>VWZT01015863.1:520710-594749 GCA_013397055.1 Pachycephala philippinensis
CGCTGCTGGGGGCGGCGGCCGGGAGGGGCTGGTGTGGTCCCCGGCCGGGCGAGGGCGGGAAGGAGGGAGGGCGCTAGGCAGCCTCGCCGGGCCGCCGAGCGCCTGCCTCCCGCCCGCCGCGGGGACTGCGGGGCGAGCCCGGGCTGCGCCGCCGCTCTCCGCTCCCTTCCCCGCGCAGTGCCGAAGGAGAAGACCTCGAAGCACGGTGCGAGCGTAGCAGGGGTTGCTGTTGCTTGGTTGATTCCCATCGGCGCTTCATTTCCAGCGAGAGCGTCGGGTTTGGTGTAGGGACCGGGTTAAAAGTAGTTCGCTCGCTCAGCAGTTTTGAGTGTAGTTGAAGACGTCTGGTGGATTGAAGTATCCTCCTTCTGTGCGTCCTTTGAAGGACTTGTCTCAACTCCTTTGTGCTGGGCTACTTCAGCTCTTTGAGACTTAATGGTGCAAAGGACGTTTAGTGTTTTTGAGATAACTTTGAAGAGTGAGGAGCTCACTTAAGCTGTGAGTTTCTAACTCAGTCACTGTATACTTCATCATGCTACCACTTTATGGAAAGAAAAAGCCCCCACTCCTCCCTCCCGAGACAAGAAAACGCCACACTCCCCTTTTCATGAACTTGTCGGCGTGATAGTAATGGAGTTCCAGCCTCAACAAAATTGAGGTGTTTTGTGTCAGTTTACCAGTCTGCAGACAGAGGACGTCTATGCAGCACACTAAGTAATCCTGCTGGCAGGCACGGATTTCTTTGGTTCTCTCTGAATTGGTTAGCTAGTTTCTATACTTTGTGGTTCAGAGGTGGGCATTTTGGCTTCAGGAAGCTGAGGTAAACAGTGTGTGTAAGCCCGTGTACTCTGTATGGAGCTGGTGTGTTTCAGCAGGTGCTTCAGAGCTGTTTTCTTTTGCCGGCTTTGTGTAGTATGCAGATTTTAAAAAACTTAATGGTTCTTAATTGTGATTTGTTGCTTACTACATGCTTATGGTATGCATCTTAGTAAGTCATTCTAGCACTCCTCTTTCTCTCTGCTAAAAATAAGTGACTAATATTAGAACAGTTAAGTGATTATTCTTACTAGCAGCAGACAAGTTCACAGTAGCAGCCACTTCTAAAGTGTTTTTTGATTGAATTGTAGAATGGCTTCTCTGGAGATCATATTTTAGACTGTTTCCTTTTTTTTAAATATTAAACAGTGGATAAAACTTGGAAATTAGTGCTTAGGCAAGGAGAAGAGATACATAAAACTTCAGTGAAGTTCATACAGAAATTTACTTGCTTTCTAAAACTTTCAGAACCCTTTAACTGGTGCTGTGTAGTGGCCAGTTGCAGTTCCTGAAGTGTTGATCACAAAATTACTGGCTTGTCTCTTCACATATGGTCACTTCTTGAAACTTAATTTCTTATTACTTTTTTCTGCCTAGCTCTGGCTCTTTCATGGTGCACTTCTTTCTGGAATACTAATGTCAGCATAGTACAAATGGAACCCTTTGGTTGCTTGACATGTTTCAGAGTATTTTTGTGTAGTAGTGTAGCTTGTGGTGCTAAAGGCTCTTTAACCAAACCAGCTTTTGCTTACTTTGGCACTGCCCGAATGCTTCAAATGCCCATAGCATCCGTAGTAATTTCAAAAATTGGGGGCAGGGATTATGTGGGAGGCTGCATAATAAGACCCTACAAGCATGTAGTGATTTAATCACTTGGAACAGATGCAAGGAAACTGTACTCATATATTAAGACTTAAGTATTTTTATGAACGCTCTGCAGAGAATTAGCAGTTGTGAAATGGGAGACTCATTTGGAGATCATGAGAAATCCTTCTCAGTGACTTGGTGTGTGTATGTAACATATGAGACAGGTTATCAGCGTTCTGAACAAGATGCCCACGTAACAGCAAAGCTGTCAGAGCTGCCCTGACTAGTGTGGCCTCTTGGAGTTCAATGTAAGCTGGGAAGTCTGCTCGAGAACCTGAGTAAATAGTCTTTAAGGCACATCAGTTTGTGTGCTTGCATGCTTGGCTGTGCTTGAACACGCTGACTTAAAACTAGCAGTTAGGTGGTTAGGGAAGTAATAGCAATTGTAGCATAGGTAGTAGTTCTAGTTGATCAGGACTCCTGTAAGGCAGTGCTAAAACTCGTTTCTTGCTCTATCCTGTCTTCCAGTTCTGTTTTGTTTCTTAGGCCATACTTCCACTCCTCTGCAGAGACTTTCTCAGTCTAGTTGCTCTTCCCTGGAAGATCTGTTGCTGCTTATAGGTGTGATGTTGTTTCGGAGGAAGGGGCTGAACAGCTTCGAGGTCTTCTCTTCCACTTCACAGCCTCACAGAAGGCATGGATTAAGTATTTGAATATGTTCCCCTCTCATGGAAGGAGAAAAGCATCATAAATAAGAATTAATACAGGAGTGCTGGTGTGTTTCTTGCCAATTAAAGTCAGTCTTCAGCTCAGGTGACTTTTTAAATGAATGGGGCAGATTCAGTCTAAAATAAACATACTCATGGTAACTTAGAAATGCTTCTTGTTAGGGTTGAAGTTTGGTATCATGTATTTGGTGTTTACTTCTAGTAAGTTTAGCCTGATCTTCTATTTTGTGTATTTAAAATTTAGTTGTAAACTTGCCTTCAGAATATGTTTCAGTTTAAGCTGCTTTGATGGGTTTTTTTTCCCTACCCAAGAATCCCTATTGTAAACTGTCTCAGAGTTAGTCTTAAACATTGGCTTTGTGGAATCAAATCAGCTCTGTGTGGACAGGGCATGACAGTAGTCTTTGTAAGTGCTTTAGAGGAAAGCCTTGGGGTTCTTGTCATGCTTTCGTGGCCCACTTGCCAAGTTGTTTACTGTCTTCTAATAAGTATTGGTGTCAGCCCAGGATCATGCAGTATAAGGTATGGTCTGATGTTTGTTTCATGCCTAATAGAACTGTGGATAGTATCATGCCTGTAAATGACTAATCCTTTGTTTTCTAAGCAAATTCCACGTATTAGTATTGCATAAAATAAGGTTTGCTGCTTTAATTGCAGCTGACCTCAACTAATAAGACACAAAATGTCTGCAAGTATACAGCTTTGCAGCAGTGACTTGTTGCTGCTCAGTTCATTCAGGCATGTATTTTCTATTTTTGAGGGTAAGGAAATGTTAGAAATTATTTAAAGTGCCTTGTCTGAGGACTTGTTCACTTTCTCTGTAACATCCTTTTTGTTCTCCAACTTCTTCAATAATCTTAAGAGGTTTATTCTTTGATAAAATAAAAATACACAGGTGTTCATAGGATTTGATTAAATTAATTCTTATACATAGAATTTGAAAAGCTTTTTTAAATTTGTATTTAATGAAATAATAATGGTTTATAAGCATGCAACTAGTCAGTCTCCTAGGAATGGTGTGGGGAAGTTACTGAACTATTAAACTCGATAATTGGGAAGTTACGTTGTTACGCTAATTAGGGCCTCCCAAATGAGATAAATAGCATAGCTGAGGGTAGCCGTTATAATCCACTACTGGAGCCATTATAATCCACTACTGGAAGTGTGAAGTCTCTAACATTAAAGATCCCTGCCTTTTAAAGACAGCAGTTTGGAGCAGTCACTTAAAATCTTCTGGTGTAACTTAAGACTGATTCTTGGTGTGGTTGTTACTTGTGCTGCTAAGGACAGGCAGCCTAGGAACAGTGTAGGCGGTTTCCTTGATACGGACTTTCAAACGAAGTGGTGAGGATGCCTGGCCAGCTGCAAACTACTGAAATGACAGAATTGTGGAGGATAGATGCCAGGCTAATGGTAACTGTCAGTAAGACTTCCATAAGGGAAAGTCACACTTCACATTTGTCAGTCATTTGAGAGAGTATCATTTGGAGAAGACTTTATCCCAAATAGATATTCTTGGTTTAATTTTTCAAAAGGAGTTTGTGAAGGTCATCATGCAAGGCTTAGAAAGCAGACTTCTGCAGAATGCCATGGGTTGTTTCTTCACTCTGGACTTTTATTCATACTTTTAAAAAATAGTAATTTTTCAGAGTTAAGACCCTTTGTGTTTTATGCTGAATTTTTTTCTTATTTGGCTGTTTATGTGGAACAGAACAAGCACTGAATAGCAAGAAGAGTTCTAAACAATTTGTGGCACAAAAAGTGAAGGCCACCTGAAAACTTCCATGTTTCTGGAGGAAGCTGAGTCATAACAAGTAAAATTGGTTGTAGATGAATGTTAGACTTGGAAATCCTAATTTAATATAGACCTAGTGTGGCCTGTGAGATGGATTGCCCCTAAGATTTGAGATTTTTAGAGGTATTTGAAGTTCTGTTAAGACAGTTTCCCTGTACACTGAAAACTGGTGAATCCTGGGAAAAGGAAGATGCTGATATGCCCCTGCCCAAGTACGCTGCAAGTCTACATTTGCAGTGCAGTGTGCTTTGCTCTTTCCCTTGGTCCTGCCCCCAGGCCTCCTCAAGAAGGAGGAGTATGAAATTACCTTCCAGAGGGAGAAAGAACTTAACAGAAGATTCAGAAGTCGAGCAATTTGGAGAAGTTAAGTAGGGACATGCCTATTTCCGAGCTATCATGATTCATTTTGATTTTGGTAGAAATGGTGGCTGCAAAGTAGTAGGCTCCCAACAAAAAGTTGTTAACAAAAAGGTGGTTATACTGTGGAACCCTTTGCTGCATGATGTATTAGCCATATAGAAGGATTTGGACACTTTGAGGGGTGCATGATGTGGACCCTCTTTACTCTTTTTGGGTGTGTGAAGATATACCCTTTTGCTTGGAGTGTTGGTGAGGCACAAATTAACTGGAGGCTGAGAACATTCTGATGAGAACTGCAGTAGTGCTTGTCTTACTCATAAGCCTCTCTTTCTGCATCCAGCACTTTTATCTTACCTCTGGTGGCCTGTACCAGGTGTGTCTGATCCCTGCTCTGATCCGTTGTGATTCATGCGATTTTTTGGCCTAATCACTGTGTTGTTAAGTATGGAATGTCAAGATTAAATTAATGTTGAAGGCTTGCATTGGTAATTTTCTTGAACTTGCTTGAAGATGCCTAAAAAAAATTGTAACTTTTAAAACCTGATGTTTATTTTCATGTGTATTGTATCAGATGCCACAAAACAGCGCTGATGTTCATAGTTTCATTTACTTAACTGCTCTCAGATGCAGTTCCACTGGGTTGTAGAGCCACCTGCTTAGTCTGAGTTCTTGCTAAGCAAATTGCAGTTCATCCCAGGAGATGTGGCAGATTGGTCTCTTCAGTACTTCTGCACAAAGTGCAGATTGAAAACTAGTGGAAAATGTCTGACAGGGCTATGACTTCTCATTTCTAGTGTTGCTGTTACGGTTTTTGCTTTGCAGGGGCACACACGTGTTCATAAACAGGAGAGAACTGTATTAAGTCAAGCAGTGTGAAAGTTACAAACACGAAGTACTTGTCAGCAAGAGGTCTTTCAATTCTGTTTTCTTGTTTCTGCCCTTTTGAAGCAATGGATATTCTAGGAATTCGAGTTGTATTGAGTGTGTGTGCATAGCATGAAATTACACTAGGTCTTAATTTAAGGCAAACTTATTGATAATAGCTTCCCCTTTTAAAAGAGGTGTAGTTTATAGGGGTGTTAAAGATGTCTATGACAATAAATAGTGAAAAAACATTCTCTTATCATACATGCTCTCTCCCATAATAAATACAATATCAGTTTTATTCTGCCAGTAATAAAGAGTACAAACAGCAGTGATTACAGCTGTTAGTACCAGCTGCATTATGTAACAAGTTTTGTGTCTTCTGATGATTTGAACTTGAATAATTGTGTAAATCTGGTTAAGGGACAAACATACTGTTGTATACAGAGTATCACAATAGCGAAAATGTAGATATTACTGTGACATTAATACATTGATCAAAATGTTACCACCACGTAGTGCTGGCTGCTTGTTCTGTTGTACACCACTGTCTGTGTTCTGACTCAGCACTGTTCTGCATTGCTAAGTCCCTGGGTCTGGGGAAGAATGATGTGGCCTATCCGTTTTGACAATCGAAGCAAGCAAGGATTTATCTAGGTTGTCTTCTTTTTATTTCAGATGATGAGGTTAACTGCTCTTACCATCAGCGTAAGAGCTGGCATGGGGTAGCCATGCATATATAAAATCCTGGTAGTGTATGGAGAATGGGTAGAAGAACATGTTGATACTCTGGAATGGTTGCCCTGGGATTAGAAATTTAAAATGTTTGAGACAGGGCTTTCTTGGCCTCCATCAGCCAAAACCCCTTCCAGCTGATACTTTTTTTTCATTCTCTAAAACATCAGTGAGCTGAAATCAGTGTGGAGGGAGGGATGCTATTTGGAAAACCTCATGGAGAGGTTTTGTAGTCTGTCTCTGAACTTCGGTGGTATCATGATGCTTTCTTTTTGTGTATAAGTATTGCAAATATCCATATATTTTGTAATACAAGGAGCATTTCCAACACAGATGCTGAACTTCAAACAAGACAGACAGACCTTGCTATCAAACTGGTGAATAATTTAATAATTATTTTTTAGCTTAGAAGTAGTAGCTACTGAGTGTTGCCTAAAATCTAAGGTACTTAGGCAACTAATTTTATCAGCTGCTGTAAAAAATAGATCAGCTGTTATATGCTGATGACATTGTTTTATAGATGACCAGCAAAACAAGGCTGTTTAAAAGGTCCAAGTGTTAAATGCCGATTAAGAATACTGACAGTGTGCTGATGTTCCTGTATTGATTGTGCCTGGTTTTGGTCAGAAATGTGTATCAGTAATTTGATCAGCCCCGAAGTACTTGTCAGATAGCTCCCAGGAAAAGGTGCTGATCAGAATCAGTGTCATTGATAACTCTGAGGGGTTTTTACTACTGAACTTGATCACCATTGTGACTGGGGGAGATTTCCAGCGTAACTGACTTCCAGCATTCTTTCCATAAGGCTTGATCTGTAAGTCTTGTCCTTTTTCCCTAGGCTCTGATGTTCCACGTTGAGTTCTTGGTTTCCTTCCTTAAGCAGCACTTCGATCAGTGTTACACAGCATTGAGAACATGAGTAATTTTTTTTAATGAATCCTAGGTGTTGCCAAACCACCGCCCCCCTCCCCCCCGCCAAGTTCTACACCGAAATCTTGGCAACAAGAGTGAAGACACTACCTGGCAAGAAGAATGTTGAAACTGCTGAGTGCCAAGAGGTCTGCAGGCAGGATTATATGGAAGTACAGTATCAGGGAACACTTAAAGAAGTCTAATTGAGGAGTGGCTGAGGGAGCTGTGGTTGTTTAGCCTGGAGAAAAGGAGGCTCAAGGGAGACTTTCTCACTCACTACAACTGCCTGAAAGGAGGTGGTATTGAGGTGGGAGTCAGTATCTTCTCCCAGGTAGCAAGTCACAGGACGTGAAGAAATGGCCTCAAGTTGCATCAGGGGAGGTTTAGATTGGATATGAGGGGAAATTTCCCCATTGAAAGGTTGGTTAAGCGCTGGAATGTGCTGCCCAGGAAAGTGGCTGAGTCACCAACCCTGGGAGGATTTACGGAGGCGTGTAAGTATGGCATTTGGGGACATGGTTTAGTGAGAACGTGGCAGCTGGACTTGACAATTATAGAGGTCTTTTCCAACCTGATGTTTCTATCATTTGTTCTTTTAATAAAACTTGAAGCTGTATTTATTCAGTTACGTTAAAATTGTTTAATTGGTTTGAAATGCTTATTTTTCTTATTGGTGGTTCTGATGCTACACCATGTTTCTGGCAAGGCAGCCTATTGATGTGCAGACCTGTCTTAACAGAATGTGGGCTGTACAGGTAGGATCAGAGAATAATGTTGAAATGTTGGTGTTGGTTTGGGACCTGGGCATGATAAGGTCTCGAGAGACAGCAAAACCAATTTTTAAATTGCAGTATCGTTGTTAAATAAATTGCACATAGAATTATAGAGTAGCTTGGGTTGGAAGGGACCTTTAAAGGCCATGTAGTCCAAACCCCCTGCCATTAGGAGTGACACCTTCAACTAGATTTGGTGGCTCAGAACCCCTTGAATGTTTACAGGAGGGGGTCATCTGTCACCTCTCTGGGCAACCTGTTCCAGTGTTTCACCACTATAATCATAAAAAATGTCTTCTTATGTCTAGTCTGAATTGATGTTTTAGCATAAAACCATCACCCCTTATCCTATCACAAGATGCCTTTCTAAAAAGTTGTCCCTTTCTTATGAGCCCTCTTTACACAAGCTCACCATCAGAGGGTCAGTGTACAATTTGGATTGAGCTTCACTGCAGCTTTGTTACACTCACAGACCATCTTAAACAACTTTAAATTATTAAAATATTTAAGCTGATCAGGGAAGCCTGATTGCTGTGTTTAACACCATTTGGTTTGGTGCAATAGCTGCTCTCATTCTTTGAATGTGATACTACCCATTATCTAGCCTTTACATAAAAATGCTTTGTGAAATAATACATCACTTGAATACCTTCAGAGGCACCAGGGCCATGGAGTGAGGAAGGGAATTGGTTGCTGCAGCTGCAGTCTCTCTTTGAGTCGCCAGTTGAGATTATTTTTTGTTAAGATGGTTTCTTGGAAGTGAGTGTTAATGTCTGAGATAATGGGATGTTCTTCAGCCATAAAATTGCCTAACTGTGTATTAAACTGTGTACGTGAAAAATGTAACTGTTCTCTCAATGCAGGGCCTTTTTCAAAGTAGCAGATGCTATGTCTAGGGAGATGTAGTTTGTAAAATCATCCCTGTACTAACCTGATGTTGTAAGTAGTTAAACATAAGTAAGATGTAAATGGCATATGTGTTTGAGTAGTGATATGTGTAGTCCTTCTGTTTTACAAGTAATGCTAGTGGTTCAGATCCTTGATTCTGTTTATATTTAATAGTGGAAGGGGTTTTAGGTCTTTAAAAAAAATGACATCATACAAAAAACCAGAATTTACGAATGGCATTTTGCTAAGTAGATGCAGCAAAGCACTGTGATACAGGAATCAAGTCTTTTCTTGTTTTCCATTGTTGTATGCTTGTTAGTAGTATTTTTTACCTTTACAATTGCAATTATTTCTTAGATGCAGTGCCAATTTGACATCTGTGTAGAGGCACTTGATACTTACCTGAAAGTACATCAAATGGTATCTAGCTTAATTGTATGGCAGTCTACAAGCAGATTATATCTTTGAGTTAGTGTTGAAAAGGGGAATAAATGAGATTTTTGCCAGACAAGGTAGCATCCTTCCAGGAACATCTGGCAGCAGAAGTTCTGGATAACATTTTGGCCTTGCCACAATTTCCCTTTGAGGTTTCAAGTCTGTAAACATTCATGATTTGGCTTTAGTTTTAGCAGGAAATGATTTCCATAAAGGGGTGATGGGGAGCATCACATTAAGCACAACAGATAGGGCAGTTAAAAAAACCCAACTCAGCATATTAACTTGAGCTTTCAGTGTACCAAAGACTTAATGCAGTGGGACAGATACTAGTGAATGCATTTCAGCTACATTTGTCCTGATAAGTAAAAGACTTGAGAACATATCAGGCTTCCCAACTATGAAATGTCCATCTGTGCTATGGAATGAGATGGCATATGCCATCAAACTCTGGTCCTCTATAAACAAAATACAGGTGGAGCATAGAGTGCTCATCTACAGTTTTTGGACGGACAAGTTTGAAAGTAGTCTTTTCACAAGGTTTGGGTGCTTTAAAAGCTTCAGGCTTTTCCATGTAATGAATCTGTAGACCTTTCTATCTGTGTGTATATATATGTATATATGATAAGTAATTTGTATTGCTGAGCAAAGCCCTTTTTTCTTCTATTGGTATACATTTAAGCCAATTGGTTATTGGTATAAATACAAAACTCATTTACAAATGCATGTTCACATATGTGTTTGGAGGAAATGGGGCTGGGAAGTCACTCTTTGATTATCCAGTAAGACTTGACTCGTAAGTGGGGAATTGCATAAAGTTGCATTTTGTACTGATTAATTATGTTTCTGTAGTTATACCCTCTTTCGTCTAGTAACAAGCAGGTGGTCAAATGCTTTGTCTGGTTTTGAACTCAAGTGTTTACTGTCAAGTATTATGAGTACAAGTATAGTCTTATGAGGAAGTGGCTGAGAGAACTGTGATTATTTAGCCTGGAAAAAAGGAGAGTACAACTATCTGAAAGGAGGCTCTGGTAATGTTGGGGTTGGTATCTTCCTCCCAGAAGCTTCAGGACAAGAGGAAATGGCCTCAAGGTGCACCAGGGGAGGTTTAAATTTGATATGAGGAAAAATTTCTTCACTTGAAAGGGTTGTCCAGCATTGGAAGAGGCTGCTCAGGGAAGGGGTTGGATCACCAACCCTGGAGATATTTAAAAGATGTGTAGATGTGGCACTTAGGGACATGGTTTAGTGGTGGACTTGTCAGTACTGGATTTAAGTTTGGACGTGGGGCTTTAAGAGGTCTTCTCTCAACCTAAACTAAGGATGCTGCTGCTTGTCTTATCAGCAAGCCAAAAAACTGTGAAAATTGAACTTGCACTTCCTCTCAGTGTGGAGTGCACTGATTTCTCTCTCCCATTCATCTGTTGGGCTTTAGAAAATGTGATCTTGTCTGTCCTCCAGAAATCACATTTGTCTCTAATTATCTTCAATTCAGTTCTTATTCTAGGCCTGAGACTGAACTCTATAGGATAAAAATGTCAGCACAAGGATAATGGATCTGATTTTCTCCAGTAGTTAATCTATTCTAAGGACACACTTGACTCAAATAGTTTCTGGTTAAGCACTGCTGTATATTTGGGGTTTCAGTCAACATTGCAAGAGTTGTAGAACCGTGGATGAATGTTCACTATTGCAACTTTTTTAGGCATACTTGCATAAGTTTAGAAAGCATACTTGGCACATTGTTGGTATTTTCCTAGGATTCTTTAAAAATTATACTAAGCATCTTAGATGACAAATAGGAGAATTTCATCTTCCCCTCAAGTTTTGCCACAACCTTGGTTATTTCTTGTAAAAGATGCTGAAACTAGTTCTCAGTTTAAAAAAAAAAATCTCAGAGCTTTTCTGTTGCTGTTGTTTAAATGTGAATTCCCATATTATAACTGCTTCTGATGGGAACTGTGGCCATCCTGCCAGAAGTCAGTCAGGCAGATCAACCTGATCTAATATCAAGGTTAGCTCTCCTTTGTTTTGACCTCCGATTTAATCTGCACTTAGTCATGGTTAACTGCGAGTGTCTTGAGTTTCAGGCAACAAGAACCTAAAAACTGTCTGCAGTTAAGCCCTTCCCCACAGACTGGGGGACGACCCTTGTTTTGCTACCTTAGCCAAGTACCCCGAAGTGAGCGTAGGTATGTTTCTGTATTGCTTTTACCCTGTAATGGGATGATCTTTTCTGATTGCAAAAGAGTTACTATACTCCATATTAATTTAACACAGATTTTGCCTTTGTCCTGGAAGATTGATGGAGTGGGAATGATCTATGAGAGACTGTTAAAGCACTCAAGCACATAACTGAAATGACATAGCTTCTCCTGAGAATAGCTATCTAAATTACAGCAGGACAATACTCCTTATTAACTGAAAATGGTGCCAAGTTCAGCCTGGTTTGGTGGTTTTCCTATAGTTAAAAAGCTTAAGTGACCTTAAATCACTTTCATGCTTACTGACACAAGCATGCCTTTAACTGATTTAAACAGATTTGTTTTAGTGATCCAAGGTAGTGATCAGTAGTTGATTTAAATTACTAAAACCATACTGATTTAGGTAATATCTTCCTAAAGAAGAAAAGGGACCCGGGTTCACATTTTGTTTGTTCCATATGTTCCCACAGTTGAACCACATTGTTTGCCAGTTTACCTAGTAATTAGGTAAATTGAATTCTAAGTAAATCTATAAGTAGCCCTTAGCTGTACTATTCCAGGTAGAAATTAGATGTTTTATTTTTTTAACATGCAGGTAAATTCTCCCACCCCGATACCTCTGTATTGATTTCTGAGGTTATAATACTGGTTTCTTTCTTCTTTCCAAAAGTGTATATTGGCAACTAGGAGAACCTTTTGTCTTTAGATGTTTTGCTCTGGGAAGTCAGTAGGCCAGGGAAGTGGGATTTTAAAAGGAGTATCTAGATTCTGAGATTAATTCTCCTCAAAAGTTCTGTTGAGTCAAGATTTCTAACTCTGCTTTCTATTTTAAGAATTTCTGAATTGAAGTAGATACTGCTACTTCACTTTCCTATTTCTGTTGAAAAGGAATTACTTTTTTATAAAAAAGTAGACCAAGAGGTAGAGTATTCGCTGCATGTTCTGAATGCTGAGAAAAGGCAATTTAATATGAATAGCTGTATTTGCCTAGAGGTTGTTAGTGGTCTGGTCACCATACCTTGCTGGATGAATGACTGCATTTGTAATAGTATGTTAAGGTACTGTGGTTTTAAATGCATTTCAGTGATTGTATTTCACCTCTTTTACAGAAATGTTACGAACAAAAACAGTACAAAAATGGACTCAAGTTCTGCAAGATGATCCTCTCTAACCCAAAATTTGCTGAACATGGAGGTAACTGCAGACTCAAGATTTTTTTTTTTTTTTTGGTCTCCTGTCACAAGCTTAAATGTATTATTAGTCTATATCATACTCTTGGGGAAAAAAAGGAGCCTGTTGCCGAGCGTGACTCTTGTTGTGACTGAATAATTACTCTGGATTTTCAGTTTTTGTGCATTCAGACCAGGTTCCCACTCTACCTCAGTCAAACACTCCCGTGCAGTGGGATATTGAAGATGAAAATATATGGTGGAAGCAGCACTTCAGTGAAGCTTCCAACTTGCCTTTCTAGGTTTCTGGGTCAGAATGCTAGTGTGGGTTTTTCTTACATTCCTATTTAAAGCAAGCCCAGCCTTTTTCTGAATATTACATGAACGTGTTCTGCCAATAAATTAAAAATCTGGAGGGTTTTTTTGTCAAGTTCATACTGTTAAATTTTCTGTACTGCATACCAAGTTGGTGCTTAAAGGGAGCAGAGTTAAGTGTAATACTGTTGCTGTTAATACTTGAAGCCGAAGACAGAATCTGGTGATCCTGTTCTGATAAATACTGTAGGAAACAGGGCAGCAAAATATTGCTTCTATTTACATCTGTTAAATTCTATTTACATCCTCAATAAGATAGTCGAGTCTTACTGTATTACAGGTTTCTCTTCCATTATTCAGAGAGTCTTTCCTTCTGATACAGTGAATTTTTCTGTTTTTTTTTTTTTTGCTGTTGAAGCAACCTAACACTGAGTGTGCATGTACTGTGTCAGTAAAATTATTTTCCTATTTGATGTTGTCAAAATGTTTGACTAATCCTTTTCATGCTTCCATCCATGTCTGCTGTTTCTTTGTTGTCTTCATTACTTTCCTAGAGATAAAAGTAGTTTTTTTGTTGCTTCAGAGCTAGAGTGGTTTGTTCAGCTCTGACCTAATGCATTTGTTTCTGCTAGCACTTCTGTTTTTATAACATCTCAGTATACAGATACGTCTTTTCTGCTCTTGCTGCCTCTTAGACTTTTCCAGGACAGCTAGCTGCCTTGGCAATCCACATACTACATGGGCTTTGAGCCACTAATGGCTCTGAAGCTTGGGAGTAAAGCCTGGAATGAACAGCTGAAGCAGAACTAAGCCAGTGAAATGATCTGATGGAAAGCTGCACTGTTGTCACACTTAGCTTCAGAGAAAAGCAGTTTCAAAAGTTTAGTAAGAAGGTGGCAAACAGATGGATTGGTGTGGCTGGGCAGTTGTCTATGTGGTGTGGGAAGGCAGGATTAGCTCTCTCCCATTCCCACCGTGGGGATATTCTTTTTCAAACTTCTTAATATTATTTGAAAGGTGTCATTCTGGCATTCTCTGTTCTTACAGTGTGGATGTCGGACAACTTAAAAACAACAACAAAAACTTGACTCATTTTGGCTCATCATTTACTTATAGGTGTACCGTACAGGAGAAGTGTTAAATGGGTCTGTCAATAAACTTCAAATGGCTGTCACAGCTGACCTTGAGATCACAGGCTGTTGCCATTAATACTGGGGAAGAGGTTGTAGCTGGAGGAAAACCAGAGCATTTAGATGAAAAAAGTGACTAATCTCCTGGCAGGGACCAAAACAAGTGCCCTCTTATTTAAAAAAAAAAAAGAAATATGAATCTTGAACAGCTTTTGGGCATAGTGCATGAGTTACATGCAACTCGCTTGCCTACTGTGTGCCTTGAAGAATGGGGGAAGCAGGAGAGCAATAGTCATACCAATGTACTGTTTGAAATCTTGTGCCTCTCAGAATGATTAAAATGTTATTGCATTGAGAAGGTCTCTTACACTCCAAATACGGTAGCAGGAAATATGCTTTCCTTAACTAATGCTTTTTAAGAAGTCTGTAACGGGGAACTGATTTTGACAGAGATTTTTTTTCATGTGGTATGACACAGCCTTTTTTTTCCTCGGTCTTTGTATCTGGAACTTTAATACACATTGAGGAGCTCTCTAAATTTGCTTTAGCTTATTGTTAATTCCCTTGAAGCCAGCTAAGTGTATTTTTTAATTAATAAAAGTTTGTGTTGTCTTTGTTAATCACATCTGTATGATGCTCTACAAGTCTTAAAAAGACCAGTTTCAAGAAAGGAAATGCTTCCATGTAACAGTCTTCAGCTGTGCTGGGCTGTTGTCCTGTTCTAATGGGGGACTTATCTGTGTAACAACTTCAAAGGGTATCTGCACTGTGGAGCTGGCAGATGGGAAGTCAGAAACATAAGTATCTGATACTTCTTACAGAGACACTTGCCATGAAAGGACTGACCTTGAACTGCTTAGGGAAGAAGGAAGAAGCGTACGAATTTGTTCGTAAAGGACTTCGTAATGATGTGAAGAGTCATGTCTGTATCCTTTGTAGTACAAAACCTGATCGTTTTGCTGTGACACATTATTGATGGAAATCTAAGATGTTCAGATTGTGACAAAGACTTCTGATGCACAAAGTGCTAAGTTTCCCTTTTGTCAATGAATCAAGTGGAGCTCTGTGTTTATTCCTTGCTGTAAAATCTGGAGTCTAACTGAGGTTACAGATAGGCAAGAGAAGAAAAGTAGAACTCGCACACAAATTACATTGTTGTAATGAAACACTTCTATGAGTAAGAATTTCTATTGTAATTATGGTAGCATGTTTTAAACAATAAATCTCAGGGAATAACTCTTACAGTCTTGTGGAGTTTGGATAATTTAATTTGTATAACAATGCCCAGGGGGTTCTGAATGTGAATTAAGCAGTAAAGTCTCATTAAAAAAAATATTTGAAAGCATTTAATATTTTACAGTGTGCTAATAAAGTCTGGCTGCAGTAATCTGTCTTCATTTATAAATGTACTGATCTTCGAGGAAGATGTCAAGTTGTTTGGTCTGTAACACAAGTGCACTGCAGTTACTTAGTGAAAATTGTAAATGTATCTTCCTTAACCTGCGTTAGGTTGGCATGTCTATGGTCTTCTGCAGCGTTCGGATAAGAAATATGATGAAGCCATCAAGTGTTACCGGAATGCACTCAAACTAGATAAAGATAATCTACAGATCCTGAGAGATCTCTCTCTGTTGCAGATTCAGATGAGAGATTTAGAAGGATATAGAGTAAGTATTCTCTTTGAATTCCCACTTATTGCTGTTATCTTATTATTGTCTTGTTCTTTTCACTGTGAAGCCTTTTATTGGTAGTATTTCTGTTGCTACTTTTTTTCTGTTTCAAAAGTTTTAAGCTATTGTTTAGGAAAGCAAGAAAAGATACTGCAGTAAAGCTCTATATAAGGTTGAGAACAGAACTAGGAATATTTGTTCTGTGCAATTGGATTCATCAGTCACCTTGTAAAAATAGTTATTAACTCATTTTTCACTAAAATAGTAAGAAAAAGGGGCAATACTTACATTAGCAAGTAGAAGTACTTACCATGCTATTATGAACACTACAAATGGTGTTTTGGGTGCAAAAGCTGAAAGTGTTTTTGGTAAGAAATACATTAAAATGTTTCTTGTGAGTATGTGGGTAACTTGCCCCTTGATGACTGATTCTGGAATCCCAGTGATGATTATTATTATTTATAAAACCTTAAAATTTGTCTAAAACCTGTGAGTAGTTCCAAAATGGCTGAACTGATTCGTCTGTTTCATGTGAAGTAGAGGACTGGGCTGTGGGCTTGGCATTAGTTGG
Organism: Pachycephala philippinensis; assembly: GCA_013397055.1. Taxonomy (NCBI): domain Eukaryota; kingdom Metazoa; phylum Chordata; class Aves; order Passeriformes; genus Pachycephala; species Pachycephala philippinensis. The sequence goes on from VWZT01015863.1 coordinate 536,883, forward strand.
TCTCTTTACTAAGGATATTAATTCCTGTGAATTTGCTAATGCAAAGGGAAGATAAAAAAGCTGACTTGAGTATACGTTTTGACTTGGGAAGAAGTTCTGAGAAGTGTTGCAGTAGTGTGTGAGGACCTTGTGCCTAGGCATGAGGAGAGTGAATGCCACCCTTTCAGTGGCAGTGAGCTCCTGCTTTCTAGTGGAAAGTGCTTTCTGAGATTTCAAAGCTCTATCTTTGGAAATAATTTAGGCCCATAAGAGGTGCTCTTGGAAATGACGCCTTCTGTGACGCCACAAATAGATTTCATGCTTTGTTTCATGACTTAAAGTATTTAGAATGTAGCACCCAGATTTATCGAACAGAAATGTGATGCTTTTCCCCATGCTGTTAGAATTTCAAAGATTGCCTAGGGCTTTTAAAAGTTCTTTTAAAATATTGGCTATCTTGGTGTTAAATCATGATAAATGTGTAGAAACTCCAGTTAAAATTTCTTATAAAATTGCTTTTCTTTTACTGAAGGAGACGAGATACCAGCTGCTTCAACTGCGTCCCACACAACGCGCTTCCTGGATTGGATATGCCATTGCATACCACTTACTAAAAGATTATGATATGGCCTTAAAATTACTTGAAGAGTTTAGGAAAACCCAGCAGGTAAGATTTCTTGGTCTGGAAACAGAACACTTTTTGTGTAAGGGATAGAATCTGAGGGATTAGTTCTTGGAAATAGAAATCAGTTATGAATTAGGAGTAAATTTATTTGTGGAGTGTTCTGCTTTGAGCAGAAGGATTTCCAGGAGCTTAGCAGCAGACACAAATTATACAGGAATACTCTCCCCCCCCTCCCCCCCAATAAACTGTTAGGGTTGAAGATATAAGAGAAGTCTCATGCGGAGAAACTTAATGTTTGTGAGACTTGTAGCTAGAGAAAACCTGTGATGATCCTGCCCCTTTACAGTAGGTGACACTACAGAAGATAGTTTAATATTTTCAATGTGCTCGTTTGCCTTTTCTCCTGCAATAGTCTGGATGCCATTACATCTCTACAAAGAATGAGATACTGTCAATGGTTTGTATGCCTCTGTATATAATATACTTCAAATCAATGCTTGGTTTCAGAGTAACATGAAAGTGTAGCTGAAAATTCTCTTTGTTCAGACTTGGTGTTGCTGAGACCTGAGTAAATCAAATGGTACAATGCTAAAATCACTAAGTATAACCTTTTTTGAGAGAGACTATGCCCTTGTTCTATTAGTGGTAATGCAGAGCTATAAAGTCTAAATTAGCAGAACAGAGTGGATGTGTTGATTATTCTGTAATGTGGAAAGAAAAAGAAACATGTTTGTAGATCCATTCAGCTGGGCAGGCATCTTGCAAGTGCTGTGTAAAAATACGGAGATATTACCTGACCTCTAGACTGTGTGTTTTTAAAACAAAAATCTCATATCCTTTCTGAGTTGTTATATATGGGATTAACTGTAAGAAAGGAAATAAATGGCTAGGAGAGACCAGTGTTTGTCTTGATCACATATCACGGTCAAAAAAAGGATGTTGTCAGCTGGGTATATATAGCTTGATATTTCAAAAGAGCTGTAACTTCTGCATTGAGTGAAAACTGAAAAGAATAAGTTTTAATCAAAATTGGGTCATCTTCTGTGAGTGTTTGACAACCAAAAAGTTGTCATTCTCAAATGAGTCAGCAGAGCCCAGTCTGAGTTTGGTGTCAAAATGACTATTCAAGTTAGAAAGAAAGAATACAAAGTAGATGGAAAAACAGCAAATTTACCATGAGAAACTGAGGTTCTTCAAGGACTAAGAGAGTTTAGTAGTGGTATTGACCCCTTGGAGAGAATGGAAGTGATGCTGTTAGTGTGTTCTGTTTTCTAAAAGGCTGTGTGTAAATACGATTGTTTGAGGGCCATCTTTATAGACTGTTCAGTCTAGTGACTAAGCCGGATTTAAATACTGTAGATGAATGCATTTTATCAGTTGAGTCTGCTGTGCAAGTTACCACCATCAAATCTCACCCTAAAACAAAGATGATCCTAAGGTGAGCGCAAGCACTGATGCCATTTTCTGGTAAAACTGGAGATATTTGAGAAATTCCCATAAATAGGAAGATTGCTTGTACTTGCACAATGAGCTGGTTTAACTGTTGATTAACATCGTGTCAGTCAGAGGCAAGTGGTGGAAAAGCTGCCTAAGCATTGAAGGACAGAAATATCCTACAAATGTGGGACAACATAGTTTTATAGGAAATTAGTCCTGTCAAGCCTGTCTTCTTTTTTTGAGGTTGTTAGAGACAGTTAAGTGCTGTATTGTTTTTTCTCCTCCAAAACACTACAAATACGTATGAATGCATCAGTTCATTTCTCTTGAAAATCGTCTTGTGCTTTGTTGTGCCAGCTCCCTCCTGTGTGCGGGCCCAGATAGAACCCCATATACTGGAAGAGAGAATCAGTGTGTTGGGTCCGGAACGGTCAGGAGAGCCCAGGCAAACTCACAGCTCAGTTTTGCCATGCATTGGCTCTTCCACAATACTCCCCAAATGTACTGGTTTTGCAGTGTCTGGATTTTTCAGTCCTGCAGTTAAAATAATTAAGTTCAGGACATTCCATGGATCTTTGAGGAGGTACACATCTTGCTTACTTTCGTTCCCAAATCTCCCCTCTTGGCCTGTACTTCGTATGCACTCAGCTTGATAGATGAACTTCTGTGACTGACTTCACAGAATATTGCATGTGACTGCAATAGAAGGGTGGTAGTTTAAAAGAAGGGTTGAAAGACTGAAGGGTATCCAAATGACTCATGAGCAGGACTCGACAAACTGATGTTCTTGAGGAGTTTTATGGCAATCTGTATTAGGCCTGATACTGTTTACCATTCATGTTAATGAATAGACAAATGTAACATGTTATATAAAATGCTGGTGTCATAATAATTGATAAATTATGGTAATATTAGGATGATGATATTTATTTTCTTGAATTACTTAGGCAGCTCTGTCCATTCAGATGTGAATGCAAACAGCCAAAACCAAGCAGTAAAACTAAGAAAAAACTCAAGGAACTGTTACCTTAGTGATTGTAGGTGAATATCTGAAGATGCAGTATTACAAAATAATGGAGCTAATCTAGCTACAAGCTGTTGCCAAAACCAGCAATCTGAGTTTTTCCTGTGTGCTTGCACCACTTCCTTGTGCAGCACTGGCTGAGTTGTGGAGGGTTGCTTCAGGAAGCCAGAGTGCCAGAAAAATAATCACTCTTTGGAAGGATTGATTGGCTGAACTGAACAACTGTGAGGTGAGAGGGGAAAGGAAGGGGAATAATAGAGGGAAGTGAGCTGCCTTTGTTGATCCAAGCTGCAGTTACACTGACTTAGTTTATTGGAAAACTGTCCCTGAGGGCAAGCTGATGGGTGAAAAATAAAATACACTCTTAGTTCTGACAAGCAGGGATTTTATCCATAAAGCACTGATTACTGGGAGATCAAGACTTACTGATGAGCCTGTTGTCAAAAAAAGTTAGAAAATGACAAAAACAATATGGCAAGATAAGACAACTAGAGAAAAAAGCTGTGTGTGAAGGGCAAAGAGTCTCTTTGTTTACTGTTGTCACTCCAAGACTACTGCAAACAGGAAAATACCTAGGTGACTTTAGTACAAATTGGATGCTGGGTTTGGGAGGAGTAATAGCTAAGAAGCTTGCTTAGCAGGGAAAACAAAGGAAGGAGTAGTGTCAGGAAGTTGATCAACAAATTGAAGTAATAAATTGCTTTTTATCATTGACAGTTTTATTCTAGTGGCTAAGTTATCACTGGAAATGGTGAATTTTCTGTCTCTTGATGGATTAAGATCAATGTTGCCTGTCATCTGAAAGCTGTAAATTGGCCAGATGCACAATATTTCAGTCAAAAACAGGTTATGAGGTTAAAGGTAGACATCACTGCAGGAAATGTAACAGCTTGTGCTGTCCCGAGTTAAGTCAAATTATTTAAGAGTCACTTCAGAACTTAAATTTTGGGAACCAAGGTGTAAAACAACTATGCAATTTGTTTTACTGTTGTATGTCCCATTTTTCCTTTCTTCTTTTCCAGAGCAATTTTTTATTCTTAATTTTTATTTTATTCCTAATTTTCGCATCAGGCCCACAAATACAGATATGGACAGAAAACCTCTGGAGTTTTGGGGGTCTGCTCTTAGGTATGTTTTGGCTGCATCTTGTCACATTCTTCCAGTGACAGTTGTTAGGGCATCTGCAGTTGTAAAGTTGATCCTTCTTTGGTCCAGGAGGAGAGGAAGAAATTTATTCTGAAACAGCAGAATTGAGTTCAGGAGAAAGTTGGACATCTCCTGTGCAAGAATTGTAACTCTTCTGGGGGGAGGGCGGAGTAAAGATGTATTGAGGAACAAAAACAATGGTGTGGACATTCTCTTTATAAAATCTCTTATTCTTTATAAGACAATCTGATTATTCAGATTTAGTACTGGGGTTATTAACTGCTTGCCTTCTGATTAATTACCTATTTAAGTCATCATTAAATTGATGAGATTTCAAAATTTGTTTGAAAATGGACTTTTCTTAAAATTACTTTTTAAAATAGCTTTTTTAATGGAATGATAGTAAGTGCAGTATCTTTCTGGTGGATTTGCTCTATGTGTAAGAATATAATTTTTTTTTGTTATCCTGGTGAGCCAAAACAGCTACGAGGAAGTCAATTGATATCTGTTCATGTGTATATATTTTTAATGTGGTTTTGGGTAATCTGTGTTTTGAAGGCCTAAAACGAATTCATGGTGTGCCAAAAAGCTGTGCTACTTGTGGAATTTGGAATTTAGATATGTGTATTGTGTTGGAGGAAAGGATATTTTTAGGAGGAGGTGAAGGAGAAAGAACTAAATCGGTGCTCTGCAGTTTCAGTCCGTGGTATTGCAGTAAGGATAAACAGGAAGACATGCTTAATGCTTAACCCCTGTTCCATGAGTCCATTCTGTGAAGCAGTTAAAAATGCTTTCCTGGTAACAATCTTTTTATTAATAATTTCTAATGGGTAATATAGACTAAAAATTGAGCAAAGGTGGAAATGGAAGTGGAGCTGTAGGTAAGAGATACACTTTGAGAAGTGGGTAGAATTTCATGCAAGTTGCTGACCAGTATGTGCAAGGTATAGTCTTGTTCCATTAGCCATCATGTGCTATTCTGTATTAGCTACTAAGTACTTGAAAGTACTTGGATGATGTTATTTTCACAGTAATGTTCATTGTCAGATACACACATCTTTACAGTGTTTTTCAGAACACTAATATGTAAAAGCAAATCTTTCTAAAAATGCCCAGCAGTACTGTGAAAGTTTCCTCTCAAAATTTGAAGAGCATGTAATCAGAAATGTTAAATCCTATGAAATCAGTTTGTGCTTATAGAAGGGCTGGAAGTAGTGGTTTAGGACAGTATTCTTAATAAGAATGTTCCTTTCAGCCAGTTTAATGTTTTGGCTTTTTGTGTTGTTTTTTTGTTAAATTATTTGCCTCTTTAAAGACCAAGGAAAAGCTTTTTTCAGGGGACAGAAAATAATAGTAAACTGTTTAGTGACCGATGTGACTTTAAAGTGTTGGTTGCTCAGGAGGAAACAAAGTATGTAGTGTCACAGGAAAGAGTATCGTTAACATTTGCCAAACTCAACTACTTCTCCTCTTTCATTATGTAAAAAATAACATTAGATTAGAAGTCTCCTACAATTTCTGTAAGGACAGTACATTTCATATAGCAGACTGTTTTATTGATCTGCTGGGTATTGTCTGGGGATTGCATTTGCTCTCTTAACATTCTTGCAGCTGGAGTAGCTTTTTTGTATATTAGGGAAGAACATTTAGTATGAAAAGAATTACCATAACTCTGGCAAGACTTTTCATTGCCTCAATCCAGTTTAGGGAGTTATCTCTGAAAGGGCTGATTTTGAATGTCACCCTGCTTCCTTAGCTGTTGTAGCACTGCAAGGTGGAGGAGCCACTAGTTACACTGTAGCCTTTAGAAAGTCCTAGGTGTGCAATTGGAAGCAGACCTAAAAATAATTACCTGTTGCTTGAAAGTGCTCTGTATGCTTGTGCACTGCATTTTCTGGGGTATTGAAGTTTAGTATAGAGAACACTTGGTTAGAAAGAAATAGTATAAGTTTATGATCTGAAAAGTTCCAGTTGTCACACTATGGATGGGTCATTGCTCTTGGAAATAGTTTGATACAGAATTCTGGTGTGCTGAAAATGATGCTGTTAGACCCCAGCCATCTGCTGTAGAACTTACGTCAAAATTGCTGTATTGTGCATAAGTCCTTCAGAATGGAAATAAATGAAGATCTTTGCTTTCTCTCGTATAATTCAGTTTTTAATTAGCTTGCCACAATGGTAGAAAAAAGAGAAATAAAGGACTTCTTCTAAAATGTTGTCTAACAAAAGATACTGTTAAATGAATGTGATTTGATTGTGAATAATGGGAGTTTTACATTTTGAATGTTTAGATGGGTGTATAAATAGACCTTATTATGTTCCGTAGCTTAAATCTTGTATTCTGTAGTACTGCATACATTTGAGGTACAGGTAAATGTTAACTAACGTGTTGGTTTCTTCCCCCCCAGGTTCCTCCTAATAAAATAGATTATGAATATAGTGAACTGATTTTATATCAAAATCAAGTGATGAGAGAGGCAGATCTTTTTCAGGAGTCTTTAGAACATATAGAGACATATGAAAAGCAAATATGTGATAAATTAATAGTAGAAGAAATCAAAGGTAAGTCAATATTACTCTTCCCTTAGCCAATTTTGTTAGAAATTTTTGCTAATGGCTTTCAGAAACTATTAAGCAGTAAAAGGAAAAAAAACCCAGCATGTAAAGTCTTTAATTTATTTGTAACAGTTATTGTAGGAAAACTGCTACCAGCAGATGTACAATTTTGTGCGTAAGTAAGTAACTTTTCTTACCGAAGTGGGTAGTGGATGCAGGTAGTTCACCTTGGGTTGACACAATAATAGAGGTAATCTCAGAGATTATATTGGTACTTACTAGATTAGCATTCCATAAATCAGAACTATTATAACCCAGTTTTAATCTTATGAAAAAGAATTTCATAAAGAATACTGTTTGAAGTACAAACGCGTATTTTTCTTCTGTTTTGACTGAAATATCAAATTCTGGTTTCCTTTTCAAGCTTTCTAATGCACTTACTTATTGAAGTGAATACTGAAGTTGACTTTTTTGGCTAAAAGTAACTCACAGTTGTTTTGTGGATTTGAAGTGCTAATACTGATTTCTGAATATGTGTGAGTAATGGCACGTATTCTTCAGCTACTCCTTGCTTGCACAGTTGTGATGGGCTGACCCTGGCCATTGGGTAAGCCCCACACAGCTGCCCACTCACTTCACCCAGCCTTGCTTGTCAAACTGGGACAGAATAGGAAGAACAAAAGCAAGAGAACTTGTGCATTGAGATGAAGACAACTTGAGTGATGGAAAGAGGAAGGAAGGAAAATCAAACCCAGATCCTCAACTGATGCAGTCACTGTACACTTCCCACAAACAGACTGATGCTCAACTAGTTTCCAGGCAATGGCTACCTGCCCCAACACTCCTTTCCTCAGTTTTTATTGCTTAGCATGAAACTAGATAGCATAAAATACCTCTTTGGCCAGTTTGGATCAGCTGTCCAGGTTGTGTCCACTCCTACTTTATTGTCCACCCTGGTCTACTTGCTGGGTGGCAGAGTGGGGGTAAAAAGACAGAGCCTTGATGGTCTACAAGTACTGCTTAACAGTGGTGGAAATACTGGTGTATTTATCAACATTTAGTCGCAAATCCCAAAACACAGCCCAGCATGAGCTGCTGTGAAGAAAATTAATTCCATGCAATCTAGACCTGGTAGAACCATTTACTTGGTAGCAAACCAGTGTGATTTAAGTGGTTAAAAACTGGATAGTTGGTGTAAAAAATGTGCTTAAGTAAACAGCCTGATTAAAAACTGATCTAGCTGTGTGTTGGAGTCCTGCAAGGAGGAGTTGCTTGTTTGTTTGATAATCCCAATAGCTGTTTTAAATACTTAGACACCGACATTCAGGTAGTCTTTGTTTTCACAGGTGATGAATGTTCCAAGCTCTGAGCTCTATGAGTGGTAGCTTCAGGTAGCATTTGTAACACACAGCAAATGACTTTGGGAAAATAAAGACTCTTTTAAATAATCTGTGTATGCCTAAGCCCAATTTTATATATCTAGTATTGTAAACTTGCAAGTGTTTCCCCATGTAATTCATAGTTCTGTACTGTGTTTTTTCTAGGAGAGATGTTACTCAAGTTAGGAAGACTGAAAGAAGCTGGTGAAGTATACAAAGAGTTAATAGAGCGTAATGCAGAAAACTGGTATTATTATGAAGGCTTGGAAAAGGCCCTACAACCCAGTAAGTTAAGCTACACGGTTGTAGTGAAAATATGTATAATATAGGATACATTTAGAACTCCTGTTTGATATGGTACTGCTTTAGATTAGAAAGTTCTACTTGGCAGAAAATTATGTACCTTCTGATCTTCAATATTATATAATGCGTTCATTCATTTTTAAAATGTTCACTGAAAAACTCGTATGCATGAAAATACCAACAGCAAGTATTTATCTTCTCAGAATTAAGGGTGGCATTTGCTAAGATGCTTACACGAAGAACAATCCCTTGCCACACGTGAACTTGGAAACCAAATGGCAATTAATTCCTTTCTAGTAGTTGATTGTCAGACTACTCTCATATGCCACAACATAAAATTTTAATTTTCAAGCTTGTTCAGGTGGTACCTCTTTCTAGAGGCATCTAGAGAAATACTCAAATACCTATTTCAGATGGCCTTTTAAGATAGACCATCTGAAAAATACGCCTTGCTTTTTCCTTTTTTTTTTAGGTTGACACTTAAAAGGTAAAGGTGATAAATGTGTTAAAACCTTTGTTACTCCAATGCCAGCTCATGTATCTGCTATGGTGTTTTTCCAGGAGAAAGATCTCATTTTTAAAAACTACAATATTGCAACTATTTATGCTGTATTAAGTGTTTTGCAGGGATAACTTTCCAGAGTGTTTACATTTATGCAAGAACGGTTTCTCTGTATTTAGTTTTACACTAATTAGTGAAAGTTTATTGGAGTTATTCTGATGACATCATAAATCATAAGCCCATAATTATATTATTTGTAGTTGCTATAGCTGCATTACATTTCTCAACCAGCTTTTTTCTAGAAAGTTTTACAACTAGGTCACATGAGGTCGGGGAATATGGCTAGTGACTGGGTAATGAAAATTATTTCATTTGTTACATATATTCGGAGTGTAGTGTTGCCCTTTGAGTGGTCTTCCTGCTATATCCATAGAGTTGAATCACATGGTTATTGTCTCAGAAATTAAATTACCTAGGAACTCAGTTATTCTCTCTGATGCAACAAATATGTTGGTGAAAGCATGTTGTTTTTAACAAAGAACCAGTCCAGTAGTTTTTGACATATTAAAATCCTATGTAGACTAAGACTGTACTAATTCTATAAAACTAATAATGCTACTTTATTTTTTAGGTGGTCTTAGGACTATTTCCTCCCCCATGGTAAGTTCTGGAGCTCCAACTTGTGACTTCAATTAGGGCTTTTATATGCTTTAGTTCCAGTCCAACCAATATTTTAGTATAACTTCTATAATTCTGCATCTCTTGGAGACACTGGGTGTTAGATTTCCCCCCCCTTCCCCAACATCTGAGCTCAGTGACAAGATAAACTGTTTTTCTTATGAAAGGAAAACAGATATATTTAGTATATATGTAGTCTTGATCTGTATATTCAGTTTTAAATTGTCTGATGAATTTAATATTATAGCAAAATTGATTTTAATTATATAAAAATGACATTTTAAAGCAAAAGATTAGTGTTATTTAAGTTCTAACCACATTGGAGCTCCAAAGCATATTATGGGGGAAAGGGGAGGAGTGGGCAGAAAATCTTCAAGTAGCTTTATTTTTATTAAACATTAAGGTATAAAGAGTTCTGGTGCTCAGTACTTACACTGGCAGTATTGTACCCTGGTTTTGCCGTCACCAGAGGACCTATAATAGAGGCATGCTTGTATAGTATGCTATTTGTATACCTATGGTTTAGAAATGCAACATATTTCTCTGAATGCTTGAAGTGTGTCTGAAATGGACGCATAGTGAAAGAACGTTAATTGAAGCTGTGAATGTTATACTCTGTGTGAATGGGCCCGCACAACATGTAACTGAAAGAAACCAAACTCCAGCTCTGTGTGATTGAATGTGCAAGGTAATGGTCCTGTTTATCCTTAGAGTGATTAATGCTGGTAGTTGTGTATTTTATGTACAGTGTGTTCTCAGTACAGTTTTACACAGTAATGTTTATGATTAACTGGAAAAAATAACATGAAATGTTTAAATTGTTCCAAATCCACATAAAGAGTCTAGCTCAATTAATTCTCAACACTTAAATTCTCAACATTTAAAGACATTTAAAAGAATAGGTTTTTATGTCTGTTACTTATATCTGTTATATTTGCTGATAATAGGCACTTTAGAAGAGAGGCTTCAGATTTATGAAGAAGTTAGTAAAAGACATCCCAGAGCAGTTTCACCTAGAAGATTACCTTTAAACTTTGTTTCAGGTAACAAGTTGCATATCTGTTCTGTAATAGTTTTTTTTCTTATTTTTTTCTGAAGTTTTCATCAGCCTGTTTAATGTGCATTTAATACCTACCTGTGCATTTAATACCTACTTGAACATGTAGACAAATCAGATGTATGCATTTCTCTTGGAACAGACAAAATTCTGTTATGTTTTAGGAGTTGACAGAAAAACTTCATACACTCAAATGTGATGATATGAGCTATGTAATACTTGTGTTGATAAAACTACAGTGCAGAATGACATGTAGATTGTAGGAACTCCTGTATGTATTTCTTCTGCTTCATGCAAGTTAAGAATCATGAGTTAAAATGTAGGGTACAGTACACTTTAATTCAAGGTGTGAGTGTATATATGTATATGCATATCCCCTCCTGTATCTTTAATATACATACTTTTGCTGTAAAAATATACGCCTACTTTGTTGTAGAGCTACTAGAACTTAATTTCACAACAAAAACTACCTTTGTGCTGCTAATTTGATAAGAAAAGGAACAAAAAGGTCTGCAGTATTATGTAGCACAAATTATTTCATTTTATAGCTAAGTTCTTTGTGACTTTGCCCTTTCAAAATTTGTTTTGAAATACAGTGCACAAATGCCCTCAGTTTTGGAAGGAAAATGTGTATATACTTGTTAAAATAGAAAGCTGTGCTCTTTGAGACTAAATGAAATGGTAAATACCATAAAAATATATAATTAGTGTGTAGCTGTCTAACTGCTGAAACTCCAGTAGAAGACTTTTGGAAAGTACATAAGCTAGATATCAAGTGTCAAGAAATTTGAGGTCAGCTGCAAATTCCCAACATACCACCTCATGCTTTTAAATTTATAAGGTTAGTTTTTAGTTTAGCTCATTTGCTGAGCACCACATTTGTTGGTACCTTTAAATGTTCCAGAGCATAGCTAGTCCACTTCCCTGTTGTTGCTTGTGTGTCTGAATGTGCATACACATTTCCTGTGTAAAATCAAAAGATTTTAAGTGCTTCATAAGAAGTTGCCAGTTGTGCCTTTTATCATCCTATATATTTCAATTTCTTTGAAGATACAGGGGCAAATTTTAAGGCATTTCAGCTAGATATGAAAAGCTGGGTGATGAGTAATTGTGGGTTTTTTTTGTAATAAGATTGTTATGGTAACACAGGAAACAAGGAAATAACCTGCAAAATGCTTTCCTATATCTTTATTAATAGTGTGTTTTGATGTTGACTTCATTTTGCTGTGTGTTTTGCTCTAGGCTGCCTAGTATTTTATATCAGTGTAGTTTCACAGCTTTTGTTCATTTAAGTAGAAATATGTATAGTAACAAGAATTAGTTGCTCACGCTGTAGCAATAGTATAAATGAAAGCAAAATTCATTATTAGATTGGTCAAGAAAAATCTCATGGCTGCTTTCTGTAGCATTTTATAACAAATAAGAATTTTTCAAAATTAAAACTTGTTTCTGTTCACTTGATATATTAAGCTTATCAGGCATGAATGTGTAAGACTGTTTTTGATCCCATAGAGATTAATCTATTTACTAAATGATTTTCCATGTTTACAAGTACAGGAGATGAGAATTTCTGTAGGTGAAGTTTTATAGCGAGAATGTGAAGGTATAAAAAGGAACATCTTTGCAGAAAAATAGTTGCAAATTTCAAGAGGATAGAATTTCTGGTTAAATGCAATTACTGTTCCAGTGTGGTCACTGACCAGTTACAGCTGTCACTGTTTGGTTCAGAATTAAACTACTCTTAAAAATTAAAATACTCTAAAATACAGGCTTATATTAAAAGGACAGTTCTTGTCCAGACCTTGCCATGCATTGCATCCTAACCTTGTGTTTGATACAAATCAGCTCCTTGACCGAGCTGGAAACCACATTTATGGAGGAAGGCTGTTACCATCAATTTTACTGATCAAGTGTGTGTGCAGCCCTGCAGTTTTAGATTTGTTTATGCTCCTGTGGTCAGGTGTGTGCCTCAGAGACTAAATTGTAACTTGGCTTCTTGTCATAGGTGGGTGCCCAGCTGTGTGCCTTTTTTTTTTTCCGGACTTTGTTTTAAAACTGTTCTGCTTTCTATAAATAAACATGTATTTAATAAAAACTTGAATCTTGCTTTCCTAAATTCTAAGTTATGATTCTTCCAGCAAGAAAATAAATTATGAGAATTCAACAGGAGAAACTGAGATGGATTTTTTCTTTATATAGGGGAATTTCTATAGTGTGAGACAGCACATTTTAATTAATCCATCTGTAATAAAGCATGTGCTTACAGTCCAGTTATGGATCCCCAACCACAGGTAGTAGGAGTTTCTGTATACAGCAGTTTGGCTTAGTACAGCAGGGTGAGAACATGAGTTACTTTCATTAATCTCATTGTTTATTAGCAGCAGTGCTGAAAACAGTAAGTGTAGGACAATTGAGAATTGGTAAAAGTAAATGAAATTGGTGTATACAAAGCAGTAGTGTCTGCATTTTCTGAATATCTAAAAACAATCTGTTAATCAAATTTTTAATGTGTTCTTATTGAAGTTAAGTTTATTTCAACAGTTTTGTGTCAGTTTTATGGGTGAATCTTAGCATTATGTGAAGTGTGCTACTTCCTTGTTGAGAAAGTTAGAGAAGTACACAACAGGGGAGGCACTAAAGTGTGGAACAAGTTCATTCCTATGCAAAGCAAACAAAGTCAATAAAAATAATAGAAAAAACCCAACCAAACAACAACAAGCAAACACACCCCCGCAACTGAAACAATCACTTTCATCATAGGAATAGAAACATGAAAATCAGATATTTCCCTGGCTGTGTATCTTCTCTTTGAAGTCCTGCTTTTTCTTTTTTTTTAACAGCCTTTCTCAGGTAGCACTTAATGCAAGTGTTGTAATTTTTAACTGAAAATATAATTAGATCAGATTTTTAGCTTTCTGCAGTATATTTTGGTCGAGGTGATTCTGATATGGAGCTTATGTTTCTGAAACAATAAGTCTTGTTTCTAATTCCAGAAACAATCATATCACAAGTCATGTCCTACTCACAAAAATAGGACTGGAAGAGAGACAAAGGGTTCATTTCATCCATCCTTCTTCCTCAAATCGAGATACTTTATATCTGCACTACTCCGAACACATATTTGTCTAACTTACTCATAAAAACCTCCAATGATGGAGCTTTTACAAGATCTCCGTTGTTATTCTTAATAGGGTGTTTTCAGTGTTTGTTTAAATAGCTTTTGCTACATCCTCTGTAGTCAGCACTTAATATTTTCTTTTTCTAATAGACTTTGCAGGTTTCAGGACTGTTACCACGTCTGCCAGCAGACTCCTAAACACTAGTAACTTAAGCATTTTACTCTGATTTTTTTTTATTTTTATTTTTAAATCTGGAGCATAATTGTGGCTTATTAAATAACAGGAAAGATTAAAACTCTTAATTGCAGTTTCTCAGTTCCTCTGTTACCCAGAGTTGCACAGCAGTTAGTGAGTATATTTATATAACACTTGCAATCACTGACATATAACCAAACACACTTTTGTTCCTAGGTGAAAAATTTAGAGAACTAACGGATAAGTTCCTGAGGGTTAACTTCAGTAAAGGCTGCCCACCCTTGTTTACCACTTTGAAATCTTTATATTACAATCCAGAAAAGGTAAAATTTAGTATTTATTTGGTTTTAATGAAGTCTTCTGTATTGAATTTCTAATAGACTAAGAGTTTTTATGTAGCTTTTCCTATAACCTACCAATTGCAGTTGTTGAACATTTTTTCCCTAATGTGCTATTTCGTCATATGGTGAATGATCACTTGATGTCAAAATGCTTGAAGTCAGATTGGTGTAGAGTGCACTGAGGTTTTTGAAAAATCAATGATCATTAAGTTTGTGTACTTTGAGTGCAAGTGTTACAGGATTCTTTCAACTTATGGTTTATGATGTCACCAGAAGTAGTGCTTTTAAAATAACAGGTGGCTATTGTTCTTTGTACAATTTCTGAATTGCATGAATACTTTAGTGTTTGCCACAAAGGCTTGTTTCGTGTTTCAGTCTTTAGCTGAAACTTCAGTGTATAATTTTTGTACTTCTAAAGTCACAGTTTTGGTGTGATTGTGTCATGTTAGAACTATTGTTTCAAATGTAGTTCTTCCTTCCAGACTTGACAGTAAGGTATAGTGAAAATAAATTTTTGAACTAAAGCATGTTACTAAAATGTGTAGAAAACAGAATAATTAAGATCAGTCTCTTCAGATATTATCTTTGCTATGAACAGTATGGGTATTCTAATCCATTCATGACTTGGTTAGAAGAGGGGTTTGTATCTGGAAAAACCCTAAATACATGATGCAGCTTTTCAACCAGCAGTGAATACTCCTTTATTTGGACTAAAATTATTCTTCCTTCTAAGAGTTTCTTTGCTAGTGTCCTAACATGAAATTTTCAGTACACTTCTGTAAGCTCTACTTTTGCCATGGTTGACATTATTTTAGTAAATTCTGGTATCATGTTGTTGTGGTTGAACTTCAACTGGCAACTTAAGTACCATGCAGCTGCTTGCTCACTCCACCCCTGCCTGGTGGGGAGTAGAATCAGAAACACATAAACCGTGTGGGTTGAGATAAGGACACTTAAATGTGGAATCAAAATAAACTATAATAATACTAATAATTGTAATGAAAAGGAGAGAGGGAAGAATAAAATTCAAGAGAAACAAGTGATACACAGAGCAATTGCTCTCCCTTCACTGACCAGTGTTCTGCCCATCCCTGAGCAGTGACTGACAGCTCCCAGCCAACTCCCCCAGTTTATATACTGGTCATGACATTGTATGGTATGGAATATCCTTTTGGCTAGTTCAGGTCATCTATCCTGGCTGCGCACCTTGGCTTTTTGTGCCCCTGCTTCCTTACAGAGGACAGGAATCTGAACAGTGCTTACACACCTTAACAACTGAAACATCAGTGTGTTATCAGCATTATTCTCCTGCGAAATCCCAAACACAGCACTGTACTGGCTACTAAGAAGCAAATTAACTCTATCCCAGCTGAAAACAGGACACATGTAGAGTACAGGCTTTTTTACAGTGCCTATTGTTAATGCACACTTTTCAATGTAAATGAAATGGAATTGAAATTTTTTACATTGTGATACACTGGGTATCTAGATAAAAGTACAGTCAATGTTAGGGAAGTTTTAGGTCTGCTGTTTGAAGTGTGAAAAATCTGAATGTTGAAAGATACGTATTAACTCATTTTGCATCTGAAAAGATTTTTAGCACTTAGTTTGACATGATGGTTAAAAAAAGGGGGCTACCATATTTTGGGGCAGACTTACACAGAAAGGTGAATTTTTGCTAGTTACCTTCATTATATGAAATCAGAGTTGCTCAAAACTGCCAGCTTAATCCTAAAAAGTAATTAAAATCAAGAGCTTCACTTTTTCCAAACATGCTTGGGATTTGTTTGTGCTGCTGACTTCTGCAGAAGCATTTTTGTCATATTTCAAATGGTTTCCTTACCAAGGCAGGCTGTCTTTTGCATTTCTCTTGGTTGGGTTTACCTGTAGCTGTAGTGTAACAGAAGAATCTTTGAAACGAAGAGAAACTTTAATTTTAGTCCCTGATAATTAATTTTAGAATTGCTGAAATTTAGGGTTGAGGGCAGAAAATTGTGACAAACGAGTGTGTGCTACATCTTTCAGGAAAATACTCTATTTTGCTACCTAATTTGTCTAAGTTGGAGCTTAGTACTAGCTTCTCACATAAATTACTGGTATGTTTTGACTGAAAGAGGATTGTAGTCAGTATTGTGTTATGCGTACTAGAAAATACGTAGCAAATTCCTGATTCCTCTACCAGCTGGGAAGAAAGTTCCCCTTGTGTTTCTTTGGAAACAAGTGTAGTTTGGTGTAGTCAACTGCAGTTGGATTTTGGAGTGGCATAGATATGAGGGCTTGATGAAAGAGTTGGTATTTAAGCCTAAAAAGTTCCTTCTTTCTAGAGCTCAAGGTGGGTCTGTGATCTTTCCTGAACAGCAAGGAAAAACGGTGGTTGTATAGAAGGCAAACATTTGTCAGATGTGTTCAGGAAAATGTTTATTATCTAATTGCAGTGAGGTGGTACCTCAGCCTTTTGGCTGTGCTGGGTAGGTTTCTTCCCGAAGTATCTGTTACATGAGTACTTCATATCTGTGAAACTAGCATTGAGGAAAGTTCCCCAGCTGCTTTCAGAAAGAATTAATGAATGCCCCACCAAAAATAAGACAAATCACTGCAGTGCCAGCTGGGTGCCTGGGATGTTACTTCTTTCAGCTACTGAACTGGAATTATTTGCGTACTTGTGTGAATGTTGGTGTGGTGAAGGATGTGGAGTACAACTTGTTCTTCATCACTTCATAAAAGAATAAACCTCACTGTATTTAAGTAGGAAAGGTGTTTTTAATCTTCCTTCACAGTGTAAGTAGAATTAAGATCCTTTGGATGAAGTCTCAGAAGGGTGCTGTAAGTGGGAAATACAAAGCTATTTGTTTCATTAAAAAAGGTAATCTTAAGGTTATTGCTAAGAAACTTTCTTTGAGCAACCAAAGACGCGGGAATCTGAAATCTGTTCAATAAAGAAAGATTGCCAAAATGCAACAAAGCTCTATGTGTACTCAAAGACCTGTTTTGAGGTAAAACATTCCTTAATAAATAAGTCTCTAATGAGTTAAAGTATACTTAATACTGCATTATGCAATCTATGTATTTTCTATAATTCTGGAGCAGAAAAAAATTATATGTGTGTTGGCCTTGTGTTCGGTTTGCGATGTGCAGAGGTTTATATTTGACTGCGCATTTGGGTTGAAAAGGAAACTGTTAAAAGACTTCGTAACTGTGAAACTTCTATGCTTGAGAAAGTAACAGAGATGGTGTGGTGAAACCTGGGACAAGAGGTGCTGAATTTCATCACTCCCAGCAATCCTGTTGCCTTCTAGGAGGGAATTGTTAACCCACTGATGATTATGTTAAAGGAGACTTTAAAACAACTATAGAACCTGATGGGGAGAAAGTGTTAAGCTGTCTTTGCTGTAAATTACTGAGCATGCTTCTGCAGCAAGATCCAGTTTCTCACTGTGTGGTCCATTACTCCTTGCAAGTCAGTGATCTGACTTACATTTTTCTCCATAGTTTTAGAAGGGAGTTATACAAGACGTGGTTTAATCCTTCAAAGCTCTTCAAATGAGGTTGTGATTTCTTCGGGTTTTGTGCTGTTATGCTACTGTGATAAAGTAGCATGGGAACTGGTTTGCTTTTTTACTGTTTTTTTGCTATTTCTTCTTTGTCAAGCCACCTAGACTGGAGGAGACATAAGTAGTTCAGGCTGAAGAGTGAGAAGCCATAAGAAAAGAAGCTAACAATTGTCTTTTGCCTAGAAACTTTACTGTCATCTTAACTTGATTAATGGCTTGTGCTGTGGATGAAACTTTTGATCGTAAAAATACTGCAGACCCTAAAAAAATCATGCCAGCTATTCAGTATCCTGAGTGCACTTTATTCTGTAGCATAAAATTACTCTAGTATTGGAATAAGGAGAGGGGCATTGAATTGCAGGATGAACTCTTGGACAAAGGCCATTTGAGTTGATGCCTGTTTACTTTTTATATAATATTGGCAGTTGATTTTCTACAGGTTATGTGCATGAATAAGGAGTGAAAGGAGTTAGGATGTAAAGAGTTCAAATTATTTCTCAAGTGATAATTGTTACTGTGCTCCCTGTTTGCAGATACCAAAGGCATGCACTAATCACTTCCTAACTTGCTGCGTTGGTACACAGCCAGATTTTATGTCTTTCCAACTGAAGACAAGGTCAATTGGAGCGTGGTAGAGACTGCCAGACTCAGTCTTACACTATTTATTGGAGTGTCTCATTCAAAGGAAGTTTATAATATCATATAGACTGTGTTCAGTGGTACATAATTTCTTATGGTCATAGATCACTGTTTATCTACAAAACATTAGAGAAATCATTTGATGGAACACTGTATTGATGGCTTTGTTTGTATTTTAAAAAAATACTTGAAATATAATGTTCATCACTACCTGTTTGTTTCAGATGATTCTTAAAGTAACTACTGTATCTTGTGAATAAATTGGCTATGCTTTCCTTCAATTCATTATATGGCAGCCTGAGGCTTTTTAAATGTGAAGACCCTTGGTCATAATGAAGTAGGGTAATTGTGTCTGGTTACAGAAAGGCACGGTTCACAAATGTAAAAAACATTGCACCAGATTCTACTCACCTGTGAGGTTTGGGGAAAGGAAAGGAAATGGCTGATCTGAACAAGAGCTGAGAGCTTCCTCTACAGTTTACTAGTGTTCAGGAACTTGCATTCTGAGCTTGATACTAATTTTTCTCAACTCATCTGGAGTTCAGTCACCTTCTCAAATACCAGCCTTTGCGTGTTCTTACAATTCCTCTTGAAACACATTCTTGGTTCTGGCTATTGTTTAAGGCATTCTGAGGGAACCCTGTGAATGTCCTACCGCTCTACAAAACTCTCTTAAGTTCATTCCATGTTTGTTTGTTTCTCGGACCTTTTCCCCCTATACTAACTTTATTTGGGTAATTTCTATCATAAAATGGAAGAATTCTGGGGTAAGAGTTACCTGTAAAGGAAAGGCACTCTGTGATAAACAACATCATGGTGGTGTTGACACTAAACCTACAGTTTCAACTTTGCTCGTCGTGCATTGTATCTGTGGCTTTAATTGGCAGAAGCAGCATATGCCTTGTCTTCCTGGGAGGAAGACCTGTCCCAAGCAGGTACTTAAGCTTTTTGCCTTCTCAGCCTGCATCTTCTCATATCTGCTAGCACCAAGGCAAACATTGGATATGGTGATATGTGTCTCTTGATCTTCTAAGAATCTTCTGCTCCTCTGATAGGACACTTCTTAAATCAGAAGGAGACTCAATTAAGGCGCCTGCATATATTCTGTAATTGACTGCATGCAACATAAAAGCAGTGGATTGCTCAACTGATGCCTAGTTGGTGCCTGCAGTGCTGTCTTGATGATACTTGTGTTTATTCTTTTACATGTCTAAGAGTGGATTCCTGTTATGTATCAAGGAGAAGCAGAAGATACCAATTGTCAGTGACTTCACTGACAGCTTTTGCTGTTATGCTACAAAAAAACCAAGTGAAAATACAACTCCACACTTATTCGTGAGACAGAATCCAGTAAAATTCAAAGCACTTTCCACAATATTGTTTTTTGTCATCTTTCCTAACAAGATTCTCATTTCAAGCTCAACACTTGTGGTAAATCTTCTGGTAGTCTTCTAAGAGTTGCTGATCAAGTATCAAGTTCGGTATAGCAAGGCAGCAGAGAATGTACACAACTTCTGTGATTTTTGAGGTTATGTGGGTGTCACTTCAATTGCTTTCTTAAATACAGACATCTTGGTAGTGGAGGATCAGGTTATAGACTGTCTGAATGTACTGGATGTGCACATTGAACCTGATTGGGATGCATCTCCAACTCTTAGTGGAGCTAAACAATGTCACTGCACTGCCACTTAGTCTTTGAAAGATCATCATGATGGATGGAGTTCCCTGAGGTATGGAGGAGAGTGAATGTCTCTCCTGTTCTCAAGAAGTACCAAAAGGAGGATCTGAGGAGCTATGGGCCAGTCAGCTTGATCTCAGTCTTTGTGAAGCTGATAAGGCAAATAATCCCAGAAACCATTACCAAACACAAAAAGGACAGTCGGTAGGATGGATTTATGAAGGGGAATTTGTGCCTGATTAGGTTAATAGCCTTCTATAACAAAATTACTGTCTCAGCATGCAAGGGAACAGCAGTTGATCCTGTGTATTAGCAAGGCTTTTGACACCATCTGTGATAACATAGACAACATGTTGAAGTACACCTTAGTAGACAGTAATTTGTACTGAAAACTGACTGAGCTGCCAGGCTTAGTGTTGTCATCAGCTGCATGAACTCCAGCTGGTGTCCCCAAGTAGGTAACACTGGGGCCAGTAGTGGGGAACATCTTTGTTAATGACTTAGTTGATGGGGCAGTGTATCCTTCAAGAACCTTGCAGATGATACAAAATCAGTAGGAGTGGCTGATCCGTAAGAGGATTGTGCTGGTATTCAGAGGCCTTGATGGGCTAGAGAATGAGCTGAGAGGAAGTTTAAAAAAAGGAAATAGCCGGGTCCTGAACCTTAGGAGGGCTGAGCCCATGCCCCAGTATAGGCTGGGGCCTGACCAACTGGAAAGCAGCTTTGTAGAAAAGGCCTTGGGGGTTCTGCTAGTCAGCAGACTGAACCTGAGCCATCAGTGTACCCTGTGGCAAAGAACGTCAATGGCATCCTGGGCTGTATTAATGAAGGCACTGCTGTGAGGTCAAAGGCGGTGATCCTCTTTCTGTCAGCCCTGGTGAGACACCTGGAGTACTGAGTCTAGTTCTGGGCACCCCAATACAAGAGCTGTACATACTGGATAGAGCCCAGAGAAAGGCCATGAATCTTATGAAGGGACTGGAGTGTCTGGCATACAAAGAGAGGCTGAGAATTTGGATTGTTCAGGCTGGAGAAAAGAAGGCTCAGATGGGATCTTGTGTATGTAACTAACTGAAGGCAAGAGTGAAAAAAGACAGGCAGATGCTTCTCATTGGTGCCCAGAGACAAGGTATTATATGCACAAATTAAAATACAAGAGAATATTTGAGCAAAAGAAAAGATACTTTTGCCATAGAGGCTGTCCAACATGGAAATAGGTTGTTGAGAGGTAGTAGAGTTGCCTTCTTGGAGATGGTTGAAATGTGACTCAACTGGGCCAGGAATAATCTGCTTCAGCTGACCCTGTTGTGTAACAAGGGGTTGGACTAGGCAGTCTGTAGAGGTCTCTTAAAAGCTTCATGATTCTTCATCTTCTTACTTCACCTTCAAGTCCAGGACCAGCTTGTAGCAATTTACTTGCCAGCAGGCAAGCTCCTCTGAACTGCTGCTGCAGTGCCAGGGCAAGTGCATTTCATGTAAGTCTGGCAGCACTAAGGCACTACAGCAAACAGTGCAGAAAGGTGCAGTAAAGACCGACATGCTGATATACGTGGATGCCTGTATGCAGAAGCACTGAGATTCCTAATCCACATACTGTAACTTGGAATCTTCAGTTGTGATTTTTAGATCCATTTGCCATCAGAGCTGTCCTAATCACTTCCTAGAATTTTTTGCTTCAGGCTATTCACAAAGGGAAAAACTTGTCACAGAATCTGCCTTTTAGAAATGAATTAACTTCAAAACACAGCTGAGTAACTGCAGACTCCCTTAGGATTAGGTTAAATGTGAGTAAATGCATGGTTCACCACAGGTCACGTGAAGCACATGAAACTGCTGCTTCAGGGTAGGCACTTGCCAAAGAACAGGTTGTTTACTCAAGACTGCAGCGGGGTTGGGCTGAGGATGTGATCTACAGAGCACATATGATTGTTTCTGTCTTCATCAGTCCTTTATCAGTCTTGATTTTGGAGCTGTTAAAGTGGCACATATGGCATCCGTCTTTATTTCTGCAAAATTTCACAGTGCAAATTCTAATAGAGAGTGTTGTGCATTTGGTG
The DNA here is from genome assembly GCA_013397055.1 of Pachycephala philippinensis. NCBI lineage: Eukaryota > Metazoa > Chordata > Aves > Passeriformes > Pachycephala > Pachycephala philippinensis. The sequence goes on from VWZT01015863.1 coordinate 559,149, forward strand.
TTCTGTCAGTGATCATCTGCTTGTAGTCTTTATTAAAGAAAAAGAGCTGTGTAAAGAATACTTCCAACTTAGAAATCAGCTATCATTTGGCCAGGTTGTTGATGTAGATGCTCACTGAAGGTAAATTTGTCCCCATCTAGATGGTGAAGGAAAAGTGGAGGACAAAATACTGATAAAATGCTAGTAAAGTCATAATTGCATCCAGATTAATTTCTCGGGTCGAATAGCTCATGTTCCCTTTGAGTAGGTTTCTGCTGATGGAGTCAGTTTATTCTAGCAAACCTGCTGGTGTTGGCAACATTATGCAGCGGGGACTATTGGTGTGATACTGGTGGGGTCAGTGTGCTGTTGCCCCCACCCTTGATGTGCTGTGTAAATGTACAGCTGTTGGGAGGTGCTCAGTGGCATGGTTGTCTAAGGCTTGACAGATGCCATATGCGAGGTTATAAATGAGGTGCTGTGCTTTGGAGATCAGGACTTCAATTTTTAACAACTGTTACTTATCTCTGCTGTTCCCAGTACCTGGTGCCTTACTGTGATCTACAGTGACAGCTACAATGGCATATGTTTAAAGAGAAGATGGCCTTTAACCCAAAAATAGCTTGCTTTATGGGAGGTGATAACACAAGTCCCATGAGCTGTCATCCTCATCTTGGAGTTTTAATATATAGAAATTCTGCACCAGAAAAGTTCTTGCTCTTTCTATACTGTGTATATTGAAGAGGAGAGTAAGAGACGCAATTTATAGGACTCCAGCAGATGATGTTCTTAGGGAACTGATTTATGAGTCTCTCATGCAATTCAGAATGGTTTATTTAAGAGCCCTGACTTGTGGACAAAGTAGTTCACATTCCCAATTGTCCATTCCACCCTGCCATTTTTGCTGAAAGAACAGTGCAAGTGTTCGAGTACCAGTGTCTGAGTCTGTACAGCTCTACATTTTTACTCAGTTTTTCTTAGCATGTTATGCTTTTAAGCTAAAAGTGGAGCTGCTCAACAAACCATTTCTGCAATGCCAAACTGGAAAAGATGGATGTATTAAACATGGGAAAATAAAAAAAATACTGGCTATCCTGATTTGGAAAGTCCACACGCATGATTTTAAAAAAAGATCACATACTGTGAGAGGTGCTTGTGTGTAGTGGGGCCAGTGATGATAATGTGTTTTGAAGAACTGTAGTTATTTCTGGAAAAAAGTTTCTTAACATTTTAAAACATGTGGTTCTCATATAGCCTTTGGATATTTATTCACTTGATATTCTTGATCTTGCCATAAAATACTAAGGTTTTTGCATCATCAATTCATAAACATACTTGGAAGTAACGTATTTTAAAGTGATTTCTGGTCTCTGTGACTTTTAACCAAGGACTAAGTAGTAAGACTTGTAGGTGACTACAGTGAATTAATTCTAAGCAAGAGGAATATATGGGAGGATAGCAGAGAAGCTGTAATAAAAAACCTTCATCCAACATAAACTTCTGTGGTTGTGTTTTGGGGGTTTTATTAACAAGATAACCTGCTTTCCTCTACAACTTTTAAATGTTACTTAAACACAGCTTTAAAAAATACAAATATAGTAGTTTTTTTACTTATGGTTGATATTTCTGTAATGGTGTGAACAATTTAATTTTCATGATGTGTGGAGACATTTTGGAATAATCACTTACTACTATGTGAATGAAAGGTTTTGAAATGTGACTGTATATATGGGGTTTCTTTATGCTAAGAAATATGGAGCATTTACAAGGAAAATGTCTCAACACAATATAGTCTGTGTGTAAATTTAAGTACTGTGATCTGGGTGTCTTAGTCTCCTGTGCAGGGAGAGATTTACTGTCTAGCTGCCGGGCTTTACTTTTATGCTACAAGTGGTTCCATAGCTTTTATACTTTGCTTAGTGCTTTAGTATCTGAAGTTTGTTATTATTAAAATATCGGTATCAGCAAAGTATAGCCATTTTCCTTGAGTTTCCTTGAGTTATGTGAAACCTTTAATTTAAAAAGCCTCCTAACATGGAGGATTATTAAATCTTTTTATCAGTCTTTTTTAGTTTCTGATTAGCAAGAGTACTTCCTACGAGAGAGTACATACTTAAATGACAGTTATCCTGCTGATATCTTTCTGCTTGAATAAAATTTGCACAGTTGGTATAATTCTTACTATGTCAGGAAGTAGCTGGAGGCTTTGTATGTTTGGGAAGCAAAATCTAGCATTTAGGAGTACCACTTCATTATTACAAGTTTTGTTGTTTATGCAAAGTTACTGTCCAGAGTGAATGTAACTGTGGCTCTCGGCAGAATGTTTCTGCTGCAAGCTAATAACCTGAAGTATAAGCAATTACATGAGAAATAGTAATTTTCACATTCTGTGAGGTACAGTCCAGATGTATTAGAAATATCTGTGAACAGCGTTATTTGTTACTCTTCCTCACAAGAAATTGATCTCAGAGTGCTACTCTCACCTCCTCCCCAGAAAATTCTCTTTGTACTTGATCAATGCTCAGAAATCCTCTTTGGTTCCCCATACATGCTGATCTCTGTATCCATGAGATAAAAAAATCCAAAGAGTGAAGATCTTCAATTAGTCAACATCAAGGTTTACGTCGATTGTGTTGCAGGTGCATTGGTTGATTCCATTGAAGCTCGACATTAGTGCACATGTGCACTTTTTCTGAGTATCTAAAATCATGGAGACTGTGAGGAAATACTGGATGAGAGAAAATGTCTGGCTGGAAGAAACATCAGAAACAACAGTCTCAAAAAAAGGTGTAAGACTGTCTACACAGGAAGGTAGGCTGTCTTCAGTGAAGATCTTTCTTTAACCTTTCTGGAAAGAAGGCATATTTCTTCCTTAATGTGGAAAGCTAAAGGAATATAAAGCAAGTTGCCACTGTTGGTTGTTTGGTTTTTTTTTTTAGTTAGATGTCCTCTGCAGATTATTGGTGGATTACATAAGGAAGTAAAAAACATTAATTCTGTTAGGAAATTCTGCATTTTAAGAAGAAATACCTCTGTAGGATTAACCAAGGACAGTTTTTGTTCATACTGACTCCATCACTTCAAGTGTTAGGAAGTAGTGTCTTTGAGTTAAAATTCCAGGAGGGGTGATCTGGTAAGTGGACTTAGCCAGGATCTGGCTACCAACTGGTACATTCATAGTGAAAGATAGCATTTGTACTGTAGAGCTGGATCATAAGGAGGAGTAAGGAAATTGTAAAATAAGTAGAGGAAGGAGAAGGATGAGAAACGTTGTTGTAGGTACAGCAAGGATTACAGCAAGGATATGATGCTTCCATGCTGCAGTGAGAATGGGGAGTGTAAAATATGCTGATGGCTGACAGTTTAGGTCTGTGAGGTAACATGTAAGCCAAGAGCTGACAGGTGTAGCAGCTGACTTATGAACTACTTTATCAAGAGAGCTTTTTTGGTTTGAGTGATCTATATTGGGATTAACTGCTCCAAATAACCCATTTGGAGACCCACAAGAAATGCTCTAGATATCTCTGCTCATAGTTCCTCCTACTGATGTTTTGCTCGTGTGAGATGATTTGCTTTCTTTAGTGCAGTCCCTAGACTTGTCCAAAAACTTTCAGAAAACCAGTTTCTTATTAAATTAGTTGTGTGATGACCACAGTGTCATCTTAGGGTATTGGTTTGCTCTGAATTTGTATTTATATTGTACTACAGCTGCTATAAACTTTCTAATTGATTATACTTGTACATAGCATTATTTTTAAGGGCATGTTGCTTCAGCAGAGCAAGCATATAGAATAGCTGTTACAATCTGCTTTTTGAATGGCAAATGCAAACTAGACTCACTTAGATAAATGGAGGAAGTTTTTTCTCCTGGAGTTCAGTGTTTCAGATAGCCCATGTGATCATTTGTGCTATTGACACTAGAAAAAGTATCACTTGTTCTATTTCTAGATTAGCTGTTAGCTGTGCTAGCAGCGATGGACAGCAGTGGTTTTAAATATGGTAGTGCAAAATTACTGCTTTGTGGTTAGCCAGTTGTTACAAGCTGGTAGCTCTGTGGCCAAATTCTTGAGAGTGAAAGCCTGCTTAGCCACCACACTGAGAAATGCTGAAGTTGGTGACTAACCTTGATACCATAGGATGTGTGTTCTACTGCAGGTTACAGATTTTTGTCTTCCCCTGTGTACCATGAGCGTATGCACACATTTCAAAGTGGTTTTCTCAGGGAAGCAGAAGTGAGTATTGATAGCTCAGTTGAATAAATTCAAAAATAGAGATGTACCTAAATGTGAATTGTGGTTAGTTTTAAAGCAATGCTTTCATTGGGTGTTTACACAAAACAGTAAAGCTACGTCCTTGACATCTGTATATGTCAAAGATAAACAAGAAATTTAAGGTGACTTGTGTCAAGTAAAAGGCTGTCTGTCCTGTTTTCCTGGTTTTATTTTCATGGTGTGAGGGTTGTACGATACTTTTTATAAGACTGTGATTTTTTTTATTGCATTCAGATGTTAGCCATCTACTAACATGTAAGCAAAGGAAGTTGTCTGTATGAGGCTGATTAGGCTTTCACAATTGCAGTAATTTATCTGAATATTCTCTGTGGGCTTGTTCATACCTCATTGGGTGAGGGAAGTCTGTATCTTCTGTATAAAACATTGTGGAGCATAAACTTCTCAAGTGAGACAAACGAAGCAGTTGCAAGTAAATTAGTGTATAGCTGCCATGACTAAAAATGGAAATATTCATTTATTTGCATACCCTACACCTTTTCTTTTTTGCATTGATAAATCTGAATGCTAATATCTTATGTTTCAAAGCAGGTAGATGGGACATTTTTTAAATAATGGAGAAATGTTGCTTAAAAAAAAAAATCTACCAGTCTTAGCCTTGCTGCAGAATTTTTTTGGTTCTTCTCTGAACTGTCTAAGCTTATAGATGCTGTGATCTTAGATATTAATTTACATAAAATTATAGTAAGTCATAGGAAATGCAATTTTCTAGGTGGCTGCCCATAAACACCTTCCTGTGTGGATTACATTGGAAGAGCCTGAACTCAGACTTTTTGTGCAGTGCAAGTGTGCCAGCTGGCTCGTGTGTTTGGCATGTTTTGTTCTTTGTCTGGATAAAAAGCAGATCTCAATTCATGCCAATCACCTCTTGGCTATAGATGAAGATGCTTCTTGTCTTCATCAGGCTGTAGTAGAACACTTTTTCTAAAGTGTAGCTGTCCTTTCCTCCTGCCCTTTTCCCCCCATGTAGTTAATTGAATTTATGAGCGGTTTTTCTTTTTGAGTCTATTGGCAGGTTCTTTATTTGAAACTTCCTTCCCTTTTCCATTCAGAAAGGTATGGTCAAAATGCCCTGGACTGAAATACTGTGAATCATGTGATGGGGCCATGCTAGATGCAAGAGATTATCAGAAGCGTGCTTCTGCTACCGTTCTTAAGTATTCTTGCAGGCCTGAAAGTTCACATCTAAGCATCAGCATTTGTAGGGATGGGAACTTCAGATTGCAAATTTACCACATGGACAGAGCTTAACTGGGTCTGAACCTGGGATCCTCCATCACGGTGTCTCTAGAGACCCTTCTCAAGAAGGGAGTACCAGTTCTTTGCCAGGCTGTATGTCTGCCTCATCCATCACAAGCAATCAAGTAACCCTTTTTGGGAAGGCCATGAAAATGTCTCTGTGAGCAACAGGAGACATTCTTGTTTGTGCTGTCATTGTGTCAGAGGTTTTTTTAGTTCTGTGCTCTTTCTGGGGAAGGTTCTGTTTAGAATGGTGTGGAGAGCATAGAATCAAAAGAGAAACAAGGAACCATGTTACTGTAGTGGCAATCTTCATTGTTTTGTGGGTTCAGCTTTCAGCTCTGTTGTGTTGGCTGGCTTTGTGTGTGTGTGAATGATTACCACTGTCTCAGAAATGGACTGATACTGGAGACAGCTCAAGAAAGGCTTGGTTTGGTGTTAACTGTGTGCCACAGACCAGCTGCAAACCCTGTTCAAAATGACGTCATCAAAGGCCTTCTCCATAACTCTGAGCCAGCAACTGCATTATATTTTTTCAGTCTTAATTTATTTGGTACTAAGCTCATAAATATTTTTCGGGGTGTATTTATACCACTTCTTCATGATGTGATACATGCACCTTTTTATCACTCTCTTAGATAAAATCTAGCAAAGACTTCAAGTATTGACATAGTACTCTCATGGACTGTTTTTATTGTTGCTTCATTTCCCATGAGGCATTTAGAGTATTGCTTCAGGGCATGTACTAGATGTTTCTTTGTGTTGTGAAAGATATTCCTAATTTGGTCACAAGGACTTTCTGTTAATGTCAATGTGGTTTTCTGGCACAAGGACAACACTCAACTGCTGTTAAAAGGCAGTTTGTCATTCAGTCTTTAGGTATCCCATTTTTTCTAGATGATGAAGCCTGCCTATTTTGAAGTTGCGCAGCAGCAGTTTCCTTTGGGTACTATGTAGCAAAGCCATTTGCAAATGGTTTCTGGATATCTCAGTATGTTGATACTGAGATATATAGATGTATCATGTAGATATAGGGGGTTTAGATATTTTGAAAAGTACAGCTATTTTTCAATTTCTCAAATAGACATAAGGGTGACAAGTCTAGTGGATGGTGCTTCTGCTGTGCTGGAAAAGTGGTGTGACAAACTCAACATCTCAGTACCAGTATGCGAAGTTCCCCATTTGGTCATTTGGCTTTGAGAACGGAGCAGATAATACTAAACGTGTCCTCAGGAGATCAAAAGGCAGGGACTCAAACCTGTGCTAAATGTCAACACATTAATTGCTTCCCAAACTGCCTGTATATGGTAGCTTTTGACTTGTGTTTGCACTGGAAGTGCTGGTAACTTCTCATTGAATTCTAATAGGAGCAACTGAAACAAAAATACTTAAATGTAGTGTTTGTAACTGATAAATTAACAAGCCGAAGTCTTTTTAAAAAAAGACTACTGACATAGCATAAGTCTAACTGCTGTATAGTATGTTACCGTAATTCGGTTCCTTTTCTTGCAGTTGTTTCATTGAAGGAAATACTGTATAGGTGTTTGAAAGGTTGTCATTGAAACAGAAGTCTATTATGAAATACTTTACCCAGATGATGTAGTAATAGGATATGGAATCAATGTAGTAATTTAGCTTCCATAAATAAACCAGAGAATTTAAGCCTTTTACTTGAAAAATTTGCATCCTTGCTTTTTGGTAGTGGGCTGTTGAGTTCATCTTCCATTATGTATTTCACCTCACCTTTGTTAAGCAATACCTTTTGGTATTGCTGTTGTCCTTACTTTTATTCCTTTGTCATTTCATTCAACTTACTACTACATGGAATATAGAAAAAAAAATCAAACTAAAATTTAGGCTACTGTAGATCTATCTTACCTATTGTTCTTACCTTTGATAGGCCTCTTTTTGTCTAAGGAAAAATTTCTGTAGCAGGAGTCACTTGATGTATGGCATAGCATGCAGCACAGATTTCCATTTCATGATGGGCCCATAGGTGCCACTATGATAGCTACAAAAGATGACAGACAAATTCTAGTCATCATTGTTTACCTGGAAAACAGGCACTTTTCCCTTAGGCTATCCCTTACAAAAGAGGACACAAAATTACGAATAAATTACAAGATATATCTCGGTGTAATCAGATTATTCCAAACTAGTCCTCACAGAAAAGAAAGTAATTCAGAATTGGAGTTCAAGTGAATTGCATTCTTGTTACTTATAATTTAGAAAGAAATTAAGGTGTGTCTGCATTATATTTATTCCAGTCTGTATTTCTAAACTATTCATTTTAAGGCATTTACTCAAAGTTTACTTACAAAACTGTCCTTTCGAATGGAAATAAACTGCACAGGAATGGAAGACCAGTACGACCTTTGTGGAGTCTTTGCTTCAAGTAGTACCAAGTGTGGAAGATGCTTTTTTAACTTTCAGGATTACTGCACTTGACAAGAATATATAATAGTTTGTGAGCATGTACAATTTTAATCTTTAGGGTATAGGAGGGAAAATGAACACTTCAGTTGTTTGTGCAAATGAGGAACGTTAAAGCCCATTTCCTCCTTCTTGGATTCTTGCTGCTCAGCTCATTGTTTTTCCGTTAATGAAATAAAAAGGTGTAGGTAGTGACCTATGAAAAGGTTTGAGGTTTGAATTCTGATTAAGAGGCTTCTGAAACTGGTGACCCCAGGAATTAATTTAAGGCTTCTTGTAATGAAATGAGAGATTTGTTGATGACTTCAGCTACACTTTTGTGATACCTTCAAGTTTTTTCAACTCAATGGCAAGAGAACAAACACACTGTTCTCCTAGAATAATTCTGTTTGAAATTAGCTTGTGGCCAATATAATGGTATTTCCAGGTACCTCAGCTCAATTTTTGGAAATTATAAAATTATGAAGAATGCTGTAGCTTTTAGAAATAGTAAAATATTGCCTTTAAGATGGCAGTGATGACTCTAGAATACAGATAATAGCAAATTCAAGAGACAGATTTTGCAACTAAATTTGCAGTTAATGTAGACACAGAAATTACAGTTCGTGTTTCCACATCATTTGCTCCCTGAAGCAGCACACAAACCTGGAATTATTTTCCTAAATTACTAGCAAGAGACTGAAGCGTAAGGATGAAAAGTAAGGGAAAAAGATACTGTCATTTTCCTTAAGTATGTGTGCAATAATCTGGCTATCTCATTTACATTTTCTCAGCTGTTGCTTTCACTGAATACTTGTTTCCAAATGTATTGTTCATAGTAGCTTCCAGAATGACAATTGCAGAGTATTTTCTTGAACTGCAAAAGCCAAAACCACTGCAGACTTCTGAATTTGGAAGAACTTGGCATGTTTTACAACAGAGTACAGCTTGGTATTCTCCATCTCCTCAAGACTCAGAGTATTTGATTTCACTGTTAATGTCAGCTGATTGAAGACCCTCGTATGAGGATGTCCCAGGTCTGTCCACTGCCAGTGCCCACTGCTGATGGAATGAGTAATTGGACATTGGTACACCGAGGTGGAACAGGGAGGAAATCACTCATAACCCTGGATACCGTCTCTAGCACTCAGCCAAAGCAGGGACCAGGCACGTGTGCCTCAGGGGTGCTGATGCCGTTCTTTTTGGTGGTAGCATGGTGTTTGTCCAGGTATCAAGCCATGCTCCTGAGTGTGCAGTAATAGAAACTGTAGAATATGTAGAGTTTGGTGGTGGGGTGTGCTTATTCAAGAAATGAAGCAACCTTTCTCCCTTTATACACAGTTCACTGATTACGAGGTTACTAGCAGGCAGATGAGGGTAACTTTAGGAATACTTGGAAATTGCAGTGAAAATGAGCAAGGAAATAACAGTTACACAGTTGCATATACACGCTGCAACCCTGCTATCTGAAGCAGATGCTTCTGCTTTTAAACTTTTTTTTAGAGAGGAGAATCTTCAAATATTTTCTGAGGATGTTGATTTCTTTCAGTGAACAGATGTCTGAGGCAGGCCAGAGAACAACTTAATGCATTTGTTTGCTTCATCCATTTACTTGTGACTTCTTCACATTCCTTTATCACTTTGTAATTATTTGAAGTCCAGTAACATTTTATTATATGTTATGAGATTTTGCTACCAAAACTAATTTCTTATGAGATTTGCCCAGGGCTTTCCAGAATGTGTGTGTTCATACATTTTATTACACTTCTGAGATATTTACAGTGGCTGTGTGTGACTTGGGCGTGTTGCTTTCTCTGCTCTCTTTGAAATAGTGTTTGCCATTTTTGCCTGTTGTGCTGAATTAGGTTAAATAAAGTGGTGTCCTTCAAATTGTATACTTTGATTTCTAGAACAAGGTTTATTCCTTTCTCCCTTCTCTTCCAAAGTATATCTTGAAATGGATGCATGCACTGTCAATCTGTGCTTTTTTAAATTTTTGCTGTCTCCCTTCAATTCTATTTTACTCTTGCAACCAGCTTTTTAAATCAGGATCATCTTACTTTTAACCATTGAAGTTTTAGGTTTTTACCATCTAGAGATTTTACCTAATGGTGAATGTAGCCATTACCCTGCTATGCTTAGAGTCAGGTCTTATTTTTCTAAGTCCCTTCTGTGTTTTGGGTGTATATACATAGATCATATTTCTTACTGTAATACTGTTCTTGTTACCTCAAGAGGCTGGTTGGTTACTTGCTGGATGTGTCTGGCATGTTTAGAATGAAGCTACAAAACAGGTTGAGCATTTCATAAAATGTTTAGAAATACTAAGTGGCATTTGTGAGCCATGGAATTGGAATAGTTGTCATGAAATGCACAGATCCTAGCGTTTGTACTTACTGTAAATGTCAGACTTGTGTAGTGTGAGTTAAAAATTGTATGACTGAATTTTGAGTCTTAAACATAAGAATGAAAACCAATATTGTTGACAATGTCTGATTTCAGAAAGTATTAGCCTTCAGTCAGTCAATGTATAGATTTTTGTCAAAAGATGGAACGTTCATTCTAGGCAACAATACCTTTCAAACAAAACAGAAATCATTAATAGTACAAAGCAACCTGCCAAAAAACCACAGAAGTCTCTGGTGCTTCTTCATTGTTATGGGAAGTGTGTCCATGGTCTTTTTCAAAGCACCTTTTTTTAATTAGCTTGGTTTTAATGCTTAAAAATAAATAGCATAAATTAAGTTATATTTCGGAATTTTTAGTGAAGATACTAATCGTGTATTTGAATACCTTCTTCTGTAAGATGCATGAGATTAACCCGTTTCCCTGCCACATCACTAGTTAAAATGGGTGATCAAAAATATCTGTGAAAAGTGAAGTACATCATGTGAAGATACATCCAATTTTTTTCCAAATTAAGTAGTTATTTTTGTATGGTTTCTCTAATTTGCTCAAGTATTCTTTTCAGTGTATTAGTTTCTGATAAAATGATAGTAAAGCAAAACTTAAGCACATACTATTTTTTATATGTAGGTTTCTACAATCCAGGAACTTGTTACTGGTTATGAAGCCTCTTTGAAAACTTGTGACCTTTTTAGTACATGTGGTAAGTTTCTATGGTCTTATGTTAATTACCCTGTAACTACTAATACTGTTCGTGGAAGCCATCAGGAACTGTTGAAGTGCTGATACTTTTTGCAAAAAAAATAGTTACTATATTTTCTAGTAAATTAATTCATTACAGGAAATATTTACTGAGTTTGTCAAGCTTTGTTTTTGTGTTCGTTTTTCAAATGCAGTCTTCAGCTTTACTGGTTACTGTAACCTTTCCCATTTTGTTGCAGAAAATGGAGAGAAAGAGCCCCCAACAACACTGCTTTGGGTTCGGTATTTCCTGGCACAGCACTTTGACAAACTTGGCCAGTGTTCTTTGGCCTTGGATTACATTAATGCTGCAATTGCAAGCACTCCAACATTAATAGAACTATTCTATTTAAAAGCAAAAATTTACAAGGTAAAAAGGGAATTTGGACATGTGGAGTACCTAGTGTATAAAAAAATCAACCCATCAAACTGGTGTGAATGTGTGGGTAATATTTCAGTTTGCAGTGGTTATGGGCATCAGTTTTCATGTGGGTTTCTTTTTGGGCACGGTTTTGTCAGGAAGAAAATGAAAACCCTTTTGTCTGGGTTTTGCAAAGCCAGTCACAACTTACAGTGAATTGTAATGGTGAAAAAAATCTGGGAGTGGGAGGAGTTAGAATAACACTGGTTTTTAGTTCTGATGGAGAAATACCAGTAACAAATACGGATTTCAGGAGGTGGTCAATATCAGGCTTCTACTGAAAGTTAACTATTTAATTTCTCCCTAACAGCATGTCGGTAACATCAAGGAAGCTGCCAAATGGATGGATGAGGCACAGTCTTTGGATACTGCAGACAGATTTATCAATTCTAAATGTGCTAAATACATGCTGCGAGCAAATATGGTGAAGGATGCGGAGGAGATGTGCTCTAAATTTACAAGGGCAAGTATATTGCTTTAATTAAGAGGTGTTCTGCTTGCCTCTGGTGGTTTTTCATTTGATTTTCATTCAATTTTGATCAAATATCTTTTATTAATATCCATTTTTATTATAATGCTCTTAACGCCTGGTGGTAAGGAACTACATAGAATGGTTTGTAGTGGAAACCGTGTTTTAAAGATTAAATAGTCCAATGCCACTGCCACAGGTATGGACGTCTTTGGCTAACTCAAGTTGCTCAAAGCTGCATCCAGCCCAGTCTTGAACGCTTCCAGGGACAGGGCATCCGCAACTTTCCTGGGCACCTACAATCCAGTGTATTGCCACATCCTCACAGTAAAGACTTTTTTTCCTTATATCCAGTGTAAAGCTGCCCTCTTTTAGTTTAAAACTTTTGCTCCTTTTGCTGTTGCTGCTGACTCTGTTGAAAAAATCTTTCCCTATCTGTCTTATGAACTTCCTTTCTATACTGGCAGGCTGCTGTAAGGTCTCCCTGGAGCCTGCCTGCTCTTCTTCAGGATGAACCCTAACTCTCTCAGCCTTTTGTCACAGGACAGGTGTTCCAGCCTTTTGAGTCTTCATGGCCTTTCTCTGAATCTGCTGTAACAGGCCCATGTCCCTCTTGTGCTGGGGGCCCCACAGATAGATGCAGTATTCCAGCTGTGTAGACCCAGTGAATACTGGAAAAAATGGTAGTTCAAAGGTAGTTGTCCAGGAGTATTTTCTATTGCCATGCTTCAAAACACCGTGTTTGAAATTCATCTGATGGATACCTTGTTGTTGCCCTTTAGTACTATTTGATGTAACTGCGCAGGAATGTGTACTACAGTCATTATGATTTAGCATTAGTATAAATTAATTCAGACTTGAACATTTAATTCCTTTAAGCTAGTATTACACACAAAAATTTTGTTAAAGCAAAGTCTCTCCTTAAAAGGTGGGACAAGCACTTTAGATTATATATTTTTGACATTGAACAAAATTTGGATTCCTAAATACCATATTTTCATATAATTTATGTAACTAAACACTTCGTGGGATATCCTGGAGCACGTAAGTTAGGCTCCTTCATTCTTTTTAATTTTAGGTGTGATAACACTTGAAGTTGGATTCAAGCTTTCTAGATATTTCTAGAAGTGATTGAAAACTTGATTACTAAAACTCATCATGTTTGCATGTCAGAAGTGTTAATGCAAGAAAGACAGAACTTTATCATAGATATCTGGAAAGACAGGATAAATCTGATCCTCAGTAATTAAATGTTGTGAGTGTAACTGGGTCTTTTTTCCGGTCTAAAGACTGTTCTGAAAACCTGCTGGCTGGTATTAATGATATGTGGAATGTTTTTCCAGTTTACTTATTCTCGGTCTGGAGCATTATATTAAGTCTCAATCCTAGGATTTTTTTTCTTTAGAAAATATCAAGTATAAATCTAACTTCGCTTATTTAGGCAGAAACTATAATTACTCATACTGTATGATAAAGCAATGAATATATTGGTGTATTTTTAGACTGGTGGATGCCACTTACGTGATGGGGAAAACCAGCTGAAATTGCTTGCTGAAATTAAGGAATTTTTAAAAACGGTGTTGTTTTCTGCCCCCAAATTGTAGAAGTGAGACTGTGCGTACAAGCATGAGTTAATCTTAAAAACCTGTTGCGACATTAATCTTGAGATAATTGGGGTTTTTTAATCCTTTCAATCTATCCCTTTCTATCTGGGAGAGCATCGAGTATCACAAGTAGTATTCCCAGTCACTAGGTGTTTGTCATTTCCTGTTGTCTTCCAAGTAAGTTGAAGGATTGATTGTTTGCTCCTAATGGCCTGAAACCAGCCATAGTTGAAAGATGCAGCTGGTAAATTACAATAGCAAAACCTGACAATGACACTTATTTCAGGAAGGAACTTCTGCTATGGAGAACCTTAATGAGATGCAGTGTATGTGGTTCCAGACAGAATGTGCCGCAGCTTATCAAAGGCTAGGGAAGTACGGTGATGCTTTGAAAAAATGTCATGAAGTAGAAAGGGTAAGTAGGTGCAAACACCACCAATTGCTTCCCCGCTATTCTCATACACAAATGAAGATATTTTTTGATGTAATCAGCACAGTTTTGTATGCTAGAAGCATATAAAACTTTTAGTATAATGGCTTTTAAAAACAGGTTAATACTTGATTTATTGTAATAGAAGATGTCTTCTCTAGCTATTATGTGAAAGATTATTACTGAAGTGAAAAGGTTTCAGTATAAAATATGTCTCCTAACTATGAGCTATTCATACTTTAACTTTATGCTGACTTTTGACAGTTGTGTTTTTAATCAGAGCAGTCACATTCAATTGGCTTTTAGAGTGCCTAAGTCTTTGAATAATCACATTATTTAACTGAGATTTTTCCCTACCAATAGGTTCTCTTAACAGTCAGTATTTAAAGGATATTTCTATACCTGTTAAATATTGCCTGTAAATAGTATCAGTTGTAACTTTATTCGCCTCCGTCTAAAAAAATAATAGACTAAGTAAAGGATGAGTATATGAGTGTGTTCTTTTTTTTTTTTTAAGCATTTTTTTGAGATAACAGATGATCAATTTGACTTCCACACGTATTGCATGAGAAAGATGACTCTTCGTGCCTATGTAGACCTTCTGCGATTAGAAGATGTGCTCAGGAAACATGCCTTCTACTTCAAGGCTGCCCGATCAGCAATTGAAATCTACTTGAAGCTCCACGATAATCCTCTTACCAATGAAAGCAAAGAGCAAGAAGTGAATTCAGGTATCTACACGTTAATGAAGGCTTGTATGTCTATGACACACGTAGAAGCTTACGCTAAGTTATGTGTTACAGAGTAAATAGAACACAAGTTTTTCCTCTTTTCTGTCACGATAACTGAAAAGAGATCATAGATAACACACTACAGTTCTGTCTGTTCACACCCCTTTACTTTGTAGAACTAGAACATGGATGAACCTAGCTGTAGCTGGAGTACTTGGGGAGGAGTGATGTTTCAGAACATTTAAACCAGATTCAGTTCAGCCATTAGATAAATATTACTAACTAATAAATTATGAAGCAATGGATAGATTTTGTGGAAAAGCAGTCTGAGTTGTAAGAATTTAATTTTGATCTAGTATATTCAATTTATTACATGATAATACTAGTTACTACTGCATTAAGTTTTACCACTTTTCACATAACTTGAGGACCAAAGAATACATGGGTAAATGTATTAGCAATATTAATACATTTAGAAAATTATTTAAAATTAGCATTACATGGAAAACAGACTTTCTTAGGAAGCCAGGGGGGTGTGGTTTGGAAATCTGAGGATTCAATAGCAGATTATTTAAGGTATTTTTTTACTTTAAGATAAATAGTTGCTTCTCCTTTTGTGGAATTGCAGCTACTGTCAGCATTGCAGTGGCTGTTTACTAAAGCAGTGAAATTAATGTCTGGCTTTTTGCAAAGGGAAAAATACTTGACATGGGGGAAAAAGGGAAGCTAAACCAAAAATGCCATTTCATATTGCAAATACAATCTTACCTTTATTCAAAGGTGGAGAGTAAGTTTTTCTATACCTGCCTATGCATAATGAAGTACATATAAAGAGGCATATTTGAACAGTTAAACTTGCATCTTTTTTCTCTCCAACTTTAATTTGTTTCTGTATATAATGTAAGATCGTTGTGTGACAGAGGATCTGTCCCAGAGGATAGCAATATATCATAAAGGTGGGTGGTGTCTAAGAAGCCACATTAGTTCATTTGCCTGCTGTTCATTGGGATTCAGTAGGCTTATCTGTGAGAGAAGGCAGCACTGTGTGGATGGGGTAAAAAGAACACTTGCTTCCATGTGTCAGAATGGGGGATGACCTGAGCAGAGAGGTCATGATGCCATAGCCACAAAAAAGATGTGTTAGCCCCTTGGGACCCCATTTTTCTGTGCCTTGCCTCATTTAGCAAAAGTCCTATTCTCAGAGAAACACCACAGTAAACAGACTGGAAGCTGCAGTATTATTCTGGCTAAACTGATCATTTCCATTTAGCTGTCCCATGCCATTTGTGTGAAACCAATGCAATTATCATAACTGTGTATTAGTCAGACATTTTGATGAAAAATAGCAAATTTAGCATGTTTTCAGATGGAGTGCAAACCATCTGGATGTTTCTAGATGGCATTAGAAGGAAGCTGAGCTACAGTCAATATGAGAGCTTAGTATTAGTATTACCATTGTTAATTTTCTAAGGTAAAACCTGTGACAGATGTAACAACTTTATGTAGCTAACCTTTGAAATCATTGAGAGTTCTGTAACAGCCATGTAAGAAAATATGCAAGATCAAGTGTTGTGTTAGGCTGTAAGTAGTAATCCAGCAGCAATGTTGGCCTGTGTAGTTATGGAAAGCACCGTAAAAGTTGGCCTTTTTGAGATGGGGACAAGCATAATGACATGTCTGTATTGTTAGAGAGAAACAATATTTTTAATTAAAGACTATATTAATATGTTGTCTGTTACCTTAATCTGCAGAAAATCTCTCAGCCAAAGAATTGAAGAAAATGCTTAGTAAGCAAAGAAGAGCACAGAAGAAAGCAAAACTTGAAGAAGAAAGAAAGCATGCAGAAAGAGAACGACAGCAAAAAAATCAAAAGAAAAAGAGAGATGAAGAGGAGGAGGAAACTAGTGGGCCCAGGGAAGAGCTGGTTCCTGAAAAACTGGAAAGGGTTAGCATGGTCTTTCATGTTAAACTCATGTGATTATCATAAAAATCCTATAATATGGGTTTGCTATCAGATTCTCCTAAAAGAATCTAGGTGTTTTTATAAAACCATTTGTGCATGCAGAGGTCCCTTTTTGTAGTCTGCCTCTTTTTACAGTAAAGAAAAGTTTTTCCTCAATAAATCCAAGTTCTACATTAATATTGTTACTTTCCTTAAATTTCAGGGGGTTTTTTCCAAACTGTAGGCCATACTTCATTAAAATAGATACTGAAAAAAAAGATGTGTTTTGCATGAAGAAATCTTCATGGTTTTCATAGATTAAATAGAGGAAAAAGTAACTGAAATTATTGCAGTTAACAAAGTTTGAAGACATGAGCCAGTATTCCTCCATGCACAAAGAACTACCTCCTTTATCACAGTAACTTCAAGCTTGTTGTCCAAAGTGGTTGTATTTAATTGTTTCCTAAATGCTAAATTACAGTACTGAGTACACAAGCAGTGCCAGAGTTAGCAATGATGCTGTCTTTGTCAACATGAAATGATAAGTAAATGCTTTTAAAAATCTTGCTGCTTAAATAAAAATGTTGTAGTGCAGTTAAATTCAGAAAGCTAGCCTCAATTCACCTTTGACATCTGACTATTTAAATGCTCAGAATAACAGAAACTGTCATTGTATTTGACATTTATTTTAAGCAGTAAATTTCACTGTTCTTTTATTAAAACAGGTAGAAAATCCATTAGAAGAAGCCATTAAGTTCCTTATACCACTTAAGAATCTTATTGGAGATGATATAGAAACACATTTATTAGCATTTGAAATATACTTTAGAAAAGGTAAAGTACTGCTTAATTTTATTTTTACTCTACAAAATTTTAATCCTTCAGTGCAGCCTGTGTTATCCAAGTGTAGTGAAAAATTATCTGGAATAAATGCTTACCTGACTGAAGCTGAGGTTTGTATCATATCCAGTAATAATAGGATAAACAGTGTTTTTGTTTAGTCACCCTTAAACAAAAAAAAACATAAGAGCAGATATGTTTTAGTATATACTCAAAAATACTGTGGAAAGGTATTTGTGGTGTGATCTTTAATTATCTAGAGGAAACCAAAGGTAAATAGATGGTAACATCTGTGCAGTATTGCCAGAGTTTGAGCAGCAAGAACTTCTGGTTTATTATGCAATTTGAATGGGAAAATAACCTTTCTTTCTATTTCTGGGTAGAAACTGATATTTCTAATATTTGTACTAGATTTACTAAAGAAAACAGTAATTGATAATGAAGATAAAAAGTTCTGTATTCTCAATCTTGGTTTCCTAATGTTTGTTTTTTCTCCTTCCCACAGGAAAGTTTCTCTTAATGTTACAGTCTGTCAAAAGAGCTTTTGCTATCAACAGTAATAACCCATGGCTACACGAGTGCTTGATTAAATTCTCTAAAGCTGGTATGTGTGTAGGAACTATGTAATTATAAAGATACAAGAAGTTACATTCTACAAGGACAGAATTACATGTTTTTGTGATTTATACTCTTGAAACACAAACTAATACAAAAAATAAAAAAAGGGTATTTTTTTTCCATGGCAATACCAAAGAAAACACAGGCTGTGCTACCCAGTGTACTGTGTATGTATTATATTATACTCCTTCCTCCATTAATCCACCAGGTGGACCCAACAACTCATTTTGGCTAGATTTCACAGAAAAGTCAGTGTTCTAAGGATCCTGGACAACCTTAAGTTTTAAGAAAATAAGTGGCAGATACAGGAGAGAGATTCTGACTGAAACAATGTGTGTGGTGAACTTGTAATAGCAAGTTTACATAGAGCACCCTTTATGAATGTTTTACCTGTAAATGCATCAGCAATGTTTGTGTTGACACATTTTGATCTGAGATTTGTATTTCTGTATGCACATTTTAAAACTGGCACTTTTAGCAGTGATGTCTGTGGTTTCAGTGTTTTATACAGTTGTTTAATGGCTTTTTTTTTTTTGCTTCTCTCCCCCTTGCCTTCCCTCTTCTAGTATCTGACCATAGTAACCTCCCAGAAATTGTGAGCAAGGTCCTAACTCAAGAAATGCAGAAAATCTTTGTTAATAAAAACTTGGAGAGTTTTAATGAAGAATTTCTCAAACACAATGCTACCTCCATCCAGCACCAGCTGTCAGGTTTGTTTAACTTTTGCATGCTCTTGAAAAGGAGGTGATTTAAATGATGTAAATCCAGAATCTTTATCTGCAGTCTGCAAGGCCAGGTTGGATGAGGCTTTGGGCAACCTGGTCCAGTGTAAGGTATCCCTGCCAATGGCAGGGCATGTGGAACTAGATTAAGTTTCCTTCCAATCTAAACTGTTCTGTGAATTCATACATAATTTCCAATGAGCCAGAAAATCGCATGTTTATGTTGGGGTGCGGAAGGGTGTTTCTGTCTGATTTTACCTTCTTTTTTTTAATGTACTTCACTTTTTTATTAGATGCATAAGGAACTTGCTCCTTACCTTCAAAAAGTGCAGTCAAATCACCATAGATATTCAAGTATTGAAGCACTGTCATCCTTCCTATTACAGCTTCTAAATTTTGAAGTATTAGAAAATATAAAACAAAATCCTGTATCTATTAGCAAGTGCTTTTCCCTGTTTTCTTTTCAGCTGGAATGTCTCTGTTCTTACTCGTAACTTTGTCACGTAGCAACAGCATCAATAAAAGTACCGTGATGAACTTGCTATGTAGCCTTTGCTTTTCTGCTTCATGGTCAGCAGTGAAAATATTGAAATATGACACTCAGACACTATTTATATAGAAGAGCCACAAGTAGCTGCTGGAGCTAAGTCAAAGGAGGTTGGAATTGAATAAGTACAGAAAGTTTTGGAATAAAAATTGATGTGACTTGATAAGCTGGTAGAGAAAACAAAACGCATTTCCAGCAGTTAAGAAACAAAAGTAAGTGTAGTTTTATCAGGCACTTAAAGCACTTAGTGCTAACCTCACCTGGTCTTTAAAAGTTACCCAGGGTCTGTCCAGAGTAAATGGAAAAACCTCGCCTCAGAGGACTGCTCATCTCTCCTAAAGGAAGGTTAGGTAGAATACCACAAACTTCCGTTGGTTCCTATAAGGGCTGTGTTTCAGGAGAGCGTTTTGAGAGAAGTACTTCCACCCCTTTCCTGCAAGAAGGCTCAAGATTTGAGAAGTCAAGTACGGATACCTCAGCAGCCAATTGCTCCCAACTCTTAAAGATGTGTTCTTCCACTCTTGTAATTGTGGAGCATCTCACTGGCTGCTTTACGGGTCTTATTTTCTGGTCCTACAGTGTTATGGAAAACATTACAGTCACTGCGTAGGTTCTTGGTAGCTTTAGGACTTCAGCTGTGTGTCAGTCTTCTGTTTATGCTGGAACAGGTTTGAGGCAATTGACTTACCTACTGTACAGTTTTTAAGTTTCTTGAACAGTTGCCTTTAATTAAAGTTTGCAAATGCAAAGGTCTGAAAGACCTAAACGCTAAGTCTGAGAGCACAAATGAGTGTTTTCTCAGCTTAAAATTATTAGTAAAAAAACTATATGCAGACTTCTCACATCTTTCCAATTGCTGTACCATAACCCTCCCTAACTTTAAGCAAAAGTAACTAGGCTAATATAAGTGCTTTGGGCAATAATGGCTCTACATTAAGTCTAGCGATTTATTTTCTGAAACCTACAAAAAGCAGTAAGAACTAGAAAACTTTATTTAATTGGGAAAACTAACAATTGGGGAAATCAGTTGAGCAAAAACAAAAGACAGAACATCCAGAATGTGGGTTTTTAACTTTTCCAGCAAAATGATTAAAGCTTTTTGGTTTTTGTAGTAGGTTACATAGTGGGGTGGGTCTGGACTTTGGGCAAAAGAAAGTAGCAAAGGAAAGTGAAGTGCTGTGAAATGCCAACACATTCATTAAGATGAGATTTTAAATTAAGGCAGCTATGATGCAAGGAGCAGAATTTTGCAGAGACACCCAGACCAGTAAATGGTTTGTGGTTTGAGAAGCTGTATAGTTACATAATGCAGTGATTTCCTTCCCACCAATGTAGTCCGGTCTAGGTGAAGCACCAAACTCGCGCTGTGCTTTCCTTGTAGTCAAGCTGTGTCCTTAGCTCCGGGTGAGCAGCCATGGCTGTGCATTCTGCCATACGGACTGGCCTTAACTTTACTGGGCCGTGTTCCACAGTTAGCTGTTGTTCACTTACCTCCAGTACTTCTGAAGAGAGTTCAGTGTGTCTCTGAGAATTACTCGCTTCTACATTTGTTGGATGGATTTCATTTAGCCTGCTGATTGAAGGGTTTGTCATCAATGTACTCTGTGATATTTTTCTTTACTGAAGACCTGTCAGTCAACTAAGGCGTGTCACTTTTGCAGGAACAGGTGCCCTGTATTATTAAATCCTTATGCTTCTAATAAATTTCAAAATGGCTTTAGTTTCATTAGTTTTCAGTTACAAATAAAGGAGGAAGATACAGTTTATTAAAACTTGTAAGAAGTCTAATTCACGTTTATATATATAAGTTTTCAGGTTCTGTATGTCCGTATATGCAGTATGGCATTTAGGAAAACTAAACATTGTGGGTTTTGTCTTGTGATAAGGTGCAAAGATGATGTATTTCCTGGACAAATCAAGACAAGAAAAAGCAATTGCTGTTGCAACTAGATTGGATAAAAACATGAGAGACAAAAATGTGAAGGTAAAAGATACAGTATATAAAGCCCCCAAATGTGTGGGATCTTAAATAGTGTATAATTTAATGCAGGATAATGTGCATGCTTCATTTATCATGATAAATTAATATTTGAAAGAACATGGTTTCAAATTTTTCCTGTAAGTAAAAGATACGTGAATACCAAAAGAGAAACCTGTTTGTTCAGACTAGTATTGTTTAACTGTATGTACCTTTAGTAATAAAACAATTGTAAATTGCATTTATTAACTCTTCCTTTTGTTTCTTTAGACATTAACGAAGGTTTTTGAGGCATTGCTTGATGGCAGTTTTGGAAGCTGCCACGCTCAATGTGAAGAATATCAAGCAGCATGTCATAAACTGTTCCCTTTTACATCTGCCTTCATGCCTGCCACGAACGAGGACAACAGCAGCATTGCATCTGTGAATCACACGGCCATTAACCATGATTTGCTATCCAATGAAATCTGAAGTAGTGTGTGCAAGCCCCTGTACGTGTGTATACCCACATGCACACATGTATATGAAACTCTGACTCTCATTACATGCTGGCTGGATACAGATCAGGGTTACTTTTCCAGGTTGTATTTTAATATCTTTAACAGGTATCTAAACAAAGTATTTGGATAGTTAAATGGAGTATGCTATTAGGGTTTTTTTTCCTCCCAATGAAAACTGCCAATATTTATGTAAACATCTTTAATCAGCATTTTTCATGTTTATACTTGTACAGGTTTAAGTCTTTTAATAATTCATCAGCCCTCCCTCACAATAATACAGATATTAAAGACTGCTTTCACTTAAGTGTTGTTACATATGCAGATATATGTGAACATATCTTGTTAATAAATTATCATTTGAGAGTTTTTAGCAGATTAAGACTGAAGTGCTGCTTGAATTGCCCTCTTTGTCTTTACTGTTCTTTAGGATTTTTTTCTGGGTTGTTTTGGTTGGATTTCTTTTTTAATCTTTGGTCGGTTTGGTTTCTTTTCAAGCACAGCAACAATGAAAGCATTGGGGGGTTGCATGTTTTTGTCAGATGTGTGTCTTATATGGAACCAGTGTTGACAGATATGAAGATTAGGTTTGTGTAAAAAAAACAAAATAACAAATATCTAAGGCTTTTTGAAAACTATTTCATCTACCTTGTGTTCCATAGCTATTGTTTCCTTAATTTTATGGTCAGTTTAATATTTTAAAGTTTTAGTATCCTGAAGCAATTCCCTAAGAAAATACAATGAATTTGAATACTGTTTGTCCTTTGTTCCATCTCCCCCTTCCTCTTCTTCCTTCTGGTTTCTCCCCATCTGTTCGCCTATTGACACTTAGGTTGAAAAAAGCTGCTCCAAGTTTGGGCAAACACAGAAGGTACAGTAATGGGGAATACAGTTTTTTTCTACATCATAAAAACTCACTGGTGGGTGTACTGTATTACCCCCATTAAAAGTCTTAGTTATCTACTTACGGCCAATACTCCAGAACTTCTCCTGCCTAAATACTATTGCTGTAGGTGCTGCAAGGCAAAACAGTGTGTGAGAAGTATGTTTTACATTTTAAAACTGTTTAAGGGAGCACAAAGAGGCTGACTACGAATCATAATGAACTTTTTTCTTACTTTGTATTCTGGTGCATTAACTATTCAATATACAACACGTCAAAATGGAAGTTTAAATCTAATATACCTATTTAAAGCATAGCATTGCTAGACAAAATGGCTACATATCACACGACAGCTTTACATTCTATAAGAACTGCTATCAAAACATAATTATACTGTGGCTTGTACAGAAAATCTGTTTTCTGGAAACTGTAATGGAATTATTCAATCTTGGTTTGTTTTTATTTTACTGCAATGTAAATAATTTCAGTAATATTAACTAGCCCCTCAAAGGCAAATACCAGTTCATGAAGAGGGGATTTTATTAAGACAAATAAACTGTTCTAATTAAAATTCTCCTTTGTGTGTCATCTGTTTAGATTAAAAAATTGTTGAATGGAAAATTCACTGTAAAATATTGCCAACATATGTTATGCTGTAATAAATTATTTTGTACACACTTGCCTTTGGTTTGGAATTTTTGCATATTTATGGACATCAAACTTCAGCCCATCATTCTCATTAGGGTTCTTTTTCTGTTGAGTTGGAACATTCACTGGTTTATTGTTAACTCTGTAAGTAGTTAAGAAAAAATGACTATTTAGCAGATTGAGATGTGTATCTGTAAATAGTAATGGCTTCAGACTGCAGTCGAGTAGGTTTAGATCAGATAACAGGAAGCAATTCTTTACTATGAGGGTGGTGAGGCACTTGAGCAGGTTGCCCAGAGAAGCTGTGAGTGCCCCGGCCCTGGCAGTGTTCAAGGCCAGGTTGGATGGAGCTCTGAGCAACCTGGTCTAGTGGAAGTATCTCTGTCCATGGCAGGGGGTTGGACAGATGCTCTTTGAGGGCTGTCTTTGCAAATGTGAACTTCTTGGGGTAACAAATGCTTGGCAATCCGATCTCCAAATTTCACGTTTGTAGCAGATGGGCAGGGCGTGCTGTGTACCCTAACAGCCTGCTGCTACCTTAAGGTGTCCAGGCAGAAGGAAAATACACAAATGCAGCACAAGGCTGCAGGCACAATGCAGGGCCTCGTTTATCCCAACAAGCCTGGCCGCATTAGATCATTCAGGGAGAAGGACTAAATTCAGCTTGTTGAACTGATAGAGATACTTGTTTTGACTGCTTTGGTTTCTGGCGGTTAATGAGTTCATCAGGCGATGGCCAGAACCCAGTGCAGGGCAAGCGTGGCAGCAGTGGTCTGAGGCAGGGCAGCTCCTCTTCTGCTGCAGTTTGGGATACTGTGCCAGCAGTGTGATCTATCGTGGCTCAGGATTTATCCACGCTGACTAGCAGAATATCAAAAGTGCTGCACTTGTGGTGCAAGAAGCTGCCTATCTGGCTTGGCATTTCAGTCTGGGTCTGCTGTGGCTATGCCCTTCCTCAGGGTCTGTGAAACCATGACGGTAGTAGCAGCAGTGCTTCCTAAATACATAATGATGAATGTAGGACTAACACCACTGGGATGTGTGCAACAACAAGGCTTGGTCACAACTCTGACTTCATCTTGGGTTTGCTGCCCACTGCCAGCAGAGGTTCTGCAGCCTTTGCATTCATATGGCAACCCTATGATTGTGTGAAGTATTCTGTGGTCTCTCGCTATATAGGTTAATTAGGCTTCATTTGCTCTTTACCAGTCTTAGCAACACCTTCAAATTTCCATCAGTCTGGACTTGAAGATATAGATGCATTGGTTTTGATTGCTATTAATCACAGCACATTTATTTACTTACCTGTCTTGTTTTCTGGATCTTTGAAAACCTTTTATTTTGAGCTGGTTGGTTGTGGCTTTTCTAAATCCCTACTGCTAATCCCTTCACAAACCAAATACTTGTGTTAACAGCATAAATGTCAAGAGAACTCATTGACCCAGCATCTAATCTCACATAGGGTCCTGCCATCTCACACAAGTATGCCCTCTTTCCTTCTCTTGTTCCCACAGGCAGGCAGGCAGGCATACTCCAAAGCTGACAAACTTCTTATTGTAGGAAATAAGCTTGTTCCAAAACCCAGGCCCTAATGGAAAATCCTGACCTGATACGTGTATGGATAGCAAAAGTTTAGTCCTGAATTGGCAATTAAGGTGAAAGGGGCAGTTCGTCACATCTGTTCAGCTGTAGCATCTAGGAAGAGGTCAAGCGTTAAGTGTGACACAGAAGGTTCAAGCATAATCGTGTTGTCATGTGTGAATGCACTTGCCACTTGCTGTTTCAACAGCAACATTTTATGTACTTTTGGCAGTTGTTTTTCCATGCCTTAACTGCAGCTCCTAATGAAGTTCGTGGATTTTCCACTAGAGGGAAGCCTTGCATCCAGAATATTTTCATAGTAACAAAAGGCTGAAGTCTTGCCCGGTGTTGTTTTGTAGTAAGAGTGTACTAAAATGCTTATATTTTTTCTTCCTTTCAGGCACTGGAGAGAGGTCGTTGTTTCGTATGTGCTTAAATGTCTGAATTAGACTTGTGTTTGTATAACAACAAAAACCAGCGCAGTTGGTTGAACTTGTTTCATATAATCAGGAAACAGACACACTGGGAAAAGATGTGTGAGCCCACAAATGATCAGATTGGCTTTTTTGGGAAATCCCATGTCCTGTGCAAAAAGTGTTACTCAACCCCGTTCCTGCCTTCAGGCTGTTGAAAAGAGGCAGAATGTGTTGGCCTGTAAGATTAGCCTTCACTCCAGTTAATTTATCATGAACTAAATATGTTGTCTGTTCCCCACTCAGACTTTGCTGCTTAAACATATTTCAAGTCTAGACAAAGTATCTGAGAATGTGCTGTTAACACTCAAGAGGAGCCTCAGGTTTTGAGAGGTTCCTAGGTATGCAGTAAGATGGAAGAAGGAAATAGATGGTATTTCTAGGACTGATTTCATATGATAAATGGTCACATTTAAAGCAACAGAGAAGGGAGGAAGTGAGGCCAGAGCAGGAGCAGTCTTCCTGTTCCCTGTACAGTGCCTAGCACAGAGAATTCCTAGTTTGAGACAAGGGTTTATTCCACAGGTAATAAACTGTCATAAAGCCTGTATGTAAATGTAAGCAAACTATACCTGCTTGAGGCCAGGCTCTGTAAACAGTAGTGCAAGAAACATCCAGGAATCCACAAAAGGCATTAAGCGCCAAAGAAGTCTGTTAACTGTCACCAGACATGTTTCATCAAATTTTAGCTAATCCATGCATTTGATTGTATTTAAAACGAGCTCTGAGAGTTCCTGAGGTTGGAGGAACTTTTCTTTCTACTAGTAACACATTCCCTGCATGTCTAACTACCTGTCCAGGGAACTGCAAGCCACTGGGATGAAGCCGCTAGATTTGCCATAGATAAATTTTTTTGGAATCTGTAAGAGAGAGCATGATTCATTTGCTCGGGTTGGAGAGCTACTCCAGGTGGTGAGCCATGCACTGGCGATTAGCTCAGGCACTGCTGATCATCCATCCCCGGAGTGGTACAGAAATGTCAACGGGTCCCTTGCTGTTCCTGCACTGCTCAGGACCACAGCACTCGGCTGAGTCATTTGTGAACACTGAAGGACCCATAAGGTGATTCTCCAGGCAACAGGCAATGAAAAACAAACAGCCCTGTAGTGATATCAACAGGTGTCAGTCTTCTCTTTGGGAGCCCACACCTTCACTGAAGACTTTCTGTTTTAGTAGGCAATGAATTCATAAAAAATCAGAAGGCTGGACAGCTCTGTTTTATATAGGGGCATCCCTATATCCAGTGCAAAGCTATGAGCACCCCAGGATGCCAGACATCTAAAAACAGTTATTGCAAGTACTGAGACCTGCAAGGCAGATTTTCTTTTTGCTTCTGATGTGCCACCTAGACTATAACAAGTTGTGCTGAAAGATGTATATTCATGTGATTTCCTGAGCTTATCTGACAACGTGTTGTTAAAAGCTTTTTCTCTTCTGCCCACTGTATTTCTCCAGTGTTTCCACTTCAGGCTCTGGAAGTTGCTGTTTGCTTCGGTGAACAGATTCAAGTCAACAGCTTTGCATGAACCTTACCTGGCAAATGTGGGTTGGTTGCCTACCAATTACAGATGGATAGACAATGAAAAGGCAGCAATGGATAATCAAGTATTTGATGAGAAGTCCACACACAGGTGTATCAGGCTATTTTGTACATGGCCTTCCATTCAAGTAAGGTACAAATTCCTCTCAATCACCTTCCATCATAGGAAGTATGGTTTTTTTAGAAGAAATTGTGATCCTTCTGGGTTTGACCATTCCTGGCTCTTCCTACCATGTTTCATAGGCAATTTCGCACAATCCTGGGCGCCTCTGAGGAGCCGGGGCTGGGGAGGGGAGAGGGGCATTGGAACTGGAAGCAACGAATAAGTGATCAGAAGAAAGTTGTCTCTGCATTTGGCTCTTTATTATTAGACACCCTCTCATGAGCATTGACCATGCTGACAGAAGCCCTGGCCTTCCTGAGGAGCGAGAACCACCGTGGGCAAGTGGCCGTGCTGGTCTGACCAGGTACATGGCCTACCATGATATAAACTGGCTGCAGAGATCCTCCAAATAACATAAGCTATTTCTGTCTCTGGTGACCACCTCTTTTCCTCTGTTGTCTCCTTCTACTCGCTGAGGGCTTGTAATCTTGCTCCACTAACAGGAAACTCACGTCTGTGTCGAGTGCCAAGCCTGGCACCCTGCTGTGTAAGCGTTGAGTAGGTGTGTGCTCCTGGAAGTGTGCTTTCGGGAAGACCTATGGCCTAAGTAACCCTGGATACAATGGCATAATACAAATGTTTTTCAGTGCCATGGCAGGATAAATCTAAATGTGCAGAACTGTGTTTTTTAAGTGTCTACAGTGGCAAAGCCTGTGTTTTTCAGTGGTATTTCATGTTCTTTTATTTTTTTAAGCTGCCTCCCTCTTGTGTAAATGCTCTGACTCTAGTTTTGGATGCAAGTCCTCTGATGTAGACATGCAACTAGTAAAGCTGGGCAGTCTGGAGTGAGCAATTCTGAAAGCCTGTTATTTATGAAATAAGAGTTGAAAATAGAAAATGAACATATGGAAAAAGTTGCTGTCACAGATCCTCCCTCTGGCTGGGAGAATTAGAGCATGGTTTACTTAACTTTCATTTGTGACGAAAACAGGATGCTGCTATGGCTTGTCACAAAAATTATTTGAAGCTGAGAAAAATGGGAAAAAAAAACAGGGCTCAATAATTATTCCTAAAATGAAGTGCAGTTGCCTCACTCAGAGGAAAGGGCTGGATGCAGTACGTGGTCACTGGCTGTAACACTGATTCTTTTCTTCCCATCTACACAATCCGCTGTACACTCGTAACAGGAGAGGCTCCAATGGACTCAAACATGGCTATTTCCCAACCATAAACATGCAAATCCCCATCCCTTAAAGGGGGCTGGATTAGTGGGCAACCAGAGCTCAAGGGTTACTGCTTTTGTTCCACATTTGTATGTGACTGACTCAATGGGGTCCTGGTCTGTGATTGGCACTACTGCAACACAAATAATTGAAGAGGTCCTCTACTGTTCTAACCTCTGTAGCCACATGCCTTCAGCAAACAAGCAGTTTTGGCTTCTCTCTTTGCCTCCTACTGCATTAGAGCCCATAGAGCATGGGAGGGAGAGTAAGGCTTGATTTTTTCAGCCTGTTTTGGTAGCTTGCTTCAGTGGGATGGATGGGAACAACACCAAGCACCCTCTGCCATTCCTGACTTCCCCTGTTCTTGCGGCTATACTGGTCTAAGTTTCCTTGAGAGTGGTGTAATACACCATGGAAAAACCAAAATATTGGTTTAGTAACACAGGGACAAGTAGAAACAACAAAATGGAAACCCATGTACATTTTTAAAAACAAACTAAAAAATCACCACAAAACCCAGAGGGTATTCAGTGTTCCCAGGAGAATCTAATTAGAATTCTTGGGCAAGAAACATTTTTATTCCTGTAGATGTGGTCAGTATCTTTTTGGCCCGGTATTTTGGCCACAAGTATTTTTTATTATCATTGTAGTTATTAATTACATCTATTTAGAATCTCTATTTCCTGGCCAGATTTAAGGCTTTGGAAACCCAGAGTCTGCAAACAGTGTTGGATAGGAAGTACCAGATGACTGAGCCAAACAGGCTCTGTGTACGCGAGTGTGTGAAATATAACAGAAAAATACAAAATGTGTAATTTTTAGTCACAGCAAATAGCATTGATGTGAAATATATCTACCAGAAAAATTCACTGCCTTTTATTTTACTAATGGGGGAGACAAATTAGGAGAGACGTCTTACTGTTTTAATACAGAAGAGCTCCCTTCTAAGTTTTGCTTCACAAGACTTTAAATTTCCTTCCAATATGGTTTGTGTGTCAGATATTTTTCATGAAATACAAGCCTCTCAAGCCCTAAATTCCCATTTTTTTTTCTTGCATGTAATCACCCACTGTTGAGTGAACATTCCTTCTCCTTTGGACAAAATTACCATTTTTTTTCTAAAGTATCCCGCAATCTGAACTCCTCAATTTATCAACAGTTCAGAGCCAAAATAGGTGGAAAACAGCAACTGTTTTTCATTTGCATTTGAAATAGTACAATTTCTTGATGGAGTGGTAGTCATGAAAGGTTTTGAAGCAAAACTGGCAGAAAAGTAAAGAATTCAGCATCTCCAGTTCCTGGTCCAGCACATTAATATACTGGACCCTGGTATGGTGGCAGCAATATCAGGTAAAGGTAGAAATAGTGGCTTGCCCTGAACTGGAGCCCACAACCTAACAAACACAGGAAATATATTTCTTACATTGCATTCATAAGTATGCTTTTACCTTTTTTTTTTTTTTTTACATTGCCCTTTAAAACTGATATTTACTGCTACTGGAGTCTTTTGGATGACTTCTGCTGAGGGAGGACTTAATGGAAGAAGAACAAACTCTCTCCTCCACTCAGCCTTGTGCAGAGTCTCGTGTGCAATCTCCCCATGCAAAGGATATGTGCACAGCCTTGTTTTCCTGAAAACAGATCCAGAATAGAGGCAATTTCTTCACCTTTAATTGCCACACAGCACTCCAAACGCCAGGCTCTCTCCCCCTCCTGGCTTACTGCCGTGGTCCCTTTGCTTACATTTTCCTGGCTTTTAGTCCACTTCTCTCTGCTTTTTCTCTGGTTGCTCCTTTGCACTGCAGGGGTAAGACTACCAGACAGCACTCATCTCCTTGCATTGAGATCCAGAAACACTAGTACAGCTTTCAAGCAGTGTTTTGGTTGGTTTCTCCTACATCTGAAGCGATCTTGCCCTGAAAAGGAGCTTCTTGCCTCTCTCCATTGCCACTACTGTGTTATCTACTGCCTATATACTTTACAGTCAGTGCATACTCTGTGCAGTTGGATTGTGAGGATTTTCTGATGGACATGAAGTTTTACTGTGACTTTTAGTGAATTCAAGATTGAAGCTTCCCTCAAACCTAGCTGTAGTATCTATTACAGCCCAGTAACTCTTGTAACTCCTTTTTTATAATGCAATCCATTCAGTTTGCTTTGCTCCTACACATTCTATTTTCAGGATGTAGCTGATGTTTTGTACTAGCTAAACACATATAGGCATCATTGGAAAAAAGTGGTGACCAGTGAGGAAAAGAGGAAAAGGTCTTGTCATGCAGCTCGATATAAAAGGTGTTTCTGCAAATGTGACCAGGACATTGTCAGCAGTTGCCTCTTTTGACCCAAACTGTTAAAATTTAGGTTTAAATTACACTAATGTGAAGAACAACATGCATTCAGGGAGTACTTTCCTGAGAACAGAAGAAAAAAGTTCATGTTTTCAGGTCCAATACTTTGGCTGGGACCTACATGTCTGTTGTAGAGTTGGGGTACACTTGGGCTGGTCTTCCAGTTCAGTTTACTCCTAAAGAAGTCAGCTCATGCACAAGAAAAATGCTTAGAAACTGAAATCACCAGAAGACAACAGGAGACGAAATTACAATGGTCCCAAGTCAAACTGGTAATATGAACATATTTTTCATTAAGAGACACTTATCTTTTAATTTTCTCTCAAAAAGGCACCAAACAGTTATTTGGAAACTTCTTTGTCTCTTATTTACTCACTCCCATCCCTCTCCTTACCTGAACTTCTCTCCCTTTCCCATGCAGTACTCAGCCAAAGTCCCCTGACCCAGAACATTCAAAGTCTGGAGTGGTTTTGCATATCTCTTCACTGTGGACAGAAGCTCAACACTCAACATTCCAGTGATGTCAATATAGGTTACAATTCCACTTTATCAGTTTAAATTACTTCTAATCCAACTGCAACAATAGTGATTAAATCCAAACTGCCATAAATATGTTTCGGTGTCATTAACTTATTTAAAGACATCCATTCAGAACTCCAAGAGATTCTGCCTCTGGTTACTGAAAGACAGAGGAAGAGACACAGGCTATATCATGTTCACATTTAGGAGGTTAATTTGACAAACAGAAAATTTAGAAGGATAATGGGCTAGAGAAAGTGAGTTTAGGTTTTGGCAGAATTCAGCAGGAAGGTGTATGGTTTGCTCAGAAGGCCACAGCTGTGAATGCCTGTGAGCAGGTCCATGAGTTTGCATCCACTGTGCATCAATCAAGGGCAGAGAAAAAACCAAAAGGAAATGCATCAGTCTGTAGTAACTCCAGGTTTCAGTTCAAGATCTACAGAACACACTGGGAGAAGAGGAAATAAAGTCCTGTGAAAGACCTCTGGCAAAAGATTTTTTATTTGACAATCTTTCAAGATTAATATATCACTGTAGGTCACTCACTCTTCCCACTGGTGTTGTGGATTGAGCTACAGGTCACAGGCTTTTATTTAGCCCAGCTAGCAGCAAATGTAGCAAAACACCTTGGATGGTAGTTAGGCAGCCTATGCAAAGTGCATGGCTCATCTCTGACAAGGTTTAATTGGGCAGCTCTCCTCATTACAAAACAAGTTTAGTCATTAACTCACATAGGCAATTCCACTCACAGCATGAAGGATAAAATAGGCTGGAGTGTCAACCACTGCTTCCCTTCAAAGGAGCATCCCGAGGGCAGGGTTGTGATGTGCTGCACAGGGAGACAAGTTATGCTGGTGATGTTTGGTCTATTCCTGCTCTGCAGCCCAAGGAGTTGGGTTTCCCTGTGTGTCAGCCTGGCTGGCACCTGTGCTTTTTCATCCTCTGGCAGTTTCCATTTTGCTCTTTGACATCTGTCTTAATTTTGGGTTCCCTTGCTTCCTTCAGCAAGAAGTTTGGCAATGATGGGCTGTTGTTTGTCATTCACAGGTTTTAAATTATCTACTTTAACAACTTGGTATTGTTACTTATGTAAAGAATTATTATTTCCACAGACTAATAAATATTAAAAGACTTGTGGAAATTAAGTATTCAAAACTCCAGGCTGCTTCCATTGGCAGGGATCTGGCTCTGTGGCTTTTGTCTAGTATCAATACCAATCGGAAGACAGGTGTAGGTTTCACAAAACATCTGTTTTTAACTATGGGAACATGGTACTTACTCAACATAATTATATTTTGGGTTATTCTTGATCTTTGAAGTGGTGAAAAGAAATTATTCATTAGACGAAAACTTTTCAGCCATTTCAGGCTTGCAAATTCCCCCTTCTGCAGTTCCAGTTTCTGTGTATGTGCTGCACATGTACTGCGAATTTTAACTTATTTCCAGTAAATTTCTCATTCTGCTTTTTTTTTCCCTATTTTATATGAATGTCTCAGAAGTTGTTCATGGATCTGTAGGCATCTCTGGGCCATGCTTTGGGAACAACTAGATTATTCAACCTGCAGCACCAATGCCTTTGTAAACCCATCCTAGGAACCTCTTTGGTGTAGCAACACAATGTGTTGTGTCCCAAATTACTCCATGTTTCGTTTAGAAAACTAGTACTTCATGAGCCCTGCAGCCTGGCTATATCAAAGTGCCTGTTTTAAAAGCCTTTCCCTAAGCGTATTTACAGGCAGGATTTGTTGATTTAAATAGCTATGTGGCTCACAAGTTTGTGAGGTTAAAAATGCAGTAGGAAACCACTGTAAACATTGCGTCACCAGCTGAGGAGGATCTGGAGACACTGTGTCGAATGGTCAAGAAGAAATTCACTTTAAATACAGCTTGGACGGCTGCCTAGAAAATGGGAGGGATTCAGTAGCTGAGGTTTACATTAGAAGTTGTGTTGGATGTTTCTCCCAATAAACATGAGCAGCCAGGCGTGTCAGCCTGCAGCGTTTCGGGGCACTGCACTTAAAAGTGACTTCTTCGTTTTGCCAGATGTGGGCTGCTCCTGTTGGCATCTGTGGCAAAAGTGAAGCCAGTTCAGCTGGAGCATGCTGGGGCCTTTCACGAATATTTATGGATGTGCATGGCTACAAGGTCCATGACATAGAACCAATAAGCATAAAAGCCAATCTTTGTTTCCTCTGGTATAAGCTAATGGTTTATGTGGAAAATTGAAATTCACCAGCTGTCTCGGTTGCATTCAGCAGAATCAAGGCTGCTTAGGAGAAAGCATGAGCATTTACCGAAAGAAATGTTAAGAGATTAGTCTGTGGAACAGTAAACACAACTAAGTAGTTTTAAGCCCAGGTTGTCTTAAGGAAAGAAGATTTCCCAAGCACATGGCTGTAAAGAAGGGAAGTTTATGGGATAATTTCTTCATCGTGCCTAGAAATTATTCTGAAAATGGTAAATTTGAGTGTAAAATAATAATTTAAAGAGAATGCCAGGGATAAAATCTTATATTACTACAAGGAAGGAGTTGGGTTTTTTCCCCTACCTATTAACACCCTCGGTTTTTTAGCTCCCTGAGCTGAGCCCATTCAACTCAGTTTGACAGAAAATCACTCACTTTCCTGCTGGATTAGTTTGCTGCTGTTCTAACGTGTTGAATTGCCTTAGCAGAAGATGAGAAAAACCTGCTCAAAAGACATGCAGAAGGTCCAGGCCAGGAGCACAAGAAGAGAGAAGTAGGCAGGTTATTCCTCTTTTTGTGGCAGCAAGGCCCCAAGAAACTCAAGCCTTCTTGTACAGCTTCATCCCCCTTTGTGCTCTTTCTTTGTGACATGATCTCAGACCCATCCCAAAAGGCTGTGAGATTGCTTGACCATTTTCACAAGAAATAACAGGAAGGGCACAGGAGGACTTTTAGCCTTTGGTTATTTTGCCTGTATTCCTTAGAAAATGGGCAGGTTCAAGCCTAACCTCAAACACCTTTTGCCCCTAAAGCCAGGCTGTGCTATAGACGAAGCACCAGTCCTCAGTGGGGATGTGTGTGGTACAGGTAGGGTTGGTTATATGTGATTGAGCCAGAGAGATTTGACATCAGCTGCAGGGCCAGCTCCTTGTCTTTTTGGGCTGTGAGCTGTGCCTAGTCACGTCCTCAACATTGTCTTTCCTCCAGTTCATGCTATTGACGTCATGCCCTTGTATCTCCTTGTCCCCTACTTTTTAACCTCGCTTTCCATCTGTGTCGCTACGGTCTTTAAAAAGATTGTTTGTAGATGCTTTTATTAGCAGAAAGTAAAACAGAGGAAGACCACAGAGACGAGGAAGCCACAGAATAAATAACAATTGAACTTTGCCATGAGAACTTCTTTTGATTCACTGCAAAAATAAATAAATGCCTCCACATCAGCCGGTAAGGAGAGGTGAAAAAATCTGGTTTATTGTCTAGAATATTGTTTTTTCTCATTTTGTATCTTGCAGGAGCAATGACAGCATGTCTGGAAATGTCGAAAAGTTTCAGAGATGTTTTTCCTTACCTCTCCCTGACTCTTCTAATTCTAAATATTTTCATCAACACACAAACATAATCGTAGCTCCTGACGCATTCTCATGGAATAGCACCTGATGTCTGTTTTCAGTATTTCTGGCCGTAACTAAATATGACAGTCTTCCCCAGTGAGTATTTAACAGAACTGGTATTTTAGCTGCTCAGACACCTTACATTTAAAACGTGCAAGAGACAGCACAAGAGCAACGCTCCGTAGCTATGGCATGTATAAACATCAGGTTCACCTGACTTCAGGACAAGTGCTAGAATCTTCCTCCTAAGAACAAGGAAAGCACTCCACTGGAGAACTCCCTGGCTAATGTACCTGGAGCCGTGGCTCCCTATGCCTGAGCATTCCCTGCATGTCCCCTGCCACCTGCTCTTCTCCTCGGGTCATCCTCTGGAATTAACTAGCCCAGCTGCCCTTACGGCGTGTCCGCCGCTCACCAATGTACGGAGCAGGGCAATAATTACAGACAGATACCAGCACAATGCCATGGGGATGGGGAAGGAAGGGGATCCTGGGGGTGGCCGAGCAGCAGTGCTGTTGCATGCGAAGCCACAGGCTCACTGCAAGCGAGCTGCTGCCTCCTCGTCCTGCTGCGTGCCCTCGTGCTGCTGGCAGTCATGCGGCTGGGTACGGCTGACCCAGTGCTGCGTTCCCGTGACAGTCCCTCCTTGCAGCCCGCTGTATCCTCCCTCCGCGGCAGCCCGGCACACAGCCGGTGCTGGGCTCAGCGCAGCGCGGTCATCCCGAAGGAGCCGCGATCCCGCTGGCGGGCGGAGGGCGCCGGGCGACACTTCCCGCTGGCGGTGGTGCTGCTGGCGGGACTGCGGCCGCGGTGACACCCGGCCCGGCGCACCTGCACCGCCC
>VWZT01015863.1:594792-796344 GCA_013397055.1 Pachycephala philippinensis
CTCTTCCCTCCCTTTCCCTCCGGCGGGGTGGGGGCGCGGGTGCCCGGCGGGGTCAGGGTCGGGCCGGGCAGGTCCGGTCCGGTCCTGACGCCGCTGCCGCCGCCCGCAGCGCCGGGGGAGGACGGCGGCGGGGGCCTGGCGGAGGCGCTGGGCGAGTTCGACGCGGTGCTGGCGGAGTTCTCCTGCCCCGCCGGCCGGCGCCGCTTCTTCTACGGCGAGCACCTGGAGCGCATGAAGCGGCGGAGCAGCGCCAGCGTCAGCGACGGCAGCGGCCTCAGCGACTCCGAGAGTGAGTGTCTGTCCGTCCGGCCGTGCCGGGCCCGGGGCGGGGGGCGGCCGGGGAGCGACGCTCCGGAGCCGGTGTTAGACCAGCACATCGCCCTCTTTGAGAGAGGCAGGGACCCGGGAGCGGCAGCCCGTCTGTTTCTATAAAAGCAGTGCCTTTTCGTTTTCGTTCTGGGTTAGAAGTTGCAGGGATGCGGAGTCTGGCCCCGCTGGTTTTGCTCTTTGGTGTTGAACGGAGGGGAGCCTAAGAAGCCCTCTCTGTGAGAAGGTCGGGCTGCCAGCCGGCTGCGGGACACCGGGACGTCCCGGCATCCGCAGTAAAAGGTGTCTCTTAGGTTCACAGGGACCATCCTCTGTGTCTCCGTAACCAGAATTATCTGTATAGAGAGAGCGAGCCAAAATGTGCTGTCCACAACAGGTGGAAACTCGTCGAGATTTCCCGTTATAAGAATGGTTATGTATCCATCCATCTGGATGGAGGACAGTGTTATCACTGTTTCAGAGGTGCTAATTTTGAGCTACCTTGCGCCCAAGTACACTAGATGTATTTGAATGGTGTGTGCAGAACATGGAACAGGAAGGGTGGAAAGCTGCTTGGAGGAAGAAAATACAGAATTGGAACTAAATTTTTTTCTAGTTGACTTTGAAAAAAGTTCAACCCCTCTTACTGGCTTTACTAATCAGGGAGAGAACATCTTTCGTCTTCCAGACGGTGAGGCTGGAAACTGCTGTTCTCTTTGGGAGCAGTAAGCTACTTTCTCAGAAGTAAGTTCTGCTGAAAGCAACCTGTAACCAGTTTTGTTGATTTGGGTTTTTTGTTTTGTTGTGTTGGTTTGTTTTTGTTTATAATAAGACTACTCTTATTTTTGTTCTGCCTCTTTATCAGTTCAGAGACTCAAGGTGCAGTTCTGTTGACTTAGTGCCGAAACAGTAATGCTATCTCCTTAGTACTGGAGTTGTGAGAGGATAGCTTCTCCAGATTATCAGAGCCCTTTATTTCATCGTCATGGATATGATTCATTTGGCTGACAGGTATTGTTTTGCCTGCCCAGAACTTGGGTACCCTGGCTAGCACTGCCTTTGGGGTTCTTTCTGTAGTCAGTGGAAGTACATGGATCAAGATGCTGTTTTTCTGTTTCATAATGTAGTGAGTGTAGTACTCCTTCTAAGTATCTCTCTACCTCCAAGGGAGATTTAGAATTGCGTGCCCAATTTAGACTGGACACTTGTCTTTTGGATGGCTGAGGGTGTTTAAGGCAAAATCTGCCTTTACTGAGTCAAGCTGGCAGCCCTAGTGTTAGTATTTCTTGTGCAGTCTTCATTGTGGTATGTTAACCTCTCACATACACGTATTGTGTCTCACAATTGAGACACTTGTAATGATAGAGTGAAATAATCTTCTGGTGAGAAAATGGTCAAAACCCCAACCCAGTATCAAGAACTTATTCTTCTTGTATGGAGAAATGCTAAGTAACTACAGATAGCTATCTGCTATGGTTCAAAAAACTTAAATCTTGGAAACTGCTTATAATTGCTCTGCTAGAATTGACAAGAAGGATTTTGGGAGGAAGATGATGGTGTTCTCTGGCAGGGCAGAAGGTCTGGTGAGAAAACATCATGCTTATGTAAACAGGCAGGTCAGATCTTCAGGAAGATCTGGAAAATAAAAGTCTGTGTGGCAAATCCACACTGATTTAGGCTGAAGACAGTACTGGGTCAGTAGGATAGACAGGGTTTGATGACTCTATACAAAGTCCTTAAAGATCTTGTCAAGTTTTCAAATCCCATCCCATGCCCGAGTTCCTCCCTTGGTGATGCATCATGTGAAAGGTGGCTCTGGAGAAGTCAAAATCGCTGTCCCCTGGACACTGGCATATATGGGACCAGGAGGGTGCACCAGAGTCTATGAGGATATGGGTAAGGGAAGGGAAACAGAAACAGCCAGCTCCGCTCATGCCTCAGGAAAGGCCTGGTAAAACACTTCTTCCTAAAGGAGTCATTCAGTGCAGTCAACTGTTTATTTTGAAGTTAGAGTGGATTGGAGAGGAATTGTGGATATATGAAGAGCTCCTTTTATAAAACACACTCTAGTGTCTGATGTAATCCAGCTACACTCCCTACATCTATTTTAAGAATAAATGCAGGGAGTTGCCTACTTACCCAGGTTCTTTCTGTTCAAACTCAAGTATTTATTTTCCCCCAGGTTTATTTTCCCTTTGATTTCTGTAATAGTACTGTTACCCAGTGCAGTGCTGAATTCATGACCTTGCTCTTCCTGTGGTAAGGCTTAGGTTAAAATACCACTGCAGAGTCAAGGGTTAACTGGGCTGAAAGAGCAAGTTCTGATAACATAAATCTGTAAGACCATTGTATCTGTAGAGAGTTTGAAGGATCATCTTGTTCATGAAGACTCTTTGCATCTTTGCAAAACCTTGTTACCCAGTGCCAAGACTATTGCAAATACACTTTATTATCTGTGTATAGAACAGTTCAGACTATTGTGTTTTAGCACTATCTGTTGTTTGTTGTTTAATCTAATCCTCCGAACTGATGTGGTGTGGCTGAAGGTTAGGCATATGTATCTTTTGGCCACTCCTGCAGTGATATCTTTCCAGTCAGATGGAACTGTAAGAGGAGGAAACATTTTAAACTGTTGCAACTGTTTGTTTCAGTGCCCCTGAATCAGCCTTAAATTCAGTTTCCTCAGAAGCTACTAACAGATGTTAAGTGGTCATACTTGAAAAATCCTGTTTAGTCGGGTAAGGAAAGCTTTTTCCTGTCCTGGGGTTTCTGCCGTGAGGATGAACCCATTTAATTTAACAGAAAAATTTACAAAAGATCTCTATCAATGTTGTTAATCCTGAAAATATTCTTTTATCTTAAAATCTCACTCTAGCTCCAAAAATACTACTTTAAATTCTTGTATTACATATTTCTGGCTCTTGAGAAAAAGAAGGATTTTGAAGACACTACTGTGGAAAATGGGTGCGCTAGTACTTTGTTCTCCCACATCGTGTCCTGTCATTTGACCAGATGATCTTTGGACGAGGTCTGGCTTGGCTGTGGTTAAGCACTGTACACAATGGACTCTAGACCTTGCAGTAACAGAGAGGCTCGTGTGTGCAGATGTGTGTGATGATCTCGGCCCACGAGTATTACATTAACCACCACAGCTGACTGGCTCAGTGCTGGAAATCATGATGCAACTGCTGCATTACTCCAGCATTCCAGAGCTGCTGGACTGTGAGTGAGTACCAGTTGTGTTTCAACCTGATGTATTCAAACAAATCGATGCCTAGCAGCTTTGTTCTTTAGGTTATTAATCATGCTGGAACTTCACACTTGAGGAATACTTGGTAAGTCTTTGCTATCACAGTATATGTTAGCTGTGATAAAATAGGATTTGTGCTAGAGAGTGCTGTGCTGGCAGAAGCCACTAATGTAGATGCAGCTGTATTAATGAACTTACAGCTAGCATTGTCTTCTTGTGTTGGAATAAGCTTGCAAAGAAAAGTGCAGGCTTGCCTGTGTAAATTGCATGCCCAGTCAGTGCGTTGTGCTAGTACAGTATGTGGCAGTGTCAGGACAGTCTTCCAAGTTTAGGCTTAGGATAATGAATGGGAAGTTGGACTTTATGAGAGGTTGAGAAGGGAAGTGCTTTAGTGTTTCTTGGGCCAAAGTTACAGTAACATTGAAAAGCTACATCATAATCTGTTGTCATGCTCTCAGAAACGTTTGACACTTGTAGCTCTGTGTTTTCGTGAGACAGGTTCAGCTTCCAGCCTCTCTGTTAAAAGCATTGCAAAATAAATGCAACAATTCAATTCTTGTGCTCATATAGCCTGCAGTGTTCCTTTGTAGTTATTTTTTAGGGGTAAATAAATTATTTCTGAGCAATGCCTTGTGGCTTCTGAAAACAACAAAGAAATGCTGAGGGCATCTAGAACTCTTAATTTTATGATTTTAAAATCAAGTAGGTGCAGGGGTTCAGCAGGATCTGTTAACGTCAGTGCCTGGTGTAGTGCCAGCGCTTGTGGTTACATGGATGTGGCTGCGGAT
The DNA here is from genome assembly GCA_013397055.1 of Pachycephala philippinensis. Taxonomy (NCBI): domain Eukaryota; kingdom Metazoa; phylum Chordata; class Aves; order Passeriformes; genus Pachycephala; species Pachycephala philippinensis. Next base: position 599,137 of record VWZT01015863.1, read on the forward strand.
GTCCCCATGGGCTTTTGCTAATGCCTAGGCTATCCAGAGATGAAGCACCACCCACTGTCAGTACTGCAGCACTCACCCTGAAAAACCTGTTTACATTGTCAGTCTTGTAATGTGTGACTGTTAAGAAGGTAAAGAAAAAGGCAACAGAAATGACTGAAGATGTAAAGTAGTTTCCAAATACTTAAATAGACTGGGACTGTCAGGCTAAAAAGAGATAATTTGGGCAGGGACAAGACAGTCCTCCAGAAAATCCTAAGTGACATTAGGAAAGTGACTGCTACCTCACCAGTGTGAGGAAATCAAATTAAATTAGCATGTGTCAAAGAAATAGTGTTATTTCTTTCATGAACGGTTAAAGATATTGCCTTAAAGTATTATGGATATGAAAAGTTCACATACTCAAAAATAACTTGACAAATTCCCATCAGGAAGGGTGGGGCCATTGAGGACTACTTGGGCAGATGCCACTGCTGTCTCAGGAAAGAGACTGGTATGTGCATTGTGAGAACTTGGTAGAACTTACTTTGAAACTATCGGTGTGTGGCTGCACCACTCTAAAGCTCTTCTGCAGGCACCTGCCCTGAGTTGCTGTGAGAGACAGGATGTGCAGTAGATGAGCCTTTGGTCTCTGCAGCAAATGCCAGTCTTGTAACATGAAAAGGAGGTAGAATGTGTCAGTGAACTTCCAATGGCCTGTCTCAAACAAGAGGGCAATGCAATATTTATAATGAAAAAAATTTGAGACACTCCTGGGGAAATTTCCTTTTATTAAATGATCTGAGAAATAAAGTTTTATTCCATTCCTGATATGTCCAAGGGGAAGAAAAATTGGAATTTTCAGGTGCATAGCCTTCTCTACAGGTGTTTCAGTATGCTGAGAAATGCACTTTTTTGTAAGATTTCCTGTTCTTGCCACTCCAACATACCCATTGCTCTTACTCATTAGAAAGGAAGATTAGTAAAGGGAAGATTGGAGCTGGAAACTGCCTCATAGATGGTAAGTATGTGAGGGAGTGGAAAGGTAAGCTTTGTATATAACGAGAAAACATGCTTGGATTTCAGACTTCCTGGCTTACTTTCGTGTAGCTATGTGATTTGAAATCCTTTAAATAATGCTTAGATGAGTCAATAGAGAAAAGGTGTCATTTTTTGGTGAGTATTGGAACAGATGTTTGTTAGCTAGGCAAAATCCCCACAAAAATAAACAATGCAGCCAAGTGTAACTGTGATGATGATAAAAATAAACACTGTCTTTGGGGGCTGAAACATGCATTGTGAAACAAGCTTTTTGTATCATGAATATTTCTCACTTCTACTGGTGACATTACAGTTGCCAGATTTATTTTTTTCTGGTTTTTTAGCAAGTAGACTATGTTCTGTTAGGAATTAGTTGTGCAGTCTGCTCATTAAGTGCTGAGTTACTGTTTTATAATAAATTCATGGTTGTAGACACTTCAGTGGACTTGTGAAGCTTCTCTCTGACAGTTTTAGGGATGTGCTTTAATTTTTTCCTCTAAAACTTTCCCCACTGAAAACTGCAGTAAAAATTTTACCAACGCCATTGCTCTTCAAAATTGTATCTTGAGCCATGGACTAGAAAGAGCATGACATTAAAGAATCTAGACAGCTGAACTTTTCCATTGTTTGTTTTAAAATGAAAAGTTTGAGGTTTTCCTCCTTCAGCCAATTACTGCTGAGAACCTTTCAATTTCTCATTTTGTGGGGACATTTTTGTATTTACATGGTATTGCCATGGTTTATTTTGTGGTTTAACCATATACTGGAACAGCAAAGTCATGCTAACTACAGATTACTTTGCCAAAGTAAAATACACCCATATTTATTCCTACCCCCTGATTTTGCAGTGCAGCTTGACTGATGTAAATCAACTCACTAACAAAAGTCTCAGATTTTAAGGCTCTTTTTTTTTTTTAAAGAGGCAATTTGAGTTTTGTTTTTAAACACCTGAAGTGGCATAGTTTATAGATACAAGCACAGGGACTAGAATCAATGTACGAGGTGAAAAATAAGTAATGAATGATAAACTTGCAGTGGGAGAAGTAATGAATGATAAACTTGCAGTGGGAGAGAAGGAGCTGGATGAGGAAGGACAGCAGCAATGAGATCCCTGGCATCAGCCTCTGGTTACTGGGTTGCAGAGGATGTTGTATTTGTCTGGCAGTGGAACTCTTCCAAGGGCCATTATTGGAGGTGAATGAGCAGATCTTGGCTGTGGCAGCTGCTAGAGAGCAAAGACTGAAGTGTTCTTTTCCCAGAGCTTTCTGCCCTACGGCCACACTTTGCCAAAGAGGATATTTTTCTGTGGTGGATGTCATAAGTATTTTTTAACAGTACATTGTTTTCAGCAGTTATGGTGACCTTGCTGGTGGAGTCAATGCATTCCTCCTTACATCACTAGAATTTCTGATGCTTGGTGGCATGAATAAGCCACAGTCAGTAGCTAAAGTATATTTTTGCTTTGAGAAAGATAAATGTTGATATTTTCTTGAAACTATTACAACCCATCAGAAGATAACACTGTTACGTGAAAACATTTCACCTTTTGAAACTGGAAGAAAAACGTTCTGAGATATAAAACAACAGTTTTGTCATATTTTATCTTTGCCCAGTTGTAAATATTTCCCAGCATAAGGTTTGTGGAAGCCAGTATGAAATAACATTTTCTGGTGTCAATATATTGCAAAGTAAGCAGTTAGTACTTTCAACTGCTTATAGAAGGATAATGAAGAGAAAAAACCAGAAAGAATCAAAGGTGTCTGCTAGCTTGGATGTGCACATGGATATACAGAAAGAATTATGTGAATAGTTTATGGCAAATTTTAATGGTTTACTAAAGCTTTTGCAATTTGAGTTGTCCTCACGAGTACAAAAAGAATGTTTTAATCCATCTGTAAATAAGAGTAACTGGAGCTTTGGATTTTGTGTATGAGAAGGGTTGGTTGGCAATATAAATTCCCAGCCTTGCTACATTTGGTGTCTGGATGCTAGTAGCGTAGATTTCACATTAAAAGTATACTCAGATTTATAACCATAGTTCTCTGTATTTTTTATTAATTCAGTGATCTGGAAAAACTTTAAAATATGAATTAATTTGGAAATTCTTGTTCTCATCTTTTCAAATAAATAGCCTGGAAAGTGTTTTATCTTTCTGTCAGTGTTTCAGTGAATTACAGTCTTGGCTACAGCACTCTTTGTGTGAGCTGTTACAAGTTACTTGGCTTTTTGGTGGTTGTAGGGGTTTTGTCCTGAACAGCTAGCATTTTCCATTCTGTGTTTCTTAGTCACTGGGGTTTGCATCTTGGCTGAAAGAAATGTGGTATTAGTAGGCAACTGTTCTGTAAGCTGATTTTAGGAGGAAATTTGCCATACCTTTAATGGAGAGGAAGTATCAGTTAATGTACAGGGTTCATGTGGCATAGTACAGCACTGGTGATACACATCATTGTAGAGCACTGTCGGATTTCCTTCGCCCTTAGGTTCTTTTTTTTTTTCTGTTTTTAGGGGCTACTTTTAAAATGGCTTATCTTTTTTTCCCATTTTTCCATCTAAAATTATCTCAGTTCTGCATTGTATTCATGAAGTCTTTCTTGTATTTGAAGTTTCAAGTAGCTTGGTTTTGATCTGCTGAAGTTTAGAGAGAACAGCACTTCTTGAGAGTGAAGATAAAGAAATTGCAATTAGAGGATAGCTTGCAGAAGCATAGCCATCTCTATAAGCACGAAATACCACGTGGTGGCTGACCAGGTGGCAATAGCCCCAGGCCACAGATGGCAGTCACGCCATCGCTCGTGTTTGTGTGGTGCTGTGGGTAACCTGTGTTTGCTGGCACAGGGTCCGAGCTGATGGCAGAGCAAACTGAAAGACACAGCACAGCAGTGGGCCAAAATGCATGGGAAAGAGGAAAGTACTCCAGGTTGAAGCTTTTCCCTCAAGCCTTTTCAGTGTGCGTTGTAACAGAGGTAAGCTTGGAAGCCAGCACACAACAAACAAATCAGCTTTTATGGCTGAGGAAAGATCTGAGAGGCTTTGTAGGTGGAGTCATCTCGTCTGATTTGTCACTGTACCTGTATGTCCCTGTGGAAGGTGCTTTTGTGCTGGAAAGAACAGCAGGCTAGAGGAGGTGGGGTATGGACACACACTCTCCTTCCCAAAGACTGGTGAACTTGAGGCAAAGGAGTGGTCTGCAAGAGGATGGTCTCAGTGTCTGCTGTCTGGAGACATCCTGGCAATGTTCAGTGGAGATGTAGATGTGCAGATCTTGGCCGGGCAAGCTGTGGTCCTGCCCCCTTTTGCCAATTCATCAAGACACCCTTAACTTAGCTAAGGCAGTCCTCTCCTGGCACAGCAAATGGGACAGGCGTCCAAGGATGTGTGACAATCCCCTCTTGGACTTGGTGCTGCAGAGCTGCCACCTCCCAGGCCGTGGCTCTGGGGACGAATGCTGTGTGTGCTGCAGGGAGCAGAATGGCTGGCCTCAATGGCAAGCAGTGGCAGTCACCCCCCCATATAACAAGACATACACTTATGTCCTAGGCTATGTGCCAAGTAAATGGAGACCATTGACATGTTTGTATCACAATGGTTTCTTTTTGTAGAACTACAGTTTTCAGGTCACTGGCTTGAAACTGCAGGACCAGCAGTTTTAGTGTCTCTGGCACAATGACAATGGCTCCTTCCAGTGGAGCCAGGACTAATACTTGGGGTGCCCTGGACATTGTGCAACTTCTTATCTGAAGAAAGACAAGACAAAGATACTTTTTGATACTTTTGGAGCTTAAGGCTTCCTCTAAAATACAAGAACATCAAAATGGTATTGGAACCTTTTCTGTTCCTGTCCAGGGCACATAGGGTTTCTTTAAAAGATCATCTAAAATAAGATTGCAGCATGCCTTGTGTACCAGTGTGCTGTGTCATGAACTCCAGAGAGTCAAAGAATAAAAGAACTGAAAATGCCATATCCAAAGCAGCAGAGTAATGTATGGAGAAAGGGGTGCGTTTGCTTTGGGGATAAAGGACAACACTTACGTGTATTCTTTATTCTGGGGGGCTGTCCGTGTCCTGGAGCTCTCTATTCAGGTTTTTTTTATTTGTAGCTTTTGAAAAATTTAGGTAACAGAATTTCCCAGAATATTGTGAAATAGGCAGGTCCTATGAGGTCTAATTTAGCTGATGAGGGATAATTGTCATTTCTGTATAATTTTTCACATGGTGCTGACTTCAGGGAAAGCTAACACTTCCCTTACTGGGGACGAGGATTGAGCCTAGGCCTGCTTTCTTTTTAACAGTAGGAGTGGGAGCAACAGCCTTCACACAATAGAGGGTTTATTTAATTATTTCTCTGGTTTTGAAGACTGTAAATTTGAGTTCTACAGACTTTGAAGTCCATATAGGAAAGGCTGCATTTTGGGTTTCAATTATATTACAAACTTGCAGAAGGTGTTAATTTTACTTTATAATGTTGCTTTTTTACAGGTGCAGATTCACTCTACAGAAATAGTTTCAGTCTCAGTGATGAAAAGCTCAACTCTTCTACTGCATCTACTCCAACCTTGCCATCCCCTTCAGTAACTCCTTGTAAAGGTATCTTAATTTTAACTGTTGGCATTTTTTCCTAGTCCTCAATTATATGAGCTTCTTCCTGGGAGCCAGGATTCACATGTTTGCATGGACTTTTTTTTTCTTTTCGTGTTTTTTTCTTGGTTTTTTGGTTTGTTTTTCTTTTTTTAATGACAACAAAACTAAGGATTACTGTTGAGCTACAGATCCAAGTATTATTGTCTTGATCGTAAATGGCAATAACAAACTGTATCTGCACTTTGCAGGTGGCCTGGCAAGTCTTTTGGTTTTGAAACACTGAGCTAAAAAAATTACAGTTTTCTGGCTGATAAGGATTAATTATTAACTTGTGTTACTTCTTTACTGAAGCAACTAAGTGGTTTAAGTGTCCCATTTCTCTATAAAAATACTTAGCCTGAATGCAGGCGTAGAGGAACTCCTCTGAAACCATGTGCTGCCATTTAAGTTAACACAGTTTCTCAGATCCATATAGACCTTGCACTGCTGATACAAGCCATATATTAATAATTCCTTCCTCTGAAGCTGTGCTGCTTCAAAGTGGCTTCTGTCTTGCAGCTGATCTGACTTCCCAGGACAGTGTTTCATTCAGGTTAACTTGGATTAACTCTGGAGCAGACATATCAATAACTGAACACTCATACATATGTACTACATGGTGCTTTTGTTACAACTGCTCTCCTCAGGTTCATGTTCAATAGCCTTTTGTGCTTTCGTATCTTTTTCACGGTGACCAGTCACAAAAACCCAAGTTAAATGCTTTCTTTTCAATTAGTGTGATATTAGGGAGAAATAATGAGTAATAATTTCTGTGAAGTAGCAGAAAAGAGTTGTGTTAAACTGACAGGAAATATTTGGTGAAGAATTACACTAAATGACAAGATGCTCTTCTTGATGAGAAGACAGAAAGACGGAAGGAGTTGGAACTGGCTTGGAAAAGACTACAGAAATGAGATAAGGAAGCAACTTGCAGTAAAACTAGATTGAATGGAACCAGTGGTGTTGTCAGGAGTGGAAACTTAGGTGGATGTTTGGGTCCAGATTTCTAGTGTATGGACCAAGGTCAAAGGATCTGGCAGCCCAGCAAACCAGTGATACTGACATGATTTTATGGGGCCGAGATTTGAGTAGGACTGGGAGCTCATTGGGTGGGATTGATTAGGGCCCTGCATGCAGTATCTGAATAGATGAAATAAGAAAGATGGCCAAAGTAGCAAGGTCATGGATTAGTTGACATGTAACTTTTATTCTTCACTTCAACCACTCCTTTTTAAGGAGACTAAATAAAGTATTGCTTTGTGTTGCTTCTGTCAAATGGGAAACTATAAAAAGTAGAATTTCAGTTCAGTCTCCCGTGTTCTCTAAGTGCTTTTGGACATTGCAGCAACCCTATTTAACTTTGCTGACAATAATCCACAGCATGTTTGGTACCACTGAAAATGATTTGGTGGGTCGTGTGTTTCTTCTAGCCAGAGAAATATGCCATGTCTAAGCAGTATTGACCCTTATTTTACAGCAAAGCTTGGAGACACAAAAGAACTGGAGGACTTCATTGCTGATCTTGACAGAACACTAGCAAGTAAGTAGACTTTTATTAGTAGCTTGCATCTCACTTTGTACTTGTTACAAAGAGTGTTGAAAGCCAAGGTATGGGGAGAGAGGGAAGGGAAAAATAGATATAGTTTATATAATGTGGCTTCCTTTTGCTAGTCCTGTAGATCATGTAAACCAGACTAAATTCTGATCTTTGCCTGAATGTTCAAGGCATGCAATTTAGCCTGTGACAAAGGCCGAACTCAATTAACCCCTGTTGCCACCTCTGACTCAGCTGCAGTTCACCTCTCCTTGACAGTGGATCAATAAATAAACACCAGTTTCTTAAATACTCAATACTCAGCTTAAAAACTGGTGATCTATTTCTCCATTATAAAGCTAAGTAACTGGAGGAGTATCCATAGGTGAAGAAAACCTTTTTGTTCTAGACTCTGCTTTATGAAGGAATTAAGGAGCAGATTCTGTATCTGTTGATTTAACTAAATGACAAAATCCTGTTTGTGCTTGTCTTTGCCAGGAATGGAATTTAGATCACTTTTTCTGCCACTATCTAGAAAGTGTATCTTTCAGCTACAGTAATCTTCCAGTAATGAATTCTTCACTATGATTTTAAAAGAAAAACAACAAAGCCAAAAAACTGGCCACCTATTTAATGAACTCCAGAGAGCATGCACTCTGCCTATTCCTTTTGCTTCTTCCTCTTCTGTTGTGGACGTAATACCATTTCTTTTGTGTTTCAGGTTGGGTTATTTTTTTTGTGTGAAACTAGGCTATAGAGCCCAAACCAACAAGTTGTAGGACTAAACCTACATAGCAACATGAACAAAGCCCTCTCAAACTATGAACTGAGAGTTTCATGTATTCATTAGGTGTTTTCCCTTCCATGTATTTCTTGTAGATGTGGATTTAATTCAAGACAGCTGCCCTTATAAGCTTCCTGCTTCCCTGCTGTCTTACTTGTATATTAATCCTGGTTTCACTTCTCATACTTAAAATACATTTTCTAGTTTCCTGTCTTGTGTCATGGATGTAAGCTTGAGTTAACTCCATCTTTACCACTGAAATTTAATTGACCACTCTTCTGAAAAAAAATCCAAGTTTTTGAAGGTTTGTGTAGGACAATGAAAGCCCAAACAGGTAAATATTTCCATTGCTGTATCTTGCACAGCCATGTTGCAGCTAACTCTAACTCTAAAGGGGCTGCCTATAATATACAGGTTTCATTTTTCCCTTGCTAGGTACATCAAAGATGAAGGCAGGAACTACCACCTGCACTAGTGGTTTTGTGCTTTTTTTTGGGTGTGGGTTTTTTTTTTTTATCCCAACTAGATGAATCTCCAGTGATCTCAGCAGTCTCATTTGTACAGTATCACTGTATAGTGAGGAGTAAGTCCAACTTCCATCTGGTATTTATCATCATATTTTTGAGGAATTGTATTTATGTGCTTGAGGTTACACAGAACTTTGTACAGATACCTTTCCAAGCCTGATGCACTTGTTAGAACAGTACTTGCCTTGTCTTTTTTGCACACTAGCATTTCAGCTTTCATGTTAACTTAAAAAAAGACATAATTTGGCTTGTCAGGCACTCTAGCAAACTGGGCGTAGGCAAGTGTCTGATATGCCAACAACATGCAATCTTATTTAGTAGAGAACTTAATGATCTTTCTTATTCTGTATTTTCAGGTATGTAAAATGAATTTTCAGCATTGTGCTTGCATGTGAATGTCCTCTGAAGGATAAGTGACATCAATCAATGAGAACTGCTGCCCTCCTCTGATAACTTCATTCCCCAAGATATACCCTCTGAACATAACCTTTGTGAACTCCTACAAGTATTTAACTGGCAACATTGGTTTTGGTTATTTTTTTTTTTACTTTGCAGCAGATGGAAGAATATAACTTAAATGTTAGAGCTGTATTTTGCTTTAAAATATAGCTTGAATTTTAATTTTAATTTAAAGTTGCTTTAATGCAAATATATTTGTAATTTTATATAGTTGAAAACTTTAATGCTTTTTTCCATTATAATATATTTTTGTATGCAAATAAATCCTGAACTGGAATCCAGATGTCTGGAAGCTTCCTATGAACATGCAAACTGAAACATAAGTACAAATTAAACTCTTATTGAAAACAACATGCTTTAAAATATCTCGATAATGGTGTATTTGCTGTTAGGCAAAGTTTGTTATGCTACTTTAATGTGATTGGTTAAATAAGAGAACTTTGTACTATGTAAAATTAATATGATCAGGAAAATAATAAATTTGGTTAAACTGTTACTTCAGATTTGTGTTAATACAAATGAAATAACACTGACTTATTAGACATTTGAACAGTAGCACCTATTTTAAACCCTATGTAAAAGCTGGTGTTAAACTCAGACCATTTGACATGAAGCACTCACTAGTTGGGAGGTCAGACATTTAGGCCCATCAGTTTAAAGGTATGGAGGTCCTATACCACTGAGAAAATACTTGTGTCTGGATGTTTGTAACACCAGGCCCTTGGGTCTGGAACCATCAACCCCTCTGAAAAGACTTCCTGGCCATCAGTGTGGTGCTGAAAGAGGGAAGGTGAACCTGTATTTTTACAAGGAGCCTGATTCTTTCCATATGCATTAGGCACTGGGAATGTCATTATGTGAGCTGTCCTCCAGCTGCTGCAGGTATTACACCTGGCCCTGCTGTCTGAGCTGTGCTCTCCAGTCTGTTCAGACCAAGTGAGCTGGGGCTGGGCTGGTTTGAACTCCTGCTTAATTTTGACCAAAGCTGTCTTGTGAGCAGTTGCTTGAGTGGTTCAGTTATTGTGCCCCTTGATCTGTTGTCTTTTGAGTGTGGCTTGAGTGTGTGTATGTACCTGTGACACAGCTACCTGCTTAGGGGACCTAAAAGACAGATTTGGACCTGCCTTCTGCAGCTTGGGGAAAATCTACTGTATATTTCCTAATAGGAGCACCATAAGGATAGTGCAGATCCATCTCCCTGGTTTTTAGATTTCCTAAAAATTGGTCAGAATATTTGGGTCTTATTAAACACCTTATGATTCTTTTTTTCCAGGTTTATTCATTGGTAAGAAAAAGCAATTCTGAACTGGGTACATTTTTATCAGTCTGAAATAGCCTTGAGGTTGTTTTGTGGGTTTTTTCCCTCTTTCAGGCAGAATTGCTATGTGAAGTGGAGCAGTGTATGGTGGAGTGTGTTCCTGAAGAGGAAACATTCCTTTCAGCATTTCCTACTGCAGATTCTGTTGGTAAATTGTCCCATAGAATAGCAAGGAAGTAAAATGATTAAGGAGGGTAAAGTTTCATGCTTGCAGGAGGTTAACTTTCAGCTCTGTGAAGGAAGTTGTTATGATTCAGGTTTGAGACAGCGCTGTGCTTCTCCTTGCTCTGGGACCTTCCTAGAGGCTCCTGCATCACAGGAACCCTGTTATTAGCAGTGTAAAATTCACTGCTACTACACTGTAAACATACAGGAGCAATTATTCCTTTTTGTTGCCTCTGTGGAACTTGAGAGGGGAGTCTGCCCCTCCTCCTCAGTCCCAGATGTGAAGGGATGTATTGCTGTGCAAAGTCAGCAAGGGGGATTCCTTTGGCTGCTGTAGAACTTCTGTTAAATGTAGAGACGCCGTGCCTTTCAGCAGGAGCTGAGGGAAGGGGAACCAGGACAGGAGAGACAAGCTTGTGCTTCCCTTTTAAGAAACATCCTTAGCATAAGGCATGTTTTTAAACCTGATGGAATTGCAACAGCAGTTTTGGCTGTTTTTCTGTATTTTAATGCTAGTTGATAGTGTGAACAAGGGGGGGTGGCCACTTCAAGTGATCATAAGGTGGTGGGAGATGGACAGCTATTTGCTCCTCTGTTCCTCAGGCTGGGTTGTTTGAGGCATGAGTTTCCCACTTTACTTCTGCATGTTCAGTTGTTGCTTTGTCCTGTGAATACTCTGTGCCTATAATCAGTATTTAAAGTGGGATGCCTCCCTTTATAGAGTGAAATCACCACATTAGTGCAGTACTTTGGAATGGCAATACTTTGTCCTTACAGACACTCAATTTTGAAGATTTTTCCAGTATAAGCAAAGGTTTCAGTGAGGCGTGTTCCTCACTTTGTCTAATGTCAGCAGTGATGGAGTTAGGGATTGAGTCACCATCTGTTTGGGTTTTTTAATCTTGTTTATGCATGAACAGGTGGAGACTTCTTTCTTATACAGCAGATCTGGAGATGATCAGCTGCGAAATCTGAAAGTATCTTCTGTGGAGCTGTTTATGTGAATTCCTGCCAGTTTATGTTCAATGTTGAATGTGTCAGAAGGAAGGCACTAATGGAGATGTCATTTCACTGGAGGATTCTTTATGACTTAAGTTCATCATCTGATTACATGACACTGAAAAATACATTGCTGGAAAAAGTTCTGTCATACTTTATCCCCAAGGACCATTGCTGGAGACTGCACTGTCCTTATGGGCCTGACTGACTTTTTAATCCTTGTTTTGACCTCCTTCTTCTGCTGTACTGCTGAATTTGAATTCTGAAAAGTCTCAGCACTGTTGTGCCAACGCCCTGTCTCCAGAAATGGACACAAGCAGCTTAGGCTAAGCAGATGTCTTGCCACAGCTGAACCTGTGTAAGGTGAGGTGAAACAATCACTTGCAGGTGTGTTCTTTACCTCCTGCAAATTCAAGGTTAAACGGATTAGTTTAAATCTCCATCCCTGAGGCCTGAGCTAATGTATCTTATCTTGGGTTTGCTGTTGACTCTGTGTGTCCTTGGTGTGCTGCCCAGGCTCAGCTGATACCAGGTAACACATTATGCTTGGTAATCTTAATAAGGGAGAGAGACAAGACAGAGGAGGGATTTATGGTTTTTTCCCTGGCTGTGTGTGTATCTGTAGCCACTACTGAAGCACTGACAGCCAGGTGAGTTTTTGGGAGGGAGGAAAACAGTTGCATTGGCAGTGATGGATCTTGGTTATATGAAAGGGCTCAACCCCTGCTGGCTCCCATGGCCCTTGCCCTGGGGCCTTCTCCCCTCCTTTGTTGCTGTTACAGGCTTTTTGGTACATGCTGGGTGTGGAACTGATTTCCAGCAGCATTGCCTAATCTGAAGGGTCAAAGAGGGCAGGAGAATCCATGTTCAGATCTTCACATATTCATTTAAGCCTTGGTTTCAGTAGTGGATGCTTGCAAAGAAAACCACCACAGAAAGTTTCTGCCTGCTAGGAAACATTTGGAATTCACCAGTGGGAAAGGTCCATCCTGCATGGGTCTCTATAGAGGATCTCTGGAGCTCGTCTCAGATGGCTCAGGTGTACCCAGCTGACCATATGAGTCGTATTTGCACCACGCTGGAGCCCATCGTGGGAGATTTAATTTATCTGAAGGTGCCTAAATCTGAAGGTGCTAGACATGACATCTGCTAGACTGTTGGAGAGAAACTTCCAACATTGCAATGTTTGGAAGCAAAGCCAATACGACTGCAGCAGTTCTTGAACTAAATCCAGCTCTGCATACTGACAGCATGAAATCCATATTCTCAATGGGGAAATCTCCTGTTTTCTATGTTACTTGCTACATTACTGACTTTATTGCAGCCTGGCCGACAGCTCTAGTTCCTAAATAACTTCACAATAATGTAAGATGATCCTGGCTGCTATACCTCATCAGTTTAGATTCTAAACTGTAAATCAGATAGGCAAACCAGATCTTTTCAAGGTTCTTTTGTTTCTTACAGGTTAAAAGAGCTGTCAGTTAAATGCTGTAGATTGACCTGTGGTATTAAAATAGGCCAGTCTTCACAAAGGCATGCCAGTGCTTTGGTTGCTTTTGCTCTTTCACACCTGTGTTTGGAAAGCTAAAATATTTATCAGTTAGCTTTTAAAAGCTACAGACTGGAGGCCTGTGCCTCCATTCTCCCGAAGCATCAGAGCTCACCCTCTTCTCTGGGAGAACTGAGGATGCTTAAATGTGCTTCAAACCAGAGGTGAATGTTGCCTTCTCCATAGCTGATGGCTGTAACATTCATTGCCATCCTTTGGTTCTGTTGGTAATATATTTCAGATCACTAGTTTTAATTAAAAATGTTGCCCTTGTCTCAAAAAATATGCAATTAAAGTCTTATAGTACATATGTATTCTTCACATTAAAAAAAAAAAAAAATCTTGCTACTGTATCAAATCAGGTCAGGACTAATTTAGCCTGAATTAAGCATTTAGGTAAACCACTGAGGTTAGGATGTTGCCCTTGGCTCCTTCACTACCATTACAGGATGGAGAGGGAGGCTGAATTATCCCCTAATGATGGTCCTTTGCTACAGCAGATATTGTGAAACACGACAATTAAGCAGATTTTTCACTTGGTCTTCTAAATCCACTGACTAAAGAAAAGTGCAGATGTCAAAATAAACCTGCCTGCAAGTGGCCTTAGTGTAACAGCTGGTGGGGCTGGGAGAGCAGAGGCAGAAATACCCAGCTGGGCAGGGTTCCTGTGTTCGGGACTCTGCATCACATGGTGCAAGCACAGCAGCTTGCTTCAGCCCTGGGATTTGGGGCACGGCACTGCTGGGCCAGGCAGGGAGGTGTGGGACCACAGCCCGGGCACTAAACCCACGTGGGATGTCACAGGATGAACCCGGGGAACTCTGTGCTGTGAAGCAGAGTAGCCAGAACAAGCTGGAGGAGAAGTACACTCCTTGTCCTCACCACTGCCAGCTCACTGCCTGCTGGTTCCCACTGTGTCAGGCAGCGTGGGAAGCTCCAGTCACCTGCTTGAGCAGGACCAAGGAAACAATGGGAAGTCTCAGGATGGTGCTTGGGTGTCATGGTGCTGACCCCCAGGCCTGTGTCCTTTGGCTTTGTGCACAGTCAGAGCACACTCTCCCTTGTCTTTTGCTGCTCTCCACCGGTGCTCCAGTCCCTTATCTGCCCATTCCATGCTCACAGTCAGGCCAGCCCTGCTGCTGTAGAAGGATATCTGGAGCCTTGGGGTTGATTTTATTTTTGATTTTTTTTTTTTTTTTTTTTTCTTTTCTTTTTAAAGTATTCTAGGACCATGTCAGTAGCTGTCTCAGCTGCAGACGATTTCTAGGTTAATTATCCGTAATGTGTGGCTTAATGGCTGAGGACTGAATGGCTGCCGCTGAAGTCCGTGGTACAATTTGCAGGTGGGCTGGGGTTTAAGTCTGTGTCAGTGTGTAGCTGGGCTGATGTGGCTCCCTCAGTGCTCCAAAAAGTCTGCAAATCTGGGGTGTGTCAGCCTCCTTGTGCAACACAAACAGGAGTTTCCGAGCACTATTTAAAACATCTCAAGAGACATTTAGCCTAGTATCTGGGTTAAAATTGAGTGAATGGTTGTGCTGTCCCATGGTTTTTCTCCATCTCTCTGAGAAGCAGAGTGATTCATGAGGGTGGATGGGACTCGTCACTGTTCCCCCCATGGGATTTGGCAACAGGGTGGTGCTAAGAGCTTCTACCTACAAATACTTTGCTCTTTCAAGCTGTAACTTCAGTGGACTCTCATGCAACATTAAACTCTGATGTTGGCAATCTGTCTCCATAGTCTGGTTCTCAAGGCTGTGTATAGTTTAGTAGTTTTATGCTCCTGGAAAACTGATTTATGAACAGTAGCTTTATGTTTGTTTATGTGTAGAGTTTATGATGTGAAACAAAATACATGTTTTTCTCAGAGGCCAAACAGAACAGCTCAGCTCTCAGTCTCCAAACAGCATCCCAGATAATTTATTTTGTTGACAGCTGGTGCAATGTGCTGCTAATACAACAGTAGTTACTACACATTAGCAGCTGTACATCGACTGCCTCAAAACACTTTGGCATGCTCCAATAAATAAATTCCACTATAGCTCAGGGCAGATCTCTCCAGCATGCAGCAGCCCCAGTTTGGAGGGAGAGGTGAAAGTTTGGTGCTTGGCCAGAGGAGGCTGGCCGTGTCCATCAGTGATCCAAAGCCTGCATTAATGCTGAGTTTAGGATGAGGGCTTCTTGCTGACCACACTTTGTCTTTAAATAATCTTGTAGGAAATGTCTTGCCATAGCAAGTGTGTCTGACATTCCTGAGCCCTTGTTGAACAAAATTAAGAGAACCAGCTTGGTGGGTTTTTCCTGAGCTTGCTGCCAGGTAATTCCAGCCCAGATGATTGCAGAGGAAAGTTACAGAATTTCCAGAAACTTGTCTGAAATCCATTAGTATCCTTGTTTAGTGTTTTCAGTAATACATTTCATCAGGGACCATGTGTTTCTTTACACCTCCACTCACCATGAAGGTATAAAGAAACACATGATCCCTGATGAAATGCATTACTGAAATGCACCTCCACCCTCTGGGAAGGTACCTCCTAACATGAAACGCTTCCCATGAACTGTTCTCTTCCCTCTACATTTTTCTGTAACTAGCAGAACCCCTTCTTTTAGTGCTCCCTTCTCAAATTGGACCAAAAGATGGGCATCACAGCCTGTCTGACAGCTGGTCCATCCACAGAAAAGCAAAAGGAAAGGAGACAATTAGAGGTTGCAGATTTCTTTTCCTCCTTCATCTTCTTTTGTGGCTCAGAATTCACATGGTCTTCTCTGGGCTGCGAGAGATGTGAGCCCCTTGTCTGTAACCTCACAGGTAGAAAGCAGGCAGAGCCAGAGCTGAGCTAAGTGAGACCCTGCTCATCTCTCCAGGTTTTTAAATCTCCTGCCTCCCAGCTGGCCCCATCCCCTGAGTTGTGGAGTCATAGGAAAAGTGCAGAAGCATTTAGACTGCTGTTTCCTGGACTCTGGCCTCCCCCAGCATCATCAGTGCCTTGTTGTGCATCGAGGGGCAGCAGCTCCCTCATCACCTCCCTTCTCGGTGGCCAAGGGGGCTGTGGTTCCATCCCCCGCTGCCCTGCCTGGCTCAGCTGCAGCCTTGCACACGCCTTGGCTGTGCTAGAGCAGCAGCAAGCACCGGAACACAGTTTATTGGAACGTCACATCTGTTTTAGGTTTTTTAAAATTTTCTTTTCTTTGTGATCAAGTGGTTCAACTTCAGAGGATGGCCCTGGTGTACATGTCACTTTATTTATCCCTAACAGGGATAGAGATGGAGGGGAAGGGAACAAGCACCCAAACGATGGGCAATCTGGATTGAAAAACATTTAAATATTTAAAATGTCAGATCTGTTTTAGTGTTTCTTTAATATGACATATCCATAACAGCTCACATTAATTTCCAGAGTCTATGGACTCATGTTTAAGACTAAAACAAGCTTTTCTCACAGTGATGGCTGGACCATCTGCTGCTCTTCCCTAGTCCTCATGACTGAGTGGTTGAAGAAGAAGGAGCCATTCAACATCTGCCAATTGTGCTTTTCCAGTGACCTTTCAAAAAACTGACTTCTTTTTGACTAAAAATAAATTGTACATTACCAAGCCAATGAGGCAGACTTCCCCATGTATTTTGAATAACATCGTTGTTTTGAAATGTCTCTTGGCTCCTGTGTAACAAAAGCCCGATGTTAAAAAAAAGGTGGTTTAAATTGGTTCTGATCATTGGCTGATATTCAAAATACAATAAGACAGTGGAGCCTCTGTGCTATCCTGTGACATGCCATCGTTAGCACCTCATGAAATCAAGGGAGGGGAGAATAAAAACACCCAAACATTTCTGGAAACCTTCTTTGAGCTACTTTTTTTTATTCAGGAATTTCTACTTTCAGAGCACCTCTGCTGCAGACTATTTCCCTGTAATGACGTGTCTAGACTTTGATGGAAAAATCTTCAGGCAGCTCTTATTTCTCAGTCTTCTTTTCTCTTTCCATCCAGGGCCAAGCAGTTGGTGTGGTGATGACGATGTCCAAAATGGGAAACAGACTCTGAACTGAGCCAGTTCCTCGAGGAAAGCCTTTCCTTTTGGGGTTTGAGGTGCACAGATAGGCATATACATAAAAGCCTGGCCTGAAGTAGGATGGTATTGGTCCTCAAAAGAAGAACTCGGTAGCAGAGGTGAAGTTGCAGAAGCAGGGGAAAGGCAAGGAAGGAGTTTGAGGGTGCCAGGCTGCGATGATTTGCTTTCTCAGCTTCTGGCACACAGCAGAGCTAGTTCTCTGAAGAGATTTCAGAGGCAGAGTTATATGAGCTGGTGTGTCTGCATGGAGTACCATGCTAACAGACTGGAAACTGGGATCCCAAAAGTGCAATTCCTGCTTTATATCTGTACATAAAAATGCATTTGCAGTATGTGTCTGTTAAATCACTGATATAATTTCAGTTTCCTCTATAATTTACAGACCATTTCTTAAAGCCAGCCCAGTTCTGTTGTATCTTTTGAAAGTTATAAATACCTTCGAGATAAATAAACTTTCCTGGCTTTTGTGAGAACCAAATGGCAGGATGACAGACCCGCCAGCCTTGCAAATGTAGATTTTTTATCAAGAAGGAACCCTACTACATGGTAGCCATGTGTGGTTGCAAACGGGCCGTGCTAAAGGGAGAAGGCAAGAAAAGTGACCTCTCTCAGCTTTGCTCAGTTCAGGGCTTAGACTCTCATTTTCCTATTTTTTGGCTTTTCTCCAATTCCTGTGGTTTTGAACTTTTATTTTCCCCCCCAATCAGACTGATATCATAGGGATTTGCTTGGAAACTGATGCCCTCAGCTCATCTCAGTGCCAGAATTACAACAGTCTCTTGTTCCTAATGGAAAAAAAGATTTAAAGTCTCCAGAGAGCCCCAGTTCATGTGGTGAGTGATTTGCTAGCCTATATGCAGAGCCTAGTGTGATGCCTCCATCTAATTTCATGAAACCAGATGAGAAATAGAAAAAAGTGTATGTTAATGTGGTATGTGCACATGTAAGTGTTAACCAGGTCAGTGTTTCTCTGCTGCCCCACGAGGCCTTGCCTCTGTCACCTTGGCTGTGTGAAGAAAAGACCCCAAGATGCTGGGTTTTCCCCAAAGGGAGCAAAACCACCGTTGTTTTGGGGCCCTACAGTGACCCTGTGCTGTGTCAAGCTC
Organism: Pachycephala philippinensis; assembly: GCA_013397055.1. Lineage (NCBI taxonomy): Eukaryota > Metazoa > Chordata > Aves > Passeriformes > Pachycephala > Pachycephala philippinensis. Next base: position 617,278 of record VWZT01015863.1, read on the forward strand.
CCTGCAGACACAAGCAAATATCTTTTGTAAGGGTCTCTAAGTTTTGCTGAAGTTGTTTGGTACAGTATGCAGTCCTTTAGGGGCTTAGCTTGTTGGTTTAAAGGCAGATTGACCCCAAATTCTACTGTCTGAAGTGAACCATTCCTCCTCCATCTAGCGGCAGGTAAAGGGAGGTTCAGGTAGAATGAAACCCCCCTGAAAGCCTCATGCCCTCTGCCTTGGGTTCCTTCATTTGGAATCATCAAAGGAGGGCTGACAGAAATGGATCCTGAATCATGTTCAGATATGCCAGATGGATGGATTATAGTGTTAATGTCATTCATCCACAGGGAAGAAGCTGATGGATAGGCCATGTGTGTCTTGGCCCTTTTAGCATGTTTACTTCCTTGCCAAAGCTTTGGGGAAAATAAACTGCTTTTAATGGAGGCTTGCCCAAATAACACCCAAACACTGACACAAGTCTCTGCGTGGCAGGTTTGAATCTACCTGGCTTGTTGGCCAAGTGCTTCAGAAACCAAGCTGCAGCACAAGCTGTGAACAAGTCGTAGCTCCTGCCTGATGCAATGTGAAGCAGCCGATGCAGGAATGTGCACCAGAGAGCCAGCTCAATAGAAATCAAGACCTACTTTAGCATCAAATTTTGTGTTCTCAGCTTCTAGAGGCTTGGCTTCAGGCCGTTTTTTCATATTTAGCTCACTCTGTGCTTCAACTGGAGCTGAGAAAGTTGCTGACTCCGTCCTGTGAAACCTCAGCCGCCCGGACGAGGAGCTGACCTGACTCACTGCCAGCGTCAGGCTCAGACCTACTGCCTGAGCCCCTGTGCCTGACCCCGTGTGAGAGCCTCTCCCCATCTGCAAGCCAGATTAACCCAAGTCCCTACCAGTTCCAGGAAAATGACATTGGCTTGAAATAATGGGCTTGACATGAGTCCTTTTCCTGGGTGCCTCAGCTTGAGCAGATGGTTTTTCCTCCTATGTGCACACAGGTGTTCTGTCTTTGGAAAACACGCAGAAACAGGAGATCCCATTCATGGTTTTTTGTTAAGCTTCCAGCCTTGAGGGGTACAAGTTGCTTCAGTGAAAGGAAATAGAGAGTTTTGAGGTGTGCATGGGCAGGAATCCTGCCTTGTCTTTGGGGATGCTAAAGTTGCCCAATATCTGGGGCTTTTTGACTGTTGGGTGTGCGGGAGCTGTGGGAAGGAGCAGTGGGTGGATGTCTGCAGTGGATGGACTCCTTGCCTCCATCCTGATGTGAAGGGAGTTGCTGAGGAGCACGTGCTCCTCTTGCAGCTGCTGAGATCCACCCCAAGACCCATCAGCATGCACAGCAAAAAGGACTCTTTCCACATGTGTCAGAATTAGGGACAGGAATATAGAATTTATTTATGTACTATGTGTAGGTGCTTTCTGGCTCTCTTTGGAGACATGCTCTCCGTCCCCAATTCATTTGCTCCTCTCCTGCCTCCCATGCTCCCCCCGNCCAGGAATTGGGGCTGGCAGGCTCTTCTGTGGCTGGAGGGATTGGCCTTGGCAGCTGCACAAGAGCCGGGGTGGTGCAATTTGGGTGCCCTCCAGGCCCCTGACTCACTGCCGGGGGGCAACCACATCCCTCCTGAGGAGCTGAACTGATCCAGTTTGAACTCTAGGCCTCTTTCCACCTCCTTCCCATCCACTTTTATGTTTTAGGATTCAGAGAGGAGGAAGGGCTCTCTGAAAGGGACCAGGGCTGCAGATGGACATCGTCACTCGCCTGCACGGCATTTGCCACCTGCTCTGCTTGGGAAAGGTAATGTGGATATTTTTCTCCACCTGGACATCTGAGTGGTGTTGCTTTGGCATGACTCAGGAGTGACTGACTTTGCCCAAAATAAAGATTCCTTGCAAGCATGAATCCCTCTTCCAGAAGAATGTGACTCACTGGAGGTTTGCCTCCTCCCTTTTTGGGTGCAGTCCACAGCTCGAGGCTTTTTTGGGTTTCTTTCACCCTAAAACACAGGTTGACTTTGAGAAGTGGATTTGTGTATCCTGGGCCAAATTCTGCTCCCATGCTCAGATCCCTGCAGGTCACATCCAAGTTCTCCATTCTGTATTGATCTCACATGTCAGCCAGGTGTTGAAAGGGAATGTCACGGGCATTTACTCTGATTTTATGTGCTTAGCATACACCTCAGGGTTCCCTCCAGTGTTCTGCTCCAAGCCCTTAGTCTGTGGCTGGTCAGGGACACGGGTCTGTATCCAAGATCTGAGGTGGAGACCTGTCTGTGACTGAATATTGGCAGCAGCTGATCATAAAAGCTTTCCAGTGCATGGGAAGGCTTCCAAGAGGACTCCAGCTGACTCCACCTGGTCATCTCCAATGCACCACGTACAGGGCATCTAAAACTGTATATTATTTTGCTATCCCTATTTCTGCATATTTGTTTGACTTAAAATAATTGCATCTCATTTAATTGTGTTTTTCTGGATAGTTGATCTTGATTATTAATTTATGGCATACCTTGCTGCCTTTGCTGAGCTTTTCATGCTTTGTCCCCTCATTTTTATCTTCTGATGCTCACTCTCCAAGGACCTGTGCTTCTGCCTGAATAACATGCAGATTGTCCTTGGACACGAGATGCTTGTTCTTTTACTCCAAGGTCCCAAATGACCTCTGGCGAAAGCTGACATGGTCTTAAAACCTCTGAGTCCAATATAAATGATGTTCTGGACTTAGAAACATGAGGCTGCCAGCAGATTTGGCCCCAAGCTTCTCCTCTCCCCCATTTGTAACCAGAAATGCTCTAGTACCTCCTCCAGCCCCTTCATCAGCTATTTTGGACTTCGATGCATCACAAAAGGAGGAAAAAAAATCTCTCCAGACCATCCCAGCAGCCCAGCTATAAAACGTTCCAGCTATAACCAATTTGTATTGATCTAGCAAAACTTTTGAATGGCTTAGGAACTGCTGGTCCGAGGCTTGCCCCTCTGTGCTAAGGAGACTCATGCAACTAGGAGCCTTTGAGGACGTGCCCACCGAGGAAGGTGCAAACACTTTACGGTGAATATTATGAAATCTGGAGAGTATTTTAAAAGGACATTTAAATATTTAATAATGACAGAGTGTCTCAAAGAATTGCCTGGGGAATAGCTCCCAGTCCCACTGCTGAAGTGCTGTTTGCTAAGAAAGGTCAAATAGCAAACTGCTGAGGACACACACACTGAGCCAAAAGTCATGTTCCCTTTCAGGATGGTGTATCTGATCTGCTCAGGTCAAACAGTCATCCATGGTTTTGTCTGCCTTGCTTAGGCAAGAACATTTTAGGAAGCTAAAGCTATGACAAGTATTCAAAACACATCAAGGAGACTCCAAACTGTCTCAAACCTGATTTCAGGGCAGACATCAGAAATTATTATGGCATTTTAATCCTCTTCTTGACTTGTGTCATATTTTTAAAACTTTTCCTGAAGCCAGAAGGGCTGGAGGCTTTGCTTAAAAAGAAGGAGGAAATTTCACCTAATGTGATCTCCAAGCAGACCTCTGAATAAAAAGTGAGAGCTCCAAAATCAAAAAGATTGAGCTCAAAGTGGAAAAAAAAAAGTGTTTCTTCAGTTATAACCAAGTTAAGCATGTTGGCTCTGACTTTCCAGGTGTTCTGTGTTCTGTCTTTCTTGGTGTTCACTATCTAGAAAGATTTCATTCTGAAATGCTGTAGGAAATTCTCACTTTGCTCTCTTTCAGCCTGACATTTAAGGAACTGGACAGTAGGTCATTCTGAACTTCAAATAAGCCTTTGATTTCACCTTAGGCTTCTCAAGCAGATGTTGTGACAGGTATATAGGTCCATGGTAAGCAATGACAGTCATACAGATATTTCCAGCTATTTTTGTAGCCCCTTTGTAGATCTTCCACAGCATTATGGGCTAATTCTCACCTTCCCCTCAAGTATTCCCCAGTGATGAGGGAGTTTTGGATTCATGATTTAGATCAGATAACAGGAAGAAATTATTCACTGTGAGGGTGGTGAGGCACAGGAACATGTTGACCAGATAAGCCGTGGATGCCCCATTCCTGGTAGTGTTCAAGGCCAGGTTGGATGGGGCTTTGAGCAACTTGGTCTAGTGGCAGGTGTTCCTGCCCCTGGCAGTGGGTTGGTCTCTTTCAACATAAAATCTTCTGTGGTTCTATGCTGCTGTGGTTCATAAGCAGCCCCTTCTTGCATTCTCCATAAACACAAACCAAGGTCTTTCACAAGCTTCCCAGAAGGTCAGGAGCTGCACTGTCATCTCAGAGGAGCCCCCAGATCTATCAATCTGTTAAGTAGGCTTCACAGCTTTTTCCAAGCCTGGAAATGTAAAACGACCTTCCCTGCGTGCTGCCCTGTGCACTCCGTCACAGTGTTACCATTGCCTCAATGAAGCTTTGCCAGAGGCGAGGTGCTTGTCCACCTGCAAAGGCAGAAGCTGAAAAAGCTCTTGGTGGGAGAGAGTATTGGGAAAGGGGGGAAAGAGTCTGGTGAAGGAAGACTTTGTGGTAAAATTATTATTTTTTTACAGGCAGGAGCAGCTGACAAATCCATCCCGTCTGTGCTTTTTGTGTGGCATTACAAAATTAGAAAGTTGTTTTTCAATGAACATGAAACTGCTGAAGAACAGAAACTGAAGTGCTGTAAATAGTGCTGGGCTCTTTGAAGCCACAAAGAGGAGACTGTTCTGCTGGGAGATGCCAGGCCTGGGAACACGGGTTTCCTTTGTCCGTGCATCATTATGCAGCAGCTGGTGTGCTCCGAGCACGACTCCCAGATTTGCTTGTGCTGCTAACTCCGGACAAAGAAGAGACAGTGGCTGCCTGGGAGGGGTGGCCAAGAGAGCTCTAAGTCCTTCAACCCACCTGGCTCAATGGGGCAATGCTTTTCAAATTACCTGAGGTAATTGTTTCTGTTTTGTCTTAGGAGGGATAAGGAAATCCCAGTTCTTTCTTTTAGGAGATGCAGCTCAGGCTCCAATGTCCTTGTCACCAATGTCAGTGGGTTTTGCACTGGGGATGGTGGCAGCTGACGAGCACCACCGTGGGTTGTCCATGACTCCTGAAAACACCATTCCCAGTGCCCTGTTTGAGCTCTTTGGCTTAAAATGCAGCTGAGAAAGCAACGGGCACTGATGGGGTTAGTCCTGAACCTGGCTGAAACCTCTCCATGGATATACCCCAAGGGCAAATCACTTTGACTGGATGCAACTCCCCAGAAGTGTCACCTAATAAGAGATGGTTGAACTGAGCCCAAACACACCAGATAACTGTAGAAGCCCATTATGTTTTGTCTGCTGCAAATGCATGTCTTCGGGGAATTTAGACCGTATTCTACATCCCTGTCTCGACTTGAAACTTGGGGCTATTTTCTTCCACCAGTTGTCTGTGGCTGTGCCTCAGCTTTACCCAGCCCCTGCTCAGCTTTCGGTGTTGAAAGCAAGGATGGTCATTAAATCCCACTGACCTTCAAAAAAGCCCCAGATGAAACCCCAACAGTGTTTTTAATAAAGGTGCTGGCTCTGAAGGGTTTTGTCTCATGTACCTCATGCCAGATAATGGCACAAGAGACGCTTGTAAATGGGAACTTTATTAAACTTTATTAAAGGAGTCACAGGAGCGAGGACTGCACCTTTCAACCTTGCCATTCGAGAACCACTGCAATAAAGCTTAGTTTTTAAATTAAGCTATGGAAAGCAGGTTTAAACACTCTCAGTGATTTTATCACATGTGTATGCATGGAAACATTTTCTTAACTAATGAACACATGGTGAAGTCGTTAATTGATTGTAGGTGCCTGAGAGCCTCCGTGCATTGCACTGATTAATTGCCTGCTCAGCTTTTAGTCTTTGAAGGGATGCAGGAATGAATGCCCCGTGTAGTCAAGCCTGAGGACAGACAACCACCAAACAAGAGGGTTAGGCACAGTTCCACCAAGGAACAGTAGCCAAGATCTGGGGGAAAAACCTGCCAAGATCATCAGCTGAAGTAAGTAACTCAAGAAGGAGCTGGGCAGGTTTCCAGAGCTGCAGAGTATGAGGTAAAGCCATTAACAGGATTTTTGGTTTTAAAGATAATGAGAGATTGGTTAGTGATTGGGATTTCCTGGACTCCCGAGGCTTAGGAAATACTAGAAACACGGATGTGGAAGGCTGGCCTTGGGGAAGTGGGCTCAGGGGCTGCTCTGTGCCAACAGCCAGCCTCCCCTGGCCCAGTGCCCTGCACAAGGAGGTGCCTGGCAGGATCTGCGTTGCGTTGGTGTTCCCAAAGCCAAGGGAAGGGTGACCTGCCCCATTTGGCCTGGCACTTGACAGCCATGGGGCAGCAGCTGGTGCTCTGCACCCAGAGGAGGATGGAGTTACCTCCAAGGCAGGGGGTCTTTCAGTTATTTTTATTATATTCCTCCTTCTTCCAGTTGTTTGGACAAAGGAGCTTGTACTTTTCAGGGACCAAACTCACAAACCCAGACAGTGACCACAAGAGCACAATGGGGTGTCTGCATACAAATTGAATGTTCTGGTGGTTTAATGCCAAACTCTGTCCTTGCATTTGGAGAAGATGTAGAGAATTTTTTTTCACTGTAAGGGTTTTCCAACAGTGTTGTGGTGAAAAGAAGGAGGATTGCATAAAAATGAATTGACCACTGACTGTGGGTTCTAAGTCCAAGCAGAACTGGTCAGTGTGTGCTGGCACCCTGCTGAACAGCCAGCAGGAGCTTGGATGATGGATTAGCCATTTTATTGAGCTTCTTACTTGTCTGTGCCCTTGGGCTCCTCCTGTGTATCTGCATGCTGGGGGCTGGAGCTGACCTTCTCAGATCCTACCCAGAGGTCTGCCATCCTGCTGCCCTTTGGAGCCTAGTGACCCCTGAGTCTGGGAGCCAACATGTTTGCTGTGCCCACTAGGAGAGAGAAGAGAGCCCCCAAAATCCTCTGATTGCTCTCTTCTTGTTATTTTTTTTTTTTTTAATATGCGTGAGATATAAATAGCACAAATTAACAAAGCCCACCAGCCTAAATGAAGACAGTTATCTTCAGGTGGGCCTGCAAGATGGAGCTGGACCTTTCCTAAAGCACTTTGTTGCAATTAGATTATATCAAACCTGGCACAAACATGTACCATTGCCTCTGGCTGCACAAGGGTTAATGTGTTTTGCAGGATGTCTCGTGGCATTAAGTTCTTTCCATAGGCAAATGATCATTGCAAATCTCTTGGCATGCTTTGCAGTAATTACCAACAGATCAAATACATATTAATAAAACAACTAGCTTTTCAGAAAAGGGTTAAACCACACTACCAGCTGTGCCTTCACAAACACCACAGCATCTGAACTGCAAAAGTCATGTTCAAACCTCAGCTGTGTGTAATGGAACAAGTTACTTTCATGCCTATGCATAGAATTTCTTTATCTTTGCCTCCTGGAGGAGTTTGTTTCATCTTGGCATTTTCCAGTGTTAACCAAGGCTCCATGACTGATGGATACTTGGGAGTTTCAGTTACTAGAAAGGGATACTCAAATACTTAAATATTTGTATGCATTAGCCCTTGTTAAATTAAAACTGTTTTAATCATGGGTTTGTTGCAAGAATCTTAATTCCTGTCTTGACCTAATGTAATCCTGTACTATAATACTTTAATGCTGAGAAAGCCTCTGCCTGCTCCATTTCCCCCCACCTTTTCCTGTAGGAGGCATGCCTGCCTTACAGGGACTTGGGAGCACACTGGCATACCCTCCTTGGTGTGGACAAGGCTGGCTGGCTAGCACCCACGTGAAAATATCTCAAATGAAAAGGTTAAAGCCAGCAGTGATCCTGCTGAAACAGAAGATGAGAAATAGGAAGGAATGGTGTATGATGGGAGCTGTCACCCTGAGGCAGTGGAGGACAGTGGCTATGTGGCTTGCTAGTGGCTATGTCACTTGTTGGGTACATGTTGGAAAGCCAGCAGCAGGGAGTATTGCAGCCTGGAGAGAACAGGAGATTGAGGCCTGGAGACTGGTCCATTATGGTTTGGGTCCAGATCCATCTGAAACTCTGGAGATTAAAAAAAATTTAAGGATGGAACAAATGATGCTTACCTAGTTTTGGCTAGAGTGTGAAATTTGAGCGATTCAAGGGGGTTGCTTAGGTTTTTTTTTTTTAAAGCCATGAAGTGTTGAATTCCTGTTTTGAGGAAAAATGACTAAACTTTGACCTTCATTGGCTTGCCAATCTGAGTTTCCCACATTCACACGCATGCTTTTCCTAGAAGAAGTCATCCAGAGGAACAACGTGCCTTTTGTTAGGAGCAGCCGGCTGAGTTAAATAATGCTGCTTTCAGACCCCTCCACGGCACGGAAAGAGCTCGGTGGCCTTTTGGTTTGCTGTCTCCCATTATCTCAAGTTAGGCTGGGCGTTGCAGGCTGTGAGCTGACAGACAGGAGGCCTCAAGCCCTCTGAAGAGGTGTGTTTGTTTTCTGAAGCGTGCACTGAGCAGGTCTCAGCTGAAAGCCCAGGGAGATGCAAAGCCTGGGCCTCCAAAGGGTGGCTGGGGAAGAGCTGCTGGGTGGGATGAGGAGATGCCTGGAGTCTGACACCTACTCAGAGCCACTCTCCACAGCAATTGAGAGGAACAGAGATAGAAGAGAGCTCTTTTTAGGGTCTCTTCTGTCTCAATCAAACTGGGCACACTTATTCTTGGCCATTTGCTTTTGTTTGTCTCAGCCTGGCTTTGACTTGTTTCCTGCCTCTTTCTAGCCAGCCCTCTCGCATCTATTTCTGCTCTCATTTATTTTAGAAAAATAACTTCTCTTCATCATTTTTGGTGGTGGTGGCAGTGAAAGGAAGGATCTTTTCACTTTTTGTTTTTACAGAGAACCATTGCCGCTTCCTTTTTTCTTTTCACCCTGCAAACGAGGCACACTAACGAGGGCACACACCAGTGCTCGAGAAGCAGGCAGCTTCTAAACCCCACCCTGGCTCCGATTTGTGTAACGGCTTTAGCGGCAGGTGTGCCGTGGGGAGGGTGCACACAACGCCTCACAAGGCTCACGTGGCAGCTCTCTGCAGGGGTCATGCTCAGGTGTCAGCGCAGTGACTGGCTGCAGATGCTGGGTGTACATTATAGTGGCTTGCTTTAGCAAATCACTTGTGCAATCTTTCAGCCAAACCATCTGGAGGAGGGTGAGAAAGGAGTGCAGGGTCTCATGGAGGGGACTTGCACGTGCCAGTGGGTGAGATTTAACTTGTGTTAAGTGACTGTGCATCTGCCTGTCAATCCTGAGACACCCCTCAGGAGCTGCACTAGAGAGGAAGGATGATTAAAACAAGATAAAGGCTAATATGCTGTGAGCTGCTTTTGACCAAGCACCAGGATCTTTCAGCTGCTTTGTAAATCATTCAGATGCATTTATGGAAACGTTTTGCTTATATTTTGTGATTCCAAGTATTGGATTAACACTCTAAGATGCTAATTTTAAATGATACTTTGGCGTTTGTCAATGTCTAGTTCTAACTGAATGATTTATCTGTGATATGCATGTGGATAAAAACAGCTGATCAATTAAAAAGCAGAGGAGAAAGGACACTCTATGTTTTCATTGCATTATAAACTTCTTAATGACTTCAGAGCTTTAATACTATGTGATTAAAGCTTTAATAAAAGAATCCATACTTCTCTGCACCCAATGCACAAGCAGCATTAATGCTGGCTCATGTTTGGGTATGGATGCTGCAGTTTAGGACTTGGCTCCTGAGTGCTGGGGTGTGGGGCTTCTGCTCTATTAATCCAGATCTTGTGTATTTTAAGACCTTCTGCTTCCAACCTGTCCTGCCTGCAAAAAACCCTACAGAGGCTCCTTGATCTGATGGAACTATTTGCAGCAGAGAGAGGGGTGATTTGAAGTGATAATGAGATTTTTTTCTCAGCTGGCACTGAAGGAAAGGAGAGCTTTGAGTTCTTAAACACACTATAACACTGCTGTTTTGTGGGCATGGAGACCTTCTTGAGTGCAATGGTGATTGAGGGGACTTAAAAATGTAAGAGTGAGGGAGAATAAGGTGACTTCTCAAAAAATTTTTTCAGTGGCACTTTCAGTGACTGCCCCACTTCACTGCTCCATCAGTCCATGCCTGTTCAGTGCTCAGCTGCAACCTTTGTAGCGAATTTTTGGAATCACAGCAGGAGCAGGAAACAATCTCTGTCCTCTTCAAAAGAGAAGATAGCAGAGGAGAAGTCAGTGATGACAGGGGGAGCAGCTGCAGCGTGGCAGACGCTGTGTACCAGGTCAGCATGGCCCTGGGCGAGCATGAGCTCCACTCTTTGCTCTTCCTAATACGGCTGCTGCCCTCAGACACCAAGCTGACAGCCAGTTTAGGACATCTCCCCACCAGGGACGTGCTTGCCAGTATGTGCCTGCCTGCTCAGCCCTTGTCCCATGAAATCTGTGCTTAAACAGAAATATGGTCCTTCTCCAAGGTCTTAATAGCAAATGTATTGATGAATGTGAGGTCCTTTTCCTCTTGCATCTGGCTTGCTCTCTGGGAACTGTGCCACACTGAAAGTGGGTCATGTCAGAAAACTGAAAGAGAGAGGAGGACTATGGCAGCTGCATCACCATCCTGATTTTGCTGTTTTGGTCACATATGAGTCCTTTCTAAAGGGATGCAGTGAGGTACTCAGTCCTCAGTAGAGCAGAGAAGGAGGACAGAGTTTCAGTGTTCCCTGTTCACCCTCCTGAGGAATACCAAGGGGGCTGGGGACAGCAGGGAGTGGGAGAGACCTGCAGAGCAGTTTCAGATAATTCTGATGGAAAAAATATATGGTCATTTTGGTGCATCAAAATTCTGCCACACTTTCTGCTACTGAATGCAGCACTCAAGGGAAGCATCCTTGCCTCTAACAAAATGCATTTCTTTACAAACCTCAAACTTACCTAAATTATAAATTTGGAAATCAAAGTAGGTGACCTTGCAAGATGTTGAACCAATCCAAGCTCAAATGCAGATGTTGGTGCAGATGGCATGGAGCATGATTCAGTCATGATGACAGCAAAAATATGTGGGCCACCATTCCTCATATCACCCTTCAGTATAACACATTTTCCTAACCATGAATGTTATTTGTGGACTTCTTCCAGACCACAGTCTGCATATAATATTGTCATCTTACTCAGCCTGGCCAGAGAAGTTCATATAAAATATTCATTTAATGATTTGAACTGAAAAGGCTGTTGCTACGAATGGGCTTTCTATCAAGTCCTGGTATAAAAAGAACTTTTTTTTCTTCATATTTGTGAGATGTGTTTAGTTTATAGGTGCTCAGTGAATATTTCCACCCTCAGTAAGAGGTTCCAGCGACTAGTAAATTTTGGCTTGTGCTAGAATTAACTTGTAAGTTACTTAAAAAGAAAGAAAACTCACACAATTTGTATGCAGGGAAGATAGATGTTGTGTTCTAGTCCCCATGCCCTCGTTCCATGGGGTTAACAAGCCTCAATTCATTCTGAGCACGTGCCTGGGAAGTTTATTTGATGCCTGTTGCTGATGAGGAGGCTTAAGCACAAGAGCTGAAGGGCTGAAGCGTGAGGCTCAGCCCTCATGGCTCTGATGTGGTGCCGATTTTGGCAGCTGAGCTCCATCTCTGAGCCTGCCCGTCCCGAGCCAGGGTGGGTTTGTGCTGCTTGGTCCCCTCAGCAGGGCCTGGCCCTGCCATGGCAGCACCTCACTGCTGCTCTGTGAGCCCAATGTGCCTCCCCTGAGCACGCCCTCATGTCCTCATGTTGGGGTTTTAATTGGGGTAATTTTACGGCTGTGGCTGTGCCTGGTAGATCTTTCTGGCTACTGCATCTGCTTTTCTCACCTCCATCCTGATCGTGCCTGCTTTGATGCTCAAGTCAAGCCAGTTCAGAAAGCTGAGCAGGTTGAAAATGAGGAATTTGTCCTTTTTCCCCCTGCTTGCTCCCTCTCCTTATGTTTCTTTTGGAACTGAGGGAACTCTGGTGCCAGATTACACCCAGCTGGTAAGGATCCACAGCCTGAAGCAACCAGGGTCTGGGTCTAGTTTCCAGCCCTACCTGGATTTGCACAGCTCAGCCAGTCCAAAGAAAAACTGTATGTGATGGCTGGAAAAACCAGGGTCAATATCTGAGATTTTTTTTTTTTTTTTAACATTTCCAACTCTCAGTGTATTTACTGCAGTGAGGTTTTTCTTGACTAGGGTCACACTACAAATGTAGTAGTAGATCTGTGTTCTGATACACAGAATTTTTCTGCATGCAGTCACACCAGATGTTTGGACTATGGATGTTGTGAGTAATGTTAAAGGTATCTGTTTTTTAAAGATAGATTTTCATATGCTTAATTGTCCTGTCAAAAGGTGGAGAATAGATGGTTATGAAAATGAAGTTATTAAAATTTTATAATTTTGTCCTTGCCTTTAAAAAAAAAATCACCATCCCCTTCATCCTGAAGAATGTAGAATCTCTTCTGCAATCTTCCCACATACACTTATTTCCCAGAAAATGTAGTTGACTTTCAAACATTTTATTCAGGGACAATGCTGTTCACATTGACACAGCAATCTCAAAACCAAAACCACTTCTGAATTAGGCAATTTGTTACCTGTTTATTTTGGTGGTGTAAAGCCTGTCTCCTAGAAGAGGAAATCTTTCAGCTGAACAGTTTGCTTTGCAAGCTATTTTTTCATAGGGGAATTTGTTTGCTACAAATTGTTGTAAACAATCTCACATTCCTGAATGAGAGATCACCTGCATTTGCTCTGATTGATATCTCATCTGCCTGGACTTTCTGGTTTTTTTGGGTTTTTTTTTAATTTTTGCACCAAAGTTAAGTAATAATCCTAAATGACTGTGTAGTGTTACTAACTGGCTAGTGGGTATGAACACATTAAATATAGAAAAGGAATTAGACCAAAATCTGCATTACAAGAGGTAATTAAAATCACTACTGCTGATGTGACTAATGCTATTAAAGCATTAGTGATAGGTCAGGCCCTGCTCCAACTGGCAGCTCTATTCATTCACTGAAACAGAGTCTTTCCATAAAAACTGATGAGTGCAGCAGTGCCTTATTAAACTGTGAGAAGAGATGAAAAATACCTTAACACGCTTTCAGAGGGGATGAGTGACACACAAAGCTGGTGCCTGCATTGCAATGAGAGCAGCCGCTGGTGCTGCTGTTAGCCAGACAAAGCCACGTTACTCTTAAGCATTCCACTAATTAAAAATAAATGCATATTAGGAAGCTCTGCAAATCCCAGGAACATGAAAGAGGAGTGTTTGCTGAATTTTTGAGCAGTGAAATAACACTGCAAGTCCTGGTGAGACAAGGAAAAGCACAGTTGCTGCTTTGATTTCCCTGGGGTAGCAATAGGCATTAAAGCAGGTGAGAGATGTACGGCCTGGGGAAAATTTTGCCCTGAATTTTTATAATTTAGAAAGACACTGTCAGGTCAAATATGCTCTGCAATGAAATATTATTAAAGCCAAAACCCAAACCTTTTCCTTCTGAACTGACCAAAAAAAGCTTCACTAACTTCTTTTCCCTTTCTCTCAAACTCTACTGAAGTACCTCTTCCCCTCCACTCTGGACAGACCCCACCTGCAGTGCTGCATCCAGCTCTGGGCCCCAGCACAGTGGGGACACGGAGCTGTGGGAGTGAGTCCACAGGAGGGACACAAAGGTGATCAGAGGGCTGGAGCACCTCTCCTCTGAAGACAGGCTGAGAGAGCTGGGGTTGTTCAGCTCGGAGAAGAGACGGCTCCAGGGAGTCCTTAGAGCACCTTCCAGTACCTAAAGGGAGCTCAGGAGAGGTGGAGAAGGACTTCTTACAAGGGCATGTAGTGATAGGGCAAGGGGGAATGGCCTTAAACTCAAAGAGGGCAGGTTTAGAATTTCCACCCACTCCCACCCACCCTCATGGCCAGGCGTGGCCCTGGACATGGCTATATCCTATGGGCTCAAGGAACATGAACTGAAACACAACAAAGAATAAAACCAAATGCTACAGAAAGGTAACTGTAAATGATGTAACTATAATGAAAGGTAATACTTATACATGAAGTATAATTTAGAGGCATAATCAAACAAAAGATTAAAAACTGGATTTATCATAGTTTTTCACTTAAATACCACTAATATTTTATGATAAAGATAACAGTATTTTACTGCATTTAAACCTGAGGTGAGAAAGTTGATCCACTCAAGTCATGTGGAAAGTGTACAGTGCATTTGCTAATTAACTGCAAGAAAAAGCTTCTTTTTTTCTGGCAATAAAGGCAGATGTGCTGAAGGAATTTCCATGTAAACACACATTTAGTAAGAGCCTTGTTAATATATGAATTCTTTATTGCATTTAGTATCTCATCATATGTTTACAGGACCAAGATATTTTTATTTTGAAGAGCACTTCCCCTTAGTAGCAGCATCTGTGTGTATGTGCGTACACATGCATTTGTCCCAACCAGGGATAACCTTCTCAACCTTCTCCTCCCAATTCCCTTCTCTCCAAACAGGAACTGCATTTTCAATCTCTTTGTTTTCACACATATAGTTATCACAACAATGCTAACAAGACTTGGAAAAATGTCTTCTGTCCCCTCTTGTCATAAAGAGTTTGAAAGCTGACCAGACTTTGAAACTCATCCTAAATGGGACATTTTTGATGCTCTGGTAAAGACTTTTTGCTGCAGGACTGATGAAGTAAAGAATGACCCCCATAAGCTAGACCCTTTAAAACAACAATGGTTGTATTTAACGAGACCATATTAATCTGCCTCCTCCTTTCCAAAGATACTGCTCAAGGTACAGCTTGATCAACTGCAGGACTAAGAGAAATATTAAAAGAATTGCAATTCCTCCTTCAGATTTTTATAAGCACTCTTCCTGAATGTTCTTCTATTCAGTTACTCTCTAATTAATATCAGAGTATCAGTGATGCACATCCCCCGCACCAGCTTAATTAAATCATACATTCAATTCATCGAGTATTCCGCTGTTCCCAAAGAACTACAAAATATCTCTTCTTTAGTAGATAAAGAGGAATTATCGCCTCATGGGACAAGCCAAACACCAACTGATTGAATCATAAAGTAAGTCTTTATAACTAACTTGGATATTAAATACAATCTAACACGGATATCTTGCTAAAATACTTTTTCCTCTTCCTTTATAAAAAATAACTTATTTTTTCATGCCTAAATCTCTCGTCCAGTTTCACCTTCAAATGACCCAAGAAAAACAGACCATGAACGAGCTCTAGCAAAGCACTAGTAACCTTTTTGCCTCCTGACTGAAGAGTCACCCCCATGTGCTGAGGCCACCCCAGGGATTCTGTGTAACAGTGCAGTGGGTGCAGCATCATTGGCCATGCAACGGAGACATGGCAGAAATTCCCTCCTTGGAAATGCTGCCTCTTGGGTTCTTAAGAGTGTTTTGACCCTTTCCCCTTACTTTTCATAGGCAGAACTGAACCAACCTATTTTTGTGTTGTTTTACTTCTTAACAGCCACTTTCTCTACATCTGACAACTCGGAGCACCGTGCCTGACCAGATAATGACTGTTTACATGTGACGGGCAGCGTTTATAAACTGCTCCATTGTTCCCAGCGTCGGGGTGAAGCCTCGATGCCCGTCAAGACAAGAAAGCAACGGGAGAGGAAGGAAGGATTTCCTGCCTGGCAAGAGCAGTCCTGTTTAAATCAGAGTTGGAGTTAACCACCCATTCGAACATATGCACATGAAACACTGACACAGATTGCCTGGATCTGCCTTGCACAGGATTACCAAATCCCAGTGAACTGTGTTTAATGAAACAGGGTGAGATGATTCCGTAGTGCTGGCAACACAGCAGGCAGAGGAATGATCACAAACTGTCCTTTGTTTGTTTGTCCCTCCGGAAAAACATTCGTTCTGTCACCATCCTCTGCCCTGATGCAGTTCTTTGAATGTGCTAAGTTGCTTGAGAGATTTTGGGGGAAAATTTACATCCTGGCCATCATGTAGATTATGGCTGCTGAGCTGATTAGAGGACAGTATGTATTTTATTAATAATTGTGTTTATCCTCAGTTTTAGGGTTTGTACCTCCAGCAGGAGTGGGTTTCCTCTTTGAGTTCACACCCCGTGACATCAGTGATGCTTAGGCACTTGACAACATGGTAGATGTGAAGATCTGCTGCAAAATCTGAGGGATCTCTTTGGTATCCATGGCAATAAAAGACCGACCTGCTGGCAGTGTCCTCTGCAGCCTAAGGAGCAGAATGAGGGATAAGACACAATTACCATCTCAAATTATCTTCCCTGCCACAAGACAGGATTCCTCTTGAGTATCTTCCCAATCCATGCTGTTCACATTGCTGTCACCATGCAATTAAAGGTTTGGGAAAGCAACAGAGGGAGAAAACACTGAGAACAGCTAGGGCACAGAGTTCCTTTCAGCAACACAAACAAGAGGGTTTCCAGAGACTTCTATCAGGGTCCTCTTTCTGACATGCCAGAATTCCATTTTGATCAAGGTACCAGTGACCCCATGAGGTATCACCACAACTGGTTTGCTGAGGGCAGCTACAGATTTGCACTGGAAATGAAGATACTTATCCTAAACTGACTACCATGAACCCACAGCTCTTTCAGTTCAACAAGTCCAATGATTTTAACTGTGCTGTTTGTATTTCTTCTTTGACATTGCTGCGGATTACATGGAAATGTATTTTTCTGCCAATATTAACCTGACACATTTTTATTCACAGCTTAACCCACCTTTAAAAGTTAAACTAGACACATTACAAACCCCATCTCCCTCAGGTCCAATTAGCAGGCTGGGGATTTATTTTTTCTCTGCTTTTTAAATGACATTATGCTCTATACTATTCCTCCAATGTTAAGTAAACCCTCACTTTTAAAAATCAGTTTTAAAAAAAGCTGCAACAGAGAATTCCCTTCTCCTTCCCCCACAGCAGTTACAGGAAGGCTTTGTCTAATTCTGCACTTCCACATACATAGAAATGCATTTCAGTAACAGCATTGTGTGCATTTTCCATACCCAGTGAACTAGGCCATTATAAGGTCTCCTCTTACACAGCAGGATATGGTCAAAGATTTTTTCTTCCTTTTTTTAATTCCTATCAAAAGTAAAGGGACTTTCTGTAATTATAATCTTTCAGAATGGATTCTCTTTTGATGAATAACACACTTCTGATATACAGACCTGCAGCCACAACTCACGGGGGCTGTGCAGCTGTATCTTTCAACCCTTTACTGCTTAAAATTATCTACTGAGGGCCAACTCCCTTTCTGATTTCTCTAATTCTCGTTTAGTTGAAGACTCAAACAGAAACAGAAAAGACACTGTTGATATTTGTGGCTATACCAGCTTTTTTGCTGGCAGGTACTGGTCCTCAGTGGATGTGGAACCTGGAAGAACACCTGGGACAGAATTTCCATTTTTTCCCCTTGTGCCCAAAAATTTAAAAGTGAAATTATGTAGCAGAACTAAACCCAGGTATATTGTCTCAGACACTCCAAAGAATTTACATCTCTAACACAAGGGGAGTATCCGAGTCAAATTTTTGGCTGTTTTGAAGACCACTAAACTCCAGCTGCTTTTGTTTCAATCTCTTTTCTTAGGCCTACCCACGTTGGAACCATATACTGGGCAATAACAAAGGCACCACACCTCTGTTATGATTACATGGTGATACTACATAAGGGTACAGTGCACATCCTGCAGTAGGAGGATGGCTTCAGCTGCTCCCTTTGGATGCACAAGATGCTCGGAACTTGCTGGCTGTAAGGGATGTCTGCAGGACCACAAGCCAGTCTCCTCCCTGACACAACTCAGGAACTACAGCTTTTCCCCAGTAAATTACTTACAATAACAGTAAAAAAAAGATGGGTGAAAACTTGGACATGACCCATCAATGTGCACTTGCATCCCAGACAGCCAATTGTACCTTGGCTTTCTTTCATCAAAAGCAGTGTGGCCAGCAGGGTGAGCGAGGTGATTCTGCCCCTCTACTCCACTGTGGTGACACCCCACCTGGAGTATCGTGTACAGCTCCGGGGTCCTCAGCACAGGAAAGACATGGACCTGTTGGAGTGGGTCCAGAGGAGGGGACACAAAAATGGTCAGCAGGATGGAGCACCTCTGCTATGAAGACAGGCTGAGAGAGTTGGGGTTGTTCAGCTCGGAGAAGAAAATCCAGGGAGACCTTATTGAGGCCTTTCAATAAATACAGGCATAGTGAGAGTTTTTACTGGGGTCTGTAATGATAGGATAAGGTGTAGCAGTTTTAAACTGGAAGAGGGTAGATTTAGACTGGAGAGATGGAAGAAATTTTTACAATGAGAGTGACTGGCACAGGTCATCCAGAGAAGTTGTGGATGCTGTATCTCTGGAAGCATTCAAAGTTGAGTTGGATGGGGCTTTGAACAATATGATCTAGTGAAAGACATCCCTGCTCATGGCAGGAGGGTTGGAATAGATGATATTTAAAGGTCCCTTCCAACTCAAACCATTCCATGATTCTATGATACTATGACCAAAACCTCAGTGCAGAACAACAGCATGGGCAACTCACTGCAATAAAAGCATAGTTTAGATTTATGCTGAATGAAAGCGAACAGTACTAGGTGTAAACCGAACACACTTACCTATCTGCCTGGTCTCCCAAGGATCCTATAAATATGGCGAAAGCATTGACTTGAGTATTGGTGGTCAAGGCCTGTGCAAACCTCGATGGCTGAATTCCGTATCGCTCAAGATTTGCGTCACTTAAGACGATAACAAAATACTCATCGGCCTCCTCCTTGGCGATTTCCCGAATGGCATGTTCCGTCCCTTCCAAGGTATGGTCTCCACTCATGCAGAACTGAGCGTGGGCATGCATGGTCTGTGCGCACAGCATAACCACGTGGAAACACGTAAGATGACTTTAGGAACAAGCATTCATTTCAGCTAGCACAGGAGGGAGTAAATACTCAGTACTGCTGTATTAGGGGATGCATCAGAAATGCAGACAGCGCTCCAGATACAACAGAAGATGCACCTTTTTGTACATAATATGTCATATTTTAAGACAGGCAGCACTTCTTAAAAACACAGTTGGTCAAACAATCAAAACCCACAGAGGGACCTAATTAGACTGGGCCTTAGGGAAGGTAAAATACTTTGGTCAGCTGCAGTTTGAGTAGCTACATTCCTATGTATTTAAGGAAGAAAACAGGGCTTAGTTTCCTAATGCTATGAACAGCTCCTGCCTGTTCATAACTTGCACTGGACTTCCAAATCCTAGTAGTGTCTCAATTATTATCAAATATCTGATTCCTGACAGTGGCAGTCACATTTAAAAATGATAAAAAATTTTGTTTGAGCTGTTACAAAATAAATACACCATATTAATTGATAAGCTCTTATCTATGTAGAAGGCAAGGAATTTTAGACGTTACTAAATCAAGTTGTTCTAATCTAAGTAGCTCTCAACCTTTTAAAAATAAGTTTTGAAGGAAGCTAAAATACATGCTTCTAGCCCATCAAGGTGCCAACCAGGTAAATCCTACAATACACTCAATTTTTCTTCATCCTGCTACAGAAAAATTTTGGTGAATACACTCGCTTCTCCATTGTGATTTAACACATTTCCAATTTAGCATTGACACATTTTCCCAATGCTACTGTGATGCATAACTTCTTGAGGGTACCAGGCTAAATCACTGACCTGGGATCCCTCTACAGTTTTGAATTAGTCACTTATGCCCTAACCATATCACACAATTTGGGCAGAGCTATCTGTACCACTGTACAATCTTTGGAGCTTCCCCTATCTTTTGACAGGTAGTCAAAATGACACATTTATGGCACACCAGTCCAGAATACGGCATACCCAACTTCTACTATTTTGGCACAATTTGTTTCCTGCCATGTCTCTGAAATGTCCAGTTTCAATTTTATGCAAATACTCAGATTTTGCTTTCTTGTCTTCCTTTTATTTTACTATTCTCATGTTTTGCATTGTGACCCACCTACAATTTTATCTTTGCAGTCATAAAGTCCTTAATTACCCAGCATCACTTATCAGTAGGATTTACCTTAAGAATCTCTAATCTTTGCTTATTGTTCTTGGGAACTTTGTCACTCCCAACCAAAGCAATGTTGAAGCCATCTCCTGAATGTCCAACGATGTCGTACTACAAGAAAGAAACATCATCAGTCACCTGTTAGTCACAAATGGCCCTTGGCTTACAGTGACATGACAGATCAAAGGCCATTTGCAATTTTCAACAAAAAACCCCAAGTACTGTTTCCTGTTTCTGTTTATGAGCTGCTTAAGGGAACTACTTGCAATTTCTTACTGACATGAAAACATAGGAAAGAATTACTAAATAATGAAATTAAGGAACAGCTCCTTATTTCCATGGTCTGTTTTTCACATCATCCACCAATTGCAGAGCAGTGATGCATAAGATCAAGACCTTGCCCTCTCACATTGTCCATGTATTTCTTTTAAGGCAGCAATTTTCATCCTCTTGAGTCTCACAAACAAGAAACACATTGTTTGAGAGTAGCTCCTATGTTTGATGAATCTTTTTGGTGACCTCATTCTGCTCTGAAAAAAAAAAGTATTACAAGTCCCCTTTTTTGAAAATCAGCACTCCTTATTTTTGTGCATAAGAGATCAAAGCCATTGCTGAAAGTATGTGCAGAAGCAAATTCCAAGAGCCTCTGTATGTTTTCAAAGGAGGTGGTGTGCACATCATTCTTCTGTGAAAGGTGCTGCAAAACTGACATGTAGAACTGCAACAGTTCAAATATCCTGTTGAACAAATAATGCAATATTGCGAAGGCCTCTGTTTCATGTGAGAGCTTCATTGTTGTAACATGAAAACCAAGACAAGCTGAGTTATGGCAAGGTCCTGACCTGCCCTTTGTGTTGTGGATGTGGCAGTCACCCCAGGGAGAATTCATGAGCAGGACAAAAATGGATTTAAGAGCTGTCTACACCAAGCAAGAGAGCACAGTGTACAGAATCTGAGCCCAGAGAGACCTGAGCTGGCAATTCCTCAGCATGAACATGCCTGTATTCCCCTCTGCCTACCTGGCACGGACCTGCCTTTAGTTGACAGGGAGCCCTGATGCAGTATTTTACCTTTCTGTTTTCTTTCTCTCAACTACTGTCACAGGTTCCTGCCGGGTTCACCATCTCTAATTCCCACACAATCATTTGGTAAAAGGCATGTCTATTCGTCAAAGTTTTTCTGTCTTTTCTTTCCTATTGAAAGACACTATTTGGTATAAGTCAGGTCCTAGAGAGTGGAGAAATGGCATTCTTTACAGACAAAGCTCTTTTTGTTTCCACTTCACTAATTTGCTTAAAGATATACCAAAAGAAAGCTAGAGCAGCTGGAACAACACTTTTAAAGGTGATACCTCCCTCTGAAAAAGAGCAAATGTGCCACATACTGTAGATTATTTCACCCAAGGTCAGACCATTTTATGACAGCCCCATGTAAACCAGACTTCCTTCCCCTACGAACTCTTTATATAATCTAGTCCCCACACAATCCCATTTCTTTCGGCTCTGTTGGCTTTTCCCATTTCTGCTCTCCTCAGCTCTTACATGCCTAGTATTTGCTACCCAGCCTCATGTAAAGTTTTCAGTCTGCCACATGCTTTCTCTTCAAAACCTGTTTCTTATCACCAGTAATGCTTCAGACTCTCTCCTTCTTGATGGATATGAAGACACGGCAAACGAAAATATAGAAATTTTGAGATTAATGCTAAGGTTACATTCAGCATGCTTCCTAAATAAAATAGGAATAAATCCTGTTTAATAAAACCTGAACCACACACAGGCAATGTGTGCATGAGTATTGTTTTAAAAATTAGAGGCTATTCAAATCAGAGGAACTAAATAAAGCAGAGGTTTAATGGAGCAGAAAATATACAGCGCTCGTGGTTCTTATGCAATGTAAGAAAT
Organism: Pachycephala philippinensis; assembly: GCA_013397055.1. NCBI lineage: Eukaryota > Metazoa > Chordata > Aves > Passeriformes > Pachycephala > Pachycephala philippinensis. The sequence continues at coordinate 639,249 of VWZT01015863.1, forward strand.
GCCCACACATCTTCAGGGTAGGCTCTTAATTATGAAACCTTGCACGTCCTCTGCTGAGCAGTTTTGTATTTGGTATCACTTTTAAATCAACAACTTAACTATGTAAAGCAAAATGCTGCCATTCTCCTGTGTAAAAAGGCTGATCCCTTCATAGAAGGCTCCTTCCTGGCTTCCTGTATGTCTCCCACTGGGTGTCCTCGTGTCAGCTCTGCCATACTGAGTTCCTGGGAATAGGCCAAACTTTGCTGTTTGGGAATATTATTGTGGTTCTTGACATACACCAGTAACAGACCAAGCTTTCATCTCAAACAGTCTGAGTTTAAACTCAGTGTGACAGCCTGTGTAAGGGGAACTGCTGCATCTCCTAGATGAAATGAAACACTGGATGTTGACCCTACAGTAGGGCCCCCTCCACATTCTTGCACAAGGTGGGAACAGACAACCTCGGTACGGGCAAGGCGAGGCTGAAATGATCGGAGCAAACTATTGCAGGCATGGAAAGGCATCCACCTGGGAACATCATGTCCTGTCTGCTCCCTGCTCAGAGAGCTGCTTATTATTCTTTGTGTGTGCCCGTGCATGCACCCGATACGTATGCTTATCTTTAAGAGATGTTATCAGTTTCCTTGTTTCTTTGCTGACAGCTTACTATGCTATTTGTGATTTAAAAACGTTTGGTGAGGCAGCAGGGAAGAAGTGGCTGTTTGATTCATCCTGACTGCTGCATTCTGGGTCAAGTAGGGCCTCCTGAGAACAGTGAGATCCTGCTGTGCTGGGGAAGAGAAGAACTGTGGTCAACAGCCCTTGTGCACTGGTCCTCATGGTCCTCTGATCGCTCTGAAGTCAAGTCAAGAACCAGGAGTAGCCAAAATCTAATCAGTATGAGTTTGCTTTCGGGAAGCTCAGCTCCCCAAACTGTGAGGCTGGATGAGTTCACAGCAAGGGAATGTAGCTGCACTGACTTGGATTGACTTAAGTCAACATAAGACTGCAGGCTGGGAGACCCTCCCTGGCAGGAGGGATGGGAGAAGGTTCACAGCAAGCAGTGACAGAAGGGAGATGTTTGCCCAGGGGAATGTATGGAATCTGTCACAATTTAGGAAAGAAGAATTTGGGAGAGGAGCAAAACTGGAGCAAAGAAGCTCACTCTGAAATGGTGAAGAATTAAAATCTCTTTTTCTTGCAGTAAAATATTATCTCCTCCTGATTTGTGTTCTAGTAAATGAACCCTTAGTGATTTCATATTATCTTGATACACTTACTTTAAGGAAAAGGTGCAGACAGCTCCACAGTTCTGGTCAGCTGGGAACCCCAACACATGCAGGCACATGCTGACTTCGTCAAAACCAGCTCCCTTCCTTTGCAGTAGTTAAAGACGAGCACAGAAGAAGGGCCTTTGAAAAGCAAGGATCCAATCTGATACTTTTTTCCAATAAATTCCCTAAGGAGGATTTATGTGGATGGAGTTACAAGTGAGAGAAAAGCTGTGATACCATCTTACTTGGTTTTGTTTTACAAAACAGCAAGCAAAGGCTCTCAGGACAAATCCAGCAGCAAAATACATTTGTCATAGTGCAGCTTAATTGAAATAATATATTATTGTGGTACACAGGAGCTTGTTTTCCAATAGCCTCAGGTGCACTGAGACAAGGACTGCTTTATTCAAGGTACACAACATGTAAACATGTATCTCAAAATAGCATCATTTTGTTGGTTTCTTTCCATAGGGAAAGGTTAAAACAATCTCTGTTCCACTGTCACATTTTGCACTGAATGAATGGTTGCTGCTGCCTAAAATGGGTAAAATGGAAGACTTTGTCTTCCGCAGCTGCCATGCCAAAAGGTTTAACTTCTGAAGGCATTTAAAAAGCTGAAAGAAGATGTGTGCTGAATGTAAAAGGCAGTGTGAATTAGACTCTGCTGGAGGGCTAGATCTTTATAAATTCATCTCTTCTTTGGGCAACACTGAACATTCTATTTTTCTGAATTTATTTCAAACCTTTTGTTTATTATTTAAAAGAAACTATTCTGCCAAACATGTGGACCATTTCTTCTTTTCCTGAATTAGTAGTGCTGCCTCCACAGTAAATTTTGCAAACACAGAACGCTAAAAGAGGCATATAAAGTCTGCAATATCCCTTTAATATAGCTATAAATAACAATTCAGGCTTTTTCTACCAGTTACATAATATGCTACTTATTGAGCCACAATATTTTTAAGGCTTCATAAAATTGCTGTTGGATAATTTACTGGACATACCTCCTCAATCTGCCATCATGTGTGCAAATCACAGTAATCAGGGATGATATAAAACCATACAGTTTGTGACAGACATAGTACTACCTCAGATAAAAAAGAGAACAAGCTGCCCTTCTGTGCATTTTCAAACAATTGGCACCTAAAATGGGATGTTCAGAAGATGGGCCTCCTGTTTTCCCCTTGACAAGGAATGATTCACTGCCTGCACTTATGGGAAATGGAAGTAGGGAGGATGTCCCACATGAGCATAAAAAGCTGAAAAATATCTGCTGCACTTGTCTGACTTTATAAAAAGTAATTTCATTACCTGCTTGGTGCAGTCACGTACCCAATACTCAGCTCTGCTCTTCTGTAGAAGAAGGCAAGAAGAAAGTATTTCCTACCTTCACTCAGTGCTGTTAAGATCATCAGACAATCAACATCATCCCTGATAGCAAGGGTTACCGCTCATGGGGAAAGCTCAGCTGGGTAGGATAAAATAGCCAAGAAAATGCCCATCTGATTGATCCACAACCACATTTAGCAGAGAAGCACCAACAACAAAGTCATCCTGAGCAAAAGCCAGGAATTGCTTTCCAAAGTCTGCACTGCAGTTACATATCTGAAGAGAACTTTACTATGTAAATCCCCTTTGCACAACAAGCAAGATGATCCCCTTGGTTCAACACATGTTGTACAAGATACCCCTCAAATCTGCAGCATATGTTGTTGTGAGCCGTGCAGATGGAGCTACAACAGGAACAGATAACAGCAGGCATATCTGAAGGCCAAAAAAGCCTATTTTTATAAAACCAGGCAAGCAGAAGATTAAAAAAAGAAAGAAAGAAAAAAGTGATAAACTGCAGATTTTTCATTGCACGCTACACACTTGTGTGTTCTTCCATCTTTTTCAAATGGTTCCTCTCTTAGATAAGAGAAATGGATGCTATTTTTGTAGACATATCAAACCTTCAGCTTTGTCCTGAGAAAAGTCAGCAGCATCTTGCAAAGTGTCAGGAGTTGTACAGAATGGAGTCAGTGACATTTTAAAAAAATCACTGTCTCTCCTGCTCTCTGAAGCCTGACTCAGATTTTAAAATCACAGAACTGAAGAGAGTTTGTAATGATCTTAAATAATTCTCCATAGTGTGCTGGCTGCATGTCTAGTTCTACATGTCATTCCTTTACCATGCACTTGAGGGTTCTGGGTTCTCAGCTTCAGAGCTGCACTGGAAGTAAGGACAGGTGGTTATCTGCCACTGTGTTACATCTTTCTCCAGTGTTATCACTTCCTAAGCCACTGTCCTCAGCTGTGTTAATGTAACATAATTTATTGTTCAAAACAAGAGCAGAATGGCTGTAGTAGAACAGAACGAACAACTGTCCCCATGTCACTCTTTCTGTGTTAGTCAAGATTTTATCAGCTCCTTGATTTTTATCTCCTCCAAACTGAGCAGTTCTTGCTTAGTTACTTAGCCATTTCTTGTATGGGGACACTTCCATACCCTTTGCAATCTTTGTCACCCTCTCTTCTTTTTCACCTCTACAAGAGCGTTTATGAGATGGGGAAGCAAAGTTGCACACATTACTCCTAATGTGAATGCACTATGGATGTTTACAGCAACATTCTCACGCATTCTCCTTTCTTCTCTCTTCTTTTGCTAATAGTTTAGAACATTCAATTAGCTTTTTTGACAGCTGGTGAGAACTGAGCGTTCAAAGAACCACACAACATAATTACAAGACATCTTTGTTGGGCACCAGTCTATAGCTGGGAGTGAGGACTAATAGAAAGCTGAGACTTTCTCACTGTGTATTTAAAATCAAAATTCTTTTCTTCCACATCTAAAAGCACTAAACACCACCTACCAGTTTATTTCCCAGTCACCATTTATGGCTTCTCCAAATTCTTGCAGCTGGATTCCCCTTTTTATTTTCCCAAATAACTTGATATAATTAGCAACTTTTCTCACTTCACTATTCATCCCTTTTAACAGACCACGTATGAATATACAGAACAACGTAACAGCATGGACCCCAGCACAGATCCCACCACAGCTCCACCACTGACCCTCTAAAAAATGACCTCTTAGTCAGTTTCCTATATTTTTAGCAGTATTCTACCAACCAAGCTTCCTTGTCACATACATAGATACCTTATTTCCCTTTACAAAACCACGTTGACTACACCACAGTATATGATATTTATCCTTGTGCCCACTACTTTTCTATGTGGATGATCCTGCATTTTGCCATACTAATATCTGTGTTGCTCAGATATGCCTGATTTGCCAACTACACAAATTGTGCTGCATAATTACACTGTCACTGTAAATATTTGTTCTTTGGTTTTCTATTATCAGTGAGCAGGAGATACATGAGCAGCTGCACCAACAAAGCCCTGACTTCCAACTATTATTTAAATAACATCTGAGTTCCCACATGGCTTCTCTTGGCTAAGGTATAAGTTTATGGGTACAGCGTTTTCCTTCAACAGGATTACATCGTATCACTCTCTACCCAGCCTATTTTCATTGCATTTTAAGGAATGTAGTGACTTTGGGAACAAAACCATAGTTTCAAATTCGTTTGAAATTTGCAACATGCTCTGTTTAAGGAAGTTTAACGGCAAGAAAACATTACTGCCAAAGAAGATGGTAGCACATGCCTTGTTTTCTTAGGAAAACAGCCTAAAAACATAATGCCTATCTCCTTTTATAGACTTTTTTCTTGAAAAATACAAGTGTTCATGACTGTACTTTAGAAGACAATCTAAAAGCACATGCCTGATTTTGTACATGAGATTCTATGAAGAACAGAAACCTGTAGAATTATGTTGTTGGAGGAACAAGGTGAAGCAGACCTGACTGAATTGATCTAGACTAAGATTCTATTAACTTTGTTTAGGAGATTTTACATTTTGTTCAGATGTATTTTAGTTCTCATCTTTGATATGCTCCCCAGCAAAGGTAGCGGACACTTCTATTCTTCCACTAAACACAGGGTATGTCCTGAATTAACTGGAGACTGCCATTCCTGTCATCTTTATGGCTAAAGAAACACAGCCTAGATCTTGTTCAGGCTTACTGAGACAAAAGGAGTGTTACATTTATTTACATTTCCTTTGCAGGCTACCATTACATAACATTTGGAACCTAGTATGTTTCAGTAGAAGAAATTATTTTCTTGCTTTCAGTTAACTAGAAGAGAGAAGGGACAAAGAAGTCTGGTCTCTTCCCATGACCAAGTACTGCTGTGTACACTCTGGGCAGATGGAAGGACGTGGTATCTCTGCATGTCCTGAAGCTCATATTTAATTGTGTTCTGAAGGCTTAAGTGTTTCTGCTCAAAGAAACAGATAAAACCTAAAAAACCCCAGCAAATCTCACTAAATCAAAGTCTTAGATAGAATACTCCCCTGCTGAAATGTGTAATGTTTCTTATCCTTTTACTAGTATTATTTTTCAGTTTGCTAGAAGTAGATTAATGTCTTTATTTCCTTGTGGGAATGAATAATATTCTTCGGCTAGACTGACTGCTGAAACACATTTTCCACTGCTCCACACAGCCTGTGCAATAACCACAGAGCTCCTAGCCCAGCTGCAATTACCTTGAATTTGTGCTCATAATTCTCAAAAGCCTCCATGACCATGCAGACGGCCTCCATGGAGCGCTCCAGCCGCCCATCCACGCCGTTGAAGCGGTACATGCTGCCGGAAACATCCACCACCAGGCGCAGCCGCTTGGGCTTCTGCTGCGGGCTCCCCGGCTGACAGGGAAACACAACACAACAAAACCCAGCAGAAATGGGAGGGCTGAACATCAGTCAAGTTAAACCATTCCAGAAAGAGAACTCAATGCACTTTGCAAACCAAGAAAATTTTATCCAGCAAACGTTGTTTAGTTTTGTTGGGGTTTTTTTCAAGAAAAAAAACCCGACTATTTTTCTATTTCAAACCAGTTCTTTGACAGATAACTCATTTTTTTCCCTTACCTTCAATGACCGGAAACAAAATACCTCAAAAAATTCCACACATGCTTGTCAGGAAAATACTTTTTCTGTTTCAGTTTTGATTCTCAACATTTTATTTCAGTAAAGAAACACTCAAATTTGCTCTTTCTGCCAAGGCTCATAATGGAAATGCTTTTCCTTGGCATGCAGAGCTAACAGGGACTGAATATGACTGTAAAAACTTGTCTGCTGAGGTTAATAACATTCCAAAAATGTTTGAAATCCTGTTCTGATTAACTACTAGTTCCATCTTCATTTTAATGCTGAAACCATTATTTTTTTCCTGAAAACAAATCCCATCTGTTCTAACAATTTTTGGCACAGTACATTCAAGGGAGGTGTTTTATTTAGCATGCAATGAGATGTGTCTGGATTCAAGTATGAGGCTATTAAAGATGATCTGACAAAAAACCAGTCACAATATAAACAAATAGCTAAGATGTTCCTTTTACCTGTAAAGGATTTGTGCATTTTATTCTTTTAATTATTCTTTTTATAGACTATGGTATCCCTGCCCTCCCAGAAACAAAAGAAGAGAAGGCCCATTAAATCCTACATTTATTTTGGGTTTTTATGCACACACTTAAAGATGTCCTTTTTTTCCCTAATTGAATTATTTTTACAAAGCCTTAAAACTGATACATTGAGTAAACACACTTTTTTAAAACAAATGAGAATTGAGGATTCAATCACTTTTCCCTTACTAATCTTTCACACAGGCAGTGCCAAATTCCATAAGTCATTCAAAGCAACATAAGGACCAAATAGCATAAAAAATAATACCAGGGATTTATCACATGTGGGTAGCTGAAATGCAAAAAGATGCTGTACTCAGCTATTAAAAACAAAAAAACTTAGTGTACTTAAAAACTGCAATCTGTCATTAAAGTATTACTGTGAAGTATTATGGACTAGCCCCACTAGTTTTGGCCAGGTTTAGTTGGTCTGATTCAAGTGGTTTCTCTGTTGCTGACTAACATAGGTCTAACTGTAATGCCTTCCAAGGAATGGCTGAATCAGGCCATAGGACAGTCAACTTTATCATATCTTAATGGCTTTTCCATACACTTTTTTTTTTCCCCCAACATGATTTTTATTCTTGTAAATCCAAGTATCTGTGGAAGTTGAAATTATTTGCACACCATGCAATAAGGAAAATGCATTTGTAAAACACTTTTTTTTTACCTTCCTAGGGGATCAGCATAGTTGTTAATAAAAATTAAATTAGTGAGAAAATATTTTCCTTTTTTCTATAAAAGCAAACAAAAGAAATGTTTTCTGCTAATTGTCTTCTGGTCATTAAAATACAAAATAAGAACATAAAAAACTGTTGCATTGGATCAAAACTTAGCACTGCCTAGATCAGTGTCCTCTCTCTGAGGGTGGCCAACAGGAAATATTTATGTAAGACTATTTGAAGAGGTACAGCAAATTTTCCATTCTGTGGTTGCCTCTGTGTCAGGGACATCCCAAGTCAGAGATATTTTTCTGAGTTTCTCCTCCATATAACTTACTCAAATTCCAAACACAGATACTGTACAGCCACTATGAAATCAGCAAACCGGTTAAGCTCTTCTCCACCTTTCCCTGTTTCTCGCTGGATACTTACTTGTGGCTCAAGTTCTCCCCGTCGTTTATATATGGCTTTTTCTCCTGTCAACCCATCAATGATTTTGGCATCATCTAGCTCTCCAACAGCTTGGTGTCTCAGCCATTGCCTTTCTTTACCCTTGGCCTACAATAGAAAAGAAATCTTACTCAGTGATGGGAGTGTGTGTCATACAGTTTAAGACCTACTGCACATGACGTACACATTAATTTCTTTGTAATGATGTGATAGTTTTGGCATAAGTCAAATCCAAACACATGTTCACAGCTGTCCTGGTCTTCTTCTCGGAAAGAAAAATCCACACTGACAAAGAACATGTTCCCTCTGTAACTTGGTCTTTTTTCAGTAGTTCCATGTATGGGAGTTTAACTGTGAACTACAGAAATGTTAACCTTTCTTCTTGCAAATACGCTGAAAATGTGTGTGGCAAGCCTGTTCAGAAATACATACAACTGGGACACACATAACTGACCATTCGTTAGGTGTTTTCAATCCACACAGAACAAGAAAAAGTCATTGGGTGACTTAAAGGTAAAACTAAACCATATCCATGTCAGGCAATGATAAATGGTTGCTTTTCAAACAGTATTAACAGTATAAACTAATCACATATTTAAAAAAACCTACTTTTAAAATCATGATACTCAAGAGACAGTCAAATAAACACTTTTCTTTTAGTTAAAAGGACATTGGTTATCTACAGCCTAACTTGATGAAAATACATTACAATCCATGAACTCAAATGTTCATGGAATTCCTATACACAGAACATGCAGTTAAGATTGAAGACTCAAGTGTTATAATATTATAAGCAACATATTTAAGCACGTTTTCAAAGGATAGCTTCATCATGGTTCATAATACATAAGATCCCTCTAAAGACAGCAAAGTCTGTATATATGGGGTTTATGGTTTATTTACTTTCTGTTTAAATCTTCATGTTGAAATTGCTCATCCTGGTAGTAAGCCAAGCAAGGAAAGACAATTTTGAATTTATATACATATAATGCTTTTGCCCTCTCAGCAAATTGCTGGTCAGCAATTCGAGGAAAATTAAATATCCAGCAGGACACAAACTGCCTTAAACATTGATTTTCAGGAATGAAAATCAATTCCTCTCTGATGAGCAGGAAGTCTTACACTACAAATCTCCAGTAAACTGCAGGCCTGGGATTTGAAAGGATGAATCTTTATAGTTTTGTATAGTCTGAGCAGGCAGATAATGACTTCTTCAGGTTCAGAGGATCTTTGATTTTGGACGAAATGTATGAGTCTTTTGTTTTGGTGTGTAGAGATGGAGTTCTGGACTACAGACTATTGCCTATAATTACTCAAGATTAATGGACTGCTTGCCCATGAAAATAAGTGGGCAGAAAGACTACGAAGCCACAGAAAAATGTTTTGATTAACAAAAGCAAAAGCTTTCAGATGCTTCCTGATGGGAGGTGAAAACAACGCCAATACATGGAAACCTCAGCCTTTTAGTAAATCACAGGAGAAAGGGGAAAAGATTTCTAAGGTTGTGAATTCAGCCAGTTGTGTTCTCTGATACATTTCTAACATGCTACAGTCAATGTAGCTTTAAGCCACTTCGGCAGTGGGGCATCCAAGAGTTTGTTTGTACCACCAGCCAGGAGTTTCCACTATCATTAAATATGCCTGGGATGAAAGTTGAATCCCTCCTTCCACAGGATCGTTCATTCCTTTGTTGCCTTCAGAGTTGTGTAATATCACAAAGAGACACCTGCGAATTCCCAGTGACCTCTACATGTCCCACCAAAATGTCACACTGTAGGAGTTTTCCTGCTGTGAAAAGCCCAGAGGCAAATTTCAACACTCCAATTAACCATCAAAAAAGTACTCCTGGAGAAAACATGCTGCTGAGTAGCAAAGCAAAGCGTGTCAGAAATCAATCATGCACCTTCCAGGGTGATGCAGGTGAGATGGCTTTGTTCCTACTCATCTTAGCCACTCTAGGTAGTGGAACAGAGGTAGATCCTTATTACTTCCTTAGCACTGGTGTTTTGTCAAATTTTTGTCATTTGCTTGCTTTCAGCAGGCAGGAGGGACAAACAACAGAAGACTGTAAAGTTTCAGCTCCACTGAGCAAATTCTCAACTAGTTTCACTATTCTTTTCATTGACAATGCTTTAGCTTTGCAGCTATTCGATGTTCAAGGAACAGCAGTGTGAGAAGAAAATGGCTTTTAATTATGGACATAGCTAAAAACAGTTTAATAACTTTGGAAGTTTTTTCAACAAAAGCCAGTATTTGAGCTGAAATTTTATTGGAGGAACATGGAGTTGACATCCTCTCCTAAAACAGGAAAGAATGCTGACACAATCTGATCTCACCTCTTTCCAAAATAATGTTAAAATTACTCAGGCTATTTAGCATCTGCCTCTTCCATGCAGAATTACTAAGAATTTGTTTCCTTTTATAAATTCTGAAAAAATTAATCCCCTTAAGCATGGGTGTCATACAATGAACATATTTACGTATCACAGAGAAACTTCAAATCCTTTTTAATACGCAATTTTCATATGTTTAAAACCAACTTAAGTTTAAAAGCACTTACAATTTTAAGAGAAAACCAAAACTAAGATATATATCTTGCTTTGATGTTTGACTAGAAAGGACATACAACATATAACTGTTTCAATATACTGCAACCATATTGATGAAAAAATATATTCATTGTGCTGCTTTTGAAATTAGAAAAACGTGCTAGATACTGTATCTTATCAGTATGGCAGTGGCTGATCACAGTGCACCATTACAGTAATCCTTTTCACTGGAAGATGTCACAGGTATATTTACAAAAAAATATAGCTGTTAAGTCTGTAAATGTCACAGAAAAAGTTGTGCATGTGAAGTGATCACATCTAAATATGTAACTCGTAATGGCAGAGGATGTATGAAACACTGCCAGTTGTGGTCTGCATTTGTTTCTGGGAAAACATGACACAAATGTTCCCTTAGCTGCTGAAATCACAAAACTGCTACTGACAGGGCACAGGGTTTTTCATACTTCCAGCTCTCCGAGCCATGCTTATTATAGGACTGCTACTATTTTATTCTTGCTGCTATGACCAGACTGTTCCCACATGGTCTAAATCAGACAGAGCCCAGCAGGCTCAGTAACTCAGGCTCAGGGTTGCCCAGTTTAAATGTATGGGCCTAAATGATGCTCAGAAGCTACAGGGACAGTTGTCCCTGATTCTCTCTGCAATAATCAATAAAGAGGGAAGTACTTTCTGGAAAGCAAGTCACCTAACATTTAAGAAGGTATTTCTGAGTGACTGACTGACCATAACCTTTTGAATTTGGAGTTCAGACAGACAAGCTCTAGGGGAGAGAAGAAAGCCCATCAGTGACAGGATTTCCTGGATTTCTGGCTTTGCTACTTCTCCAGAAGATAAACAAAAACCCGTAATGTTTTGATAATGTTGTTCAAAGAGCTGACAGAGATCAGTGAGTTACAAAAAGCAAAATGAACAATGAAATTACATTCTCAGTCTGTGTTTATGTATCACTTTCAAGGATCTGCCTATTCCAAAAATCTCTTTCTGCTGCTCCTACTTTCAGTGAGCCATAGACAACTGGACCTGAAACCCAGCCTCTTGATTCTAGGGACGTAAAGTTTAATCAAAGGAACATATTTTAAGCAAAACCACAAAACTAACAATAAAAAGGCATATGTTGAAAAGAAAATCCAGGTTAAATAAACACAATGTATTTTGATTATGTGAACGCAGTGAGTTTGAAACAAAGCAAACTCAACCATTTTTAAAAAGCCAAACACGTTCTCTACTGAGAAGGTAATTCGGGATTTTCACAAAGTTAAAAACACATAGACATCTGAGCTGCAAATTCTACTGCAATGAACTTTGACATTGGTTTCTTACTTGAGATATGAGGAATGACTGATAACAGAAAGAAAACTTCTAGTTGAGAACTCACGGTGTACATAGGACTATACAGAGAATAATGGGAGACAGATGCACAGTTCTTCATGAGGGCTGGATGAATTACCTAGCTAAAGAATTCAAATAACTTTTTTCCCTCTCAAAAATATCACATGAAATGTCCTTGGACTCAGTTTCCCTATTAACAAAAGGCATTTTGAAACTAACTCCTGCTATCATTTATCTTAATTTTCCTAGTTCATCTTCTAATAAAATCCCTACCAAAATCTATATAAAAAGTTATAAAGTTAAAAATTTGCTTTCACTATTGCTCTTGTTCTGTGATCTAGCTTTTCCAAATTCAGTAATTTGTTTTTTTAATCATAAATTACATTTCCTAACTCTGTGGTTAGCTGTTACAGGTTTTGGCAGGAAGTTAGCAAAGTCTCATAAAATACTGAGGCTTAGAAGACTTTGCCTTGATATTAAAATGACCTTTTTTAACAAAGCAAGAGGATATGCCTTCTTATATTAAAATATGTTATATTTTGATTAATAACATGATGCCTGAACATAAGAATTTTGTCTCCAAGGGACAGATAAGGCAGACTCAGAAAAAAAGACTTCAAACTGAAGATTCACTTATTGATTTCACACCCAGAGTGTGCTTCCCATAGCTAGTGTGCTAGAAACATGGCAAAAAACCCACTTAGATATAAATGATGTAGAAAAAACTGAGATTTACATCCAATTTTTTTCAACAGAAACCCATCTTTACAAGCCAAAAGCCTGTGTCCTGAACTGAGACACATATTAAGTGCATGAATCACCTAATCATGCCCATCTTAAATGTTCATTACACGAGGAGTTCTCTGATTTGGTATATTCATAATAAAACTGGTAATGGTTCTCTGTGTATATATGTAATTATAGTAATGCTGTTGCAGCTAAAAAGGCTTAAAGGTATAAATAAGGCAAAGAAATATTACCCTTCTTACTTGCAATACGAGGGGATTGGATGTCTTTGTCCAGAGGGAGGCTGTTTATCATACAAAGTGATTTCTTTCTGTATTTCAGTTTTATTGCTTACGACACAGCACAGTGACTAATAAACTAAGGTATATATACAGTAGTGGTTAGTAGCCCTCAACAGAAATATTTATAATCAAATATGTCTTATAAGGAGCAGATCACTATTCCTTTAATTTTCACTGAAGATTAGCAGATGCCTCCTAGAAACAATGCACTTACAATTTTATTTACCCTGTATATGAACAACAGTATTAAAAAACCCCAGAACAACCACCATGCCAGTTACTAGAAGACAGGCAAACTGGTGGTTTTAGTGAGTTTCCACTTAGGAGATTTGGGCTATACCTATTCCTATTAGCAAGAGTTAAAAACAAACCTGAGAAAAGTCCATGTTTTCAGCTGCATATGGAATGAGGCTCCTGCCTGGAGTGGGTGCCTCTTTTAACATCTATAGCATTTCCACTTCTCAGCTGAAAAATACTCTTTTGGACTGGAGGTAAAGAAAAAGACTGGGCTCTACACACCTTCATAAATTCTTTTAATAATGTGTAGTAGTATTTTCTGTCACAAACTGTGCTCCTCAATAAGTAATCTGTAGGGTGTGGAATGGGAATACTTTAAATTGTAGAGATGAGCACTGGGATCCACTTGTAGGCTGCCTTTTAAAATAGTAATATGAAACTGTTTTTCCTAACTGATTATAAACTGAACCTGCTTTTAGCCTTCAAAGGTATGACCACCAGATGTTAAAGGATATTAGCAGGAGAGTACTCGGGGCCTAATGTTCTGACCTCCCTGTGTTCCTTTATCAGAGAATCTAAGATTACCTGCAGATTGTCCAAGATGATGCGGAGTGACTGAACTTGACGTCGGACTGCTCCAGAGAACCTTTCGTAAGTTGATGCATCATATTCACTCATCTGAATCTCTTTCAATCTAAAGCAAAGGACAGGGAGCTAAGAACAGTTTAGGAAACAAGCATATCTTCCACATACTTAAGTAAACTAAAAGTTTAATTACTTGATGACAGGGAAATTCAGACTGCAACAAGCACGCAGAAGAGGCAAATCAGAGAAGTAGCAGCTGCTCTTGTGAATTTTTGACAAGGCAGATGTTCACCAATGTCTACAGGGACTGCATCACATTAAAACTTATTAAAAAGTTACTAATCCTATGACTCTCTTGTAATCTGCTTTTAAGTTTGAGAAGTAAATCAGAGTAAATCACATTCTGAAAAATGTGATCAAATTTGAAAGGTTTTGTTGGCTCAGGTGTTGCTATATGTACAGAAAAGGATCATGAGTGTCTATTCATTACTTCACTGTCGGAGTATTTTAAACATATCCTGATTCATGCTTTAACACAAAGGTTAAGTAAAGACACACTATAAAATCTGTCCTTGAAGACCTACAAATAGCAACTGTCTCAAATACTTATCTTTGTGCTTCATTAAATGAAAAAACCTTGAAACAAGGAAGTTTTAAGTGAACATTAACAAAAAAGTGCTCCCCCCACAGAAAATGAGTCCTGTCAGTGAACACTATCCTGTCCAGAGGCCTGTAACAGAGAGCACATCTGCACCATGAAAACAGAGACATGCTTGCTTTATAAGCAAAGATGTGTCCATTTCAAGCTCTGTATCACTCTTTTAAACAACATAGCTTAGCAGAACAGGTGAATTTCACCATTGGAATGTAATTACAGAGGTCCAACAGTGAAGAACGAGCTAGGGGACAGGCGGGTATGCCAGGAGTGTGCACGGTTCAGTGTTTGCCATGACCCAACATCATGTGGAGAGGCAGCAGTTGTGTACCTGCCCACCCCACCACGCAGCAGGTGACTGGGTTCACTCCTGAGCTAAAACATATTGGCCTATCTGTGCCCAGCCCATTTCAAACAAGCACTTCCTAACAGCATAATCTCACTCACAGTGTTTCAAAAATACCGAGTTTTTAACTGAACCATAAATGGATATAAAGTATGTGTAGGATAATTTTATTTATTATGGCAAGTTTTTATAACACTATCACAAATTAATTGCCTGGATCATAAAGTATACCCGAGAACTGCTGTTTAGACTAACACTTTAAAGACAATATGAAAATCAAACATCGAATCTTTGTTGTCTCTATTATGATTATGTCTTTTTCAACTTAAAGTTTTGCATATACAATCATTATAGCCAACCATTATTCATTAGAGGTAGGAAAAAGTAACTTTCAGTGCTGCGCATTTAATTTCATGAATCCTGCCAACAGAGTTCAGTATCTTCAGATCTATAAAAGAAACCCTCACGTGCAGTTTTAAACAAAAAAACTCACATGCTGTTTCAAACAAAAAAAACCTCACGTGCCGTTGCACTCTACATCGATCCACAGTGAAAGGTAGTTCAGAAAAATACCATGAAAAATACTGCATCTATTCCAGTGTAGTGGTTAATTTCATTCTTGTGAAATAGGGCAATTTAAAATGTTTACCACTAGAAATACTATCTAGCCAGGAAAGCATTAATAACTTTTATATGAAATTTCTCCCTTCCAGATAATCCTGTGTAAACAAAGCAGTGAAATCTGCAGTTTCCATTTTTTTTTGTCAGCCTGAGGACTCCAGCTTCCCTATTCTTATCTGTTAGTTCCCACAAGTATCCAAGTGGTACAAAATAATGATCCAAGTCAAACGTGGTTTCATAATAGACTACATTTGCAGCTGGTACATGCCAGCCTACTTGGGTTTTGCAGCACAGGAATTGTTCCCTGATGCACAGATACCCAGATTTTACAGGGCATAGCTGCACTGTTTCCCACAGCATGTAGCAGTAGCCAGGAATTTCCCCTAGCACTAATTTAGTAAATCACCACACAGGCAGTAGAAATTCATCAAATTTCTGCCAGGTGTGCATATGGACATATGCACAGAGATATGTACAATATGAAAGACCATATATATCAATTGTTTCTATTATGAAGCCGCTCAGAAGCAATTTTGAAGAGGGGGAATGCTTATTTTCATACAAAATACAGAGGGTATTTTGACTTGAGAGTTCAGTTGGTGGAAGAAATCTGAATCTCTGTGTGCATTTTGGGAAATAGTTTATCAGTAATTACACCTTACAGTCATGCTGGGAAGACCTGTTGTTCATGTTAATTACCTGCTGAGGCTTAATAGTTCAAATTACAGAATCATAGAATATTCTGAGGTGGAAGGGACCCACAAGCATCATCAAGTGGAACTCTTAAGTGAATGGCCCATACAGGGATCAAACACACAACCCTGGCATTATTAGCACCATGCCCAAACCATCCGGCCACAGATCTTTCAAACAGAAGCAATTTGGCTGCAGTGGTCCATTTTGAAAGACACTTGTTAAGTGATGAATTCCTAACAACATACAATCTGGATTCATCACAATTCAAAGCTATTTTCTTATAATTTATTCCTTTTTAAAAAGAGAAATATTCACATCAATCTCCTTTTCCATCTAGTTAAGTTTTACTCTACCAAATCACACAGTCATTTTAACATTGTGGCTTAATTCAATAAAACATTCTATACATCTTGCCCAGAACAGCTAAACATGTGCTGTAATCTCTGTTAAGTGATAATGAACAGGGTAATAGCTGATAAATGTAGTTAAGAAAGAAAATTATTTTCAGCCATCTTTTTCAAATTCTTCTGGGAAATAGAAAAGAAAAGAAAAGAAAAGAAAAGAAAAGAAAAGAAAAGAAAAGAAAAGAAAAGAAAAGAAAAGAAAAGAAAAGAAAAGAAAAGAAAAGAAAAGAAAAGAAAAGAGAAAAGAAAAGAAAAGAGAAAAGAAAAGAGAAAAGAAACGAAAAGAAAAGAAAAGAAAAGAAAAGAAAAGAAAAGAAAAGAAAAGAAAAGAAAGACTTTCCCATTACCTCCGTTTAAAGGCCTTTTCACCCATCTCTCGAGCAGCTCTCTTAACTTCCTCAGGAACAGCATCCTTTTCAGCCTGAGATACTTGGTAAACCCTGTGGCCAGCATCCAGTCGATACGGCCCACCTTTGCCACCTAACCCAGCAGTGTCTCTCCCACCTGAGATGGTTGAGATAAAAAACCATTAAGAATATACATTTGATAAAAAATAAGAACATGTTTTCTTTAAAGCTTCCATTGTCATCAACAGATATTCCAAAAATGTTGCTAACAATCCCCAGTTGAAATATTTCTTGCCAAAGGTGTTCAAAACCAAACAGCTATCATGGTAAAGAACAACTCTCATGGAATATTTATGTTTATAGTTTCTTGAGACCAGATTCATAATGGTTTCTGCCCTATACAAAGGGGACCATAGAACATTTAAATCTTGTACATCTCCTGAAAGCTCCTGGTACCAGACTCTGTCTTCTCCCTAGAATTCGTTGGTTTACGCTGCTTCCAAATCACTTTATCTAGTGATCACTATAATGACCTATTAGAATTAGGAGGCATTTTGCCTGTTCTGTGTACTTCTTGCCTACACTACCTAAATTTCTGCAGCTATAGGGACATCTAAGAGAACGACAAATTACTCAGCCCAGTTTCTGTGGCTGCAAGCTTCTCGTTCTCTATATGGCCAGTAAAAAGAAACAACAAAATGTAATTGAAGAAGAGATCTGCTACATACAGTTTAAGTTAGACACTGCAAATACTTCTTTTCACTGGCAATAAAGCAACCCTGTATTGGGTAAAATAGCTCTAGGCAGAGGATACCTTTGTATAAAACCATTTTTGACTGGCACAGCATCTCCCTTGGATATATGTCAATGATGCATTAAAAAAATAAAACAATGAAGAACCTGTTCCACCAGCCCACATATTTCCACCAACGTGCGGCATGTTGTCTGGATCTACTTTTCCATGTTTGGGAGAACTGACATCCAAACCACTCTCCCTCTCAATGGTTATCTGTAAAAGAGAGAGAGATGTAAATCCCTCTTATAGTAAAGAAAGCACTCTAACAACCTAATAATAGCATAGTAGGTGTGCTGAGTAGCTGTAGGACCAGCATTAGTTCAATAAATGCAACATGCCATCTCAGAATAGAGCAGAGTAAAACGGGGCTCCCAAGTTGCACATTAGACCCACAGCCAAAATAAGACTTTATTTTTACTGCCACATCTGAACCACTCTGCATTCTGTTTATATCCACACTAGAAATTGCTTCCTGATAACTGCCCAACACAATTCAAAATCCTCCTGCAGACAGAATCACCTGCAAACACTTCTCAGAGTATTGTATATCCACAGCACTGCACAACCATTAACATATTTCATGTGCACCCAACTGCAGTCCCACATTCCTTAGTTGTGGGTAGACTGATGTTCCTTTCATGGACAGGGACTAAAGAGATGAGACTCATCAGCAAATGGCCAGTTCAAATGACAGGCTCACGCAATCTTCAGCGTCCCTGCCTTGACCACAGAAGTTCTACCGTGCTGGGTTTTCCAGACCTGTCCACTGACGGCACTTTCCCCCCTGATTCACAGCACAGCTGAACACCCAACAGCTGCCAGATGGTCAGGGCTGACTCACTTTAGGCTGGGGCTGGATTTAAGTGGGTGACTGAAGGTAAAAATACTCCTTCCTGTTATGAACTCTGAGTCATGTAGTAAATCAATGATTCATGTGTAAACTGCCCCTTACTAATCTTCTAGAATTTAGTGCCACTTTATTTTTTTTTTTAATGAAACCCAATGACTGAGATGGAAAATTAATGTCTCTAACCACTTAAAATTAACTTTCTTCTTATCTACCATAACACATTTAATTCTCCAATGAATTTATGTGTCCCAATAACTATGATTTATTGCCTTCTCAGAAGTTCACCGGAATTATCAGGGTTTTCACTGTAGAGCAGCTTAATCCTTGAATTCACTGCCTTGCAAACTCAACTTCATGCTGACATGAATTCCACACATGTTTTTGAACTGAAAACATGTGCTCTAACAACACTGTCCTGGCAGCTATTCAAAACATAATTTTCTTTCCCTTTATAAATTTTATATCAATTCAAAGAGGTACAATACATCCTCTGTGAACCATGTCATTAGTGTAAAATCAAGATCTAATCTGATAAACTACATTCATTTAACATTTGTATAGGGAGAAACGTAACCACAACAGCATGTTACCCTTAGGGTTATATACTTTTTTGGTTTAAGAGATTTTCTCCAAAATAAACCATTCTTTTTTGCATAACTGGTAGATTTAAAAACTATCAGAAACACTGGTTAACAAAAATCGCTGAATTTAGTTTAAAACAAAATTATAAACCCAAAATGATAGTGTCAGTCTCATGAATCAAAAGAAAATATTATTCTGTAATGAGAAACATGAAATTATGCAAGAATTTTACATGTTCATACTTCTGTATTCTTTACAGAAAAACATTCTTTCTGCAAAAGGAAGCTCTATGAAACAAACATAACTATAACCAGGGATGCAAATGTCGTATTCTATTTTTGTCAAGTTTCTCCATTGAAAAATTCCACTAAACATTTTGAAATACAAGCATTGTTTAAATCTTAAGTGAAAAGGTCTGTAGACAAAGGACCTTTGTTGCTCATGTATCTTTCTCAAGTATAAGTTGTTCACAAATAGTGTTTCTAGTACACATGCACTAGACAAGTTTCTAACAAAAACTTATTTTACAGTAGTATTGATCTGATTAAAGCAAGTATTTGTAACTATGAAATGGCATGTGGCTAATAGAAAATCTTATATCTTATAATGATTTTTTTGCTTTGTCTTCTTAAAAGGACACCAAACAACCAACATTTAATTTCTGTTAAAACTTTGAAAAAAATTGCTTGAGAAAGAAGAAAAGAAACAAGGAGTACAATCTGTCATAGCTTAAGAATTCACTGTTTTTATTTTTATGTACAGTTAATAGCCAAATGGATAAAGTAATTGAAAATCCAATGATACTAGAATGGAACACCACCAGCAGATGTGTAAATGTCATGCCAGTGAATTGCAGCAGTTTCATTTCCTTTTCTTTTAAGTACCATCTAAGCAGACAAAAGGGAGTAGAATTTGCTAACTCTGAATACTTTAACAACCAATTTTTATTAGCACTGGTTTGCTGGGGTAATTATTTTTCAAATTTACCATATATGTAGAAACTGCATTATATTAGCACACCATAGAATCCTCTAAAGAGAATCTTCTGGATGTACTTTCCTGGTTTTTCTTCAAACTCTTAGATAATTCCCTTAGTGACTTGTCAGCCTTTTCTCCTTCCCATTCCCATATCTATGGAAGGTAATTTTACAACCAACAACTTGTCTCTACTCTGAAACACTTCTATAAACTAGAAGTTAGACTACCAAATATCTATATTAGAATTGAAGATATATTTTATAAATAAATAATCAGTAAATCAATGAGTCTTGACATGAAATCAGAGAGAGGATGAGTAAAAAACTGAAGAGAAAAACTTTTGGACAATGATACATTCTTCAGTATGACAAATATGAAGAGCTGGAAGAGCCATAGGTAAGTCACCCCTCTGAGGACTGGAGGAAATCTTGACATTAGAAACTATGGGAAAGGTAGATTTAAGGGGCAGGATCCAAAACTGGATGGATTAGGAACCTGAGAAACTGAAGAGCACTCAGCAGGAAATATCTAGTTTGTCTGGAGTGAGAGGGAAGACAAGAAAAACAAGTACTAAAAGTGGAGAAAGGACTCAAGCACCCCTAAAATGCACAGTAGCTTTGCCAGGCTTATCTGATTGTAATTTCTAAAATAAGTTTTCTGTTACTGTTATGATGGGTATTTTTCAAATATATAAATAATTTCCTTGCTCAAAAGCTGACCTGTCCCCTCCTGAATATTTTCCATTTGTATCTAATTGCAGGACTTCTATGAACTCTGTTTCTTTCAACAAGAGTTTTGACTAATCACCCTTTCTTGAGAGAAATCTGTGCTCCTCCTAGCTACACATGCACTGAAAGGCACTATTCATTACTGCATCATTGTGCAGATTCCATACTGCCTGGTGTGCATATTATGGCTTTGTGAAACAACACACAAATTCAGTCTAGCAGCCTTGAGCTCCAGCTACAAGGCACGGGTCAGAGCAGAATAGCTGGAAAAACTGAATTTTTCCTTCTGAAAGTTCCTTTTGATTTCCAAAATAACCACTGCTTCCAAAACATTCAGGGCACACATATTTCAATTGTATATTATCTAAACTTGTTTATACATATTGGTGATTCACAGAGTGTGAAAGCACTTTTCCACTGCAGGTTTTTCTCTGAAGTCTTCAACACACAAGAAGCACTACTGCCATCCTCTCCTGGAATACACAACTCTTATTTTATTCTCTGTAGAGTCCAAATTGTCAGTAATCATCAATGATCTTGGTCTCTGGTTTCAAATATTTTTGTTCTCTAATTTTCTTCGGCTATACTCTATTCTCAGGCACCTACAGCAATAGGCAATGGGTACATTCAGAAGGACTTTGTGATTCAGGCTCTGTAGGTCTTCCAAAGTCAATGAAGCAAACAAAAATTTTGTGTGAGAAGAATACGAATACTTCAGGTCAGAAAGACGCCAATGGAATGTGCTTTTCTTAAGGGTAAACGGCATGAAAGGAGTGCTTAAATAAAAAGGGAAATTAAGAAACAACAACACATACCATGACTTGTTAATGCTTTGACTTAATTTTCTGGTCCTGCCTCTTACACATCCATTATCTCCTGACAGTAAGGGTAGCCAGGCAGGAAGGGAACTAAACATGCATTTTACATTCAGTGAGAGACACATAGTATCTGAACAACTTGCTCCAGATCAGCTCCTTCTGAAAAATATGGATGTATGCCAAAATGATTTTATATGGCTACACGTTTTTTCTTTTTTTTTCTGACAACACTGGGATTCTAAGAGCGAACTGCATAGGGAAGACTGATACAAACACATTCAGTCTGGAAACTAAGCGATGTTATCATCCTTCGTGAAGAAGGTAAAGAGGCTCAGAAAAGTCAGTTACGTGATTTACTGCACTCAACAACACAGTGAAACCAGGTGTTTCACATCTGTGCCATATTTATGCCAAACAGCCATTAAACACGTACCAAACTGTGATAGTGGCCACTGTGAAGATGAGTCAGAAGCTGGTAGTTTTGTCTAGACTTCAGCTGGTCAGACAAACTATGGTATACTGTGTACTTAACAAATCTTAACTATTTTGGAAGTGGATCTAGAACCACATTCACACCAGTTAAGTGAATGTGGGATTGAATTCTATTGAATTCTGATGTAAAATCATCTAATTTAATAACATTAACCCCTGGAGAGTAAGGAAGCACTGGCATACTTCTGACACTTTTATAATCCCTCAGTGAGAGACAGAAGCTGTATTTGTTGAGGATCACACAGCTGACCCAGATACTCTGTGCACTGCCCCTACAAGACACTGTAACAGTTATGGAAAGAAAAGAGCTTGCATAAACCCATTAGAAAATACCCCACAATAAAAGCATGAGAACTATGGAGACAGATGCTGTACTCTATTATTAAAATTATTTATGTCCCATACATATCCATATTTCATTCTAACGTATAAGTTGTTTTCACAATACAATACTTCCCTTTTGAGTTCAGAATTAATTTTCTTCTAATGTATTGCAAAAAAATCTGTCTCTCTGAATAAAACTGACCAAAAGCATTATCAAATATAGCTTCAGCTGGTTTTGTACAAGCAACCTAATGACATTTTAGCATCCAGTAATCTTAATCCTACATGGCAGCAAAACTGAGAAGAAAAAAATCTTTAAAAAGAAGATTCACCACTCAAAGGCAGTCCCAAGCAGCACAACTGTGCCCTTCTGTATCTTAGCAAGTACTATTCAATGTACATCTGGATTGAATGTATATTAATAGCTCTATTATTAACATGTTTATAATAGTATCCAACGTAATGAGTAAAAGACACTTAGCAAAGTCAACTGAAAGGAACATTTCAGTAGATCTATTATTCAGCCATTCATGTTTCAGAGTATTGACAACATTCCCCCAAGCATTTAAAGCCATACATCAGCTCCTCATTCTTCAAGTCTGTTACAACTAACTAAAGACTAAAATTCCTCAAGTTGTATTTATTGTAGAGAGAGGGAAAGAGAGAGGGAATTTCATCTCCTCCTGTCTTGTCCCACTTGAAATGTTCTTTATTCCTGAGAGGTCCATGCAAGAGATTGAGCCAACAGCACTCACTGTCCAAACCTCCATTACAGTGGCGTAAGAAGCTGACTCTCTAAAACAAGGGGATGAACACGTACTTAGGCTTAACCACTGGCAGAAAGAGAACTCATGGTTACAGGTTAGGAAAAATCTTTTTGAATTTGTAAGCGGAAGTCAGACAAGCTTGAAAATATTTCTAGCTTTGAATAGAAATGTAATCAACGAGTGACAGTTTCAGTAAAATGTGAAGGACTTTTTCCTTAATGCTGACTGGGATGCAACTGGGATGTAGGTAATTTTTTTGGTTGTAGATATTCCTGCCATCCTGCCCTGTAACTGACACTGCAACACTGCAAACTGCCTAGAGAGTGGATGGTCTTTTAATACAGCAGCTTACTTTTGTATCCTGACAGGGTTAACTTCATTAAAATTCCTGAAGGGCGCAGGAGGTGTCAGTGCCTCCCATTCAGGACTGCTTGTCAGAAAAGCTCCTTTGTGGAGCTCACAGCAACAAAAGCAAGTTTCTGCCTCAGGACTGGCACTGAAACTCTGGTTTCCAATGGGGGCGAGCTGCCTCATGTACAGGGGAACAGACCTTTCACCTCCTAGTTTTAATTATCTCTGGCCCTGACAGGACGAACCCAGATCTAATCCTCTTACATAAAACACAATGCTTATTTTAATACTCCAGGTACAAAAGGAGGGGGAAAAAACCACTCTCATTCCAGGTTTACATCCTGCAGGTGTAAAGGGGTGAAATTTTTACTTTAAAAGTAGTCTATATTTCCATTCTTCAAACCTCCCCAAATCAAATATTTCTTATCCTTTTGGGAATGTTTAAGCAGAGCTGGGCATTCCGTACAAGCTTTTACATCTTCATAACAGAAATAAATGGAATTCCTCTTTGTTGCATGTGGTGACAAGGAACCAACCCCTCTACTAAGCCCTTTTAAGCATTCAGTGGATGATTCCACATAGAACACATTTACTAAAGCTGCAACCAGCATGATTTCATGTATCACAACTTAATACATGCGTACAAATTATACAAGCAAACAAGGACACAGCTGCAGTATTTACAGCTGTAGAGAATATTTATGTAGGAAAATCTTTTAAAAAGAAGATTTTAAGGTGCCCAAATATTGTTTTCACAAGCACTTATTCTACTATTAGTAATAATACTGCATTATTGGTTGTTTCTTACTGTTGATCAGAGGAAAATAGGGAAAATAATGTGTGCACTAAGATTTGAGGTAGAATACTATTCATACCATTCAGGTGCTTGGTTCAATGTAAATTAAGAAGGCGTGCATTAGCTTAATTAGTTGCATGATTAGACAGTCCTGGAAAGTAGGCAGATGTAGGCTGGCAAGATCCCATTCTTCATTTACTCTTTTTATCATAAAGGAAAGAACTCTTCCAAGATCCAAATTAGAAGATATCTGCTCTTATCATTAGGTATCTGAGATGCAGAAGGAAAGAGTTAATCTAATATTTTGCCTTTTCATTAATATAAAACATATTAAACAGGGCCCTTTATAGTCAGTGGAGATTATGGGTTACTGTCCATAGCAGGCACTAAATTATTGCTGAAAAATATTAGTTATATGAATATAAACCCACTAGAAACACTATAAAGTTAAAATATCTTAACTCGCTTTCTTCATTAGTGCCGTAGACAAAGATTGAGCATGTATCAGAAGAATATTGCAGGAAAAGAAGGGAAAACCTTGTCGATTTTGCCTTATGGGTGATTTGGGAGATGGTAATTTCTTCATCAAAATCAATGCAAAACCTGCTTTCACTCTCATACATTATTATGAAAAAGATTGACTTTGACTGTAACAAAACACAACTGTACTCCATGTGAAAAATGCATTAAGTAATCCATCCCACAGTGGCACAAAAGATTAGGAAATGTATTCCATGGAATGCAGAATGTATTTCCGCAGATGTGCAAAAGACTGATTTTTCCCTGAAAAAAAAATTGTTTTCTTTTATTCCCAAGCTTCTCCAACCTTAAACCTCTTAGTATTATCCTAGGCTGCATTTAACAGGTCACAAGAACATAACTTCCTCCAACACATTCTTTATCAGCAGCATAAATATATGCATTACATTCTCAAAGAGTATACAGAAGTACCACATCAGGCAGATCAAAGGCTAACCTGCCTGTTCCATGGTGGTTTTACACTCTACCATAAAACTGATTCTACTAAAGAGAGAAAGAAAACTTTCTATAATCTACTTACACAATTTAGTAAGAGAAAGACATAAACATGCAAAAAACCCTCTAATAGCTTCTATTGCCTTCACTCGTACTGTCATGTGCAGCTTTTTTCTATGTACTAAAAATTAATAGCATAACAGCAGCACAAAATTGAGTCCACAAGTAATTTTTCCACAGAAAAGATATTCAGCCTTAAACAAGACAATACAAATGTGTCAAATGCATTCTGTTTCATCCATTGTATCCCGAAATGAAAAAAAAACATCTATCACATTGCAGTATAAAGCTTTTAATATGGTTTTTTTGTTTGTTTGACTTCATTTTGATTTTCTATCTTGTCTGTAAAACTTTGCAAGAGTTCAAAATGAACTAATGAAGCTTCATGCATCCTCTGACTCCTGTGAACATTTAATTCTAAAAGTAGCATTTAAAATTCACGCAGGCATTAAGCTTCTGTCTTGAATACCAAAATTGTTGAAAGCATCACAACTTTGATGGCATTTTAAAAAAGTGAATCTGGACAGGGAAGAGGAAGAGATTTGGAGAGAAACTTATAAAAAGGTGTATCTGGCTTGCAAATGAAGTTTATACACACCAGCTAAAAAAACCAAACCACTGTACAAAATGCTGCTGTGGGCTCTTTTTTGAACTAAATTCTGTCACTCTAACAACCAATTCAGAAACTCTGCACAGTAGATGCATTAGAATATTTTGCCCACGAATATACACTGTGTGGCTTAAAAGCTGGAAAACGAAATAAAGTAATGAGAGAATATAATACATTTATTTCATGTAATGGATATTCTGCTGTGTAAACACCTGTGTAAAGTCCATTTTCCTCGTTCATTGTTTAAAATTCCCTAGTCAATTCTATTCAACTATAAGATGTGAGGTCACAATCTTTCTAGTATTCTAATCCACTATGAAATACTATCAGAGTAGACAGATAATGTCTAGCTTTGTTATTTATCATGACTACTACACACCTCCTAACATCAATGAACTCAGAAAACACTGAATTTGGTTTCTTCTGGAGTACTGTGAATAACCAACAGCTAGAAATATGGGATAAGAGAACACATTATGTCAGTTTGGAATGGTCCACACTGAAGACCACAGGGTAAAAAAATTGAAAAAAATTACATGTGAAAGGAGAAAAGCCTGATTTTCTGTATACCTAGGACCTTGTCAACTCTGTCCTTAAGAAGCAGAGGCAGAAGTTATTTAACATCTACTACATTGTTTTCTTTTCTAAAGGAGGCCTCTTATATTTGGCATTACTATAACGTATCAGATTATTTATATTTTCCCTATGTTTGTCCTTTCACTAATCAGGGAACCACTTTCATAAAGGCAGAACTATTAGTATGCATTTTTCTTGCTGGTACAGCAGGATTTCACTGGTGTTAGGAGCTCCACCCTTTATGTCAGCAATGTGCACTGCTGCAGACGTTTTGAGATCTTCAAGATGGTGTGTTGAGGTAATAATATTTTCTCCCATGAGAATTTTGGGTTTCCACAGGAAGGTCAGAGGAAGAAAAGGGAACTTTGTGCTGGATCAGTCTGCTCTAATAGCAAGTTATTTCCCTCCTGCTCTTTGTCTCTCTGCTCTAATTGCACTGGAAGATCTCTTTAGGAAAGAGAATGTATTTTAGACATGTTTGTACAGTGCTTCCAACAAGGGCCTCACTCAAGCTGAGGAAACTTATATTAGAAAAGGTATCTGACAGAGAACCAATGATCTTTATCTGAGCTGCTTTATCCCATAAATACTTTCAGAGATATGAATTTATTTAGCTCTGTGAGTTTGCGACTTTCCAGTCTCCTGCTTCCTCATACTCAGATGCTTTCATTCAAGGGCTGGTCCACAGCTGCTAGTCCTCAGCTGAATAAATTATGTGGTCCAGGAAGAGATCACAGGCCTAAACTGTGGATTTGGGGCTCATGGATCTCAGAACTGGAAATTATATCAAACCATAACTTGCAACCCACCTACTGACCAGATAACTCTGCAATCTGCGGTATTTCAAGATTTTCAGGATCCCGTGAAGGTCTGCAGAATGCCATCATATAGTTATTCCAAACTTACAGAAACTCTCCACTGCATGTATTTCTCATAATTTATGGGGTTTGCACCGACAGTATTTAAAAGCTGAGGGAAATCACTGTTATTAGCCCACTGATGCCCTCATGTGGTCAGAAAGACTGCTTGGTGCAAAGTGAAAACAGAGAACAGGGGTGTGGTGGGAAGAAGGTCTGGCCACTCTTGCTAAAGATCATACTTTTGTCTCAATTAAAGAACTGCAGCTTTGCCCAGTTCAGTCTTAACATCAGGAAAAGGCTGGATTTTCGTTATGTTATAAAGTACAGTGTCACTTTTTAAAAAGGGAGAAAACCCCCAAACTATCAGTATAGATTAAAGTAGATTCTGAGCAGTAAATATAAGCAAGCTGGAATCACTGAAATTCCTGAATCAATTATTCTTTAGGTAAAGATCCAATCTAAAGAATTAACTTTCATCAGGTGAACTCGCATTACCCTGAACTTTAACATACAGCTTCAGAAAATAAAAAGAAAAAAAAGGATGCATTCAATAAAATAAAAAATATTAATTCACTTAAGGGGTGAATACTTCATGTAGAATTCTACATGATTAGTTGCATGGAATACAAACAGAATAAATGAGACTACTGAAGGAAGGGAATAAGGTGATCCTTATCCAAATTGACTTCTAATTCTTGCTCATTACGAAATATAGTCCATGAGGGACTGGCTGCCTGCAAAGTTATGATGATCTCTTCACATAATTCTAATTCAAGAGAACCAATGTCCAGGTATGACAACTGGGGAAAAAAAATGAGCGTGTATGTGTGTGTGTGTGCAAATACATACATGTACCTGTGTGTGAATACATAGATATACACACTCAACTACATTTGCACACCCCCCACCTCACTTAACGTGATTGGGTTTCTTTTAACTCCAACAGTAAATGTGAGATGTTTGGCATTATGAATACTTCAGGAATGTAGTCAACTTTAACTCCTGTTCAACGTTTAGGTCACGTGAAGTCACAAAAGCAAAGTGAGGAAAAAATGGGAGAAAACATTTCCAGGCTGATCCTTGTTTTTGGAAGGGCCTGGTTTCATACTACAGGGTCAGTGTCTCTCTTACACACTTCCTTTGGACTGACACCTACAAAGAAGTATGTGATTTTTTACGCTGAGTGTTGCCCATCAGTTTTAAGGCTAGAGAGCTGGGATGATGTAGGTGTTGTATTATTCAGGTTCTACACAGTACATGCACTTGCTCATGGCTAAATGTACTTTATCTATTTTTAAACAGGTGGTATTAGCAAAGCTGGTGCCCACTCAATTCACATGTGCTACATCTTTGCTCTGCTCTGTCCTACGCTATGTGATCTTGACATCATATTGGCTGAACCTGAATCATCTAGGAAACCCACCTGAGCTCTTACAGGAGATATAAACTGAGCCAAAGTTTCAGCTTTTTAAGTTTCTGAGGAAAACCACACATTACACAGAATACTTATGTAGAGTGGGCTGTGTCATTGGCCAAAGAAACATAAGCAATATCCATCCTTGAAGAAGTGTACTGTAGACCAGGCAGGCCTTGACCTTTAAGATCTGGGATGTACCAGGAAATTGTGACCCTGTTTTAGGACAGCAGAGGGATGGGAAAATGGAAATAAATCTCTTTTTTTTTCTTGCTAACTATTCACTTAGATGTAAATGTGAATTAATTTCCAACTAAGTACCTGAATGTTTACGAGGAAGGCTTCCTATACTGAAAATAAGAGAGAACAGTCTATCGGAAATCAAAATAGTTACAATCACAACTACTTAACTCATTAGGCCTCTATATATAGCCACAAACAGAGGGCACTACTGCAATTTCAAAAACCCATCTCATGCATGTAGGAGATGCATCGAACGACAGACACAAAAAAAATCCCCACCCAAATAAAGCCCTAAAAAGTCTTAGTTTACAAGAATTACTATTTTTCTTAATCAATCAGATCACTTCTTTAGACAATCTTGGTACTGAAATGACAGGAGACTATCCTCAGCTTCAGGATGTCACTTTGCGTGGTGGTATTACCTAGATCAAGACCACACCTGGATTTCAAAAAATGTTGTGAATTCAGTTTTGAGTTCAGATACGTATTAGCATAAACTAGATGACAAAGCTTTTGCAATCTTTGATTAAGTACACTTTTGTGCACTCTACAGGTTTGGGTATGTCCTGGGACTTCTGAAAACAATGGCATTCTGACTACATAGCATAAAACATTTTGGACAACAGTCTTCAGCAGGAGAACATTAAATGGAATGAATACAGAACTAAATGTCTTTGCTAACAGTCACAGATAAATGCCTTAACATCTACTGAAATACCTCTGATGCACCTTTTAATTATTTTTATCTAAGCATTGTACTTTATCTAAATGAGACATACCACTAAATAATAGTTACTGAAAGACAATATCAGAACTATATCAGAATGCAATCAGTGCTGTTATATTTAATTTCCATCAATAACCCTTTGATGAAAATAAGTAACACAAGCTTATCAATGTCTGCCTATTGCCATGAAACCTTTATGGGAAGGCTTTAAAAATAAATTGTCTTTCAAATTCTTTTCAGGTATTTGATAATGAAGTCAGAGACAAGGAAAAACAGTGAAAAAGCTCAACAGTTTTTGGAGTAGAGTTCACAGTTTTAGAAAATACAGTATTTTGTTTAGATTTTGTATGTTACACACTCCAATTTAATCATTTCAGAATACTGCAGTATTATTTTGAGTTTAGAACTTCAATAAATGGCAAAAAATTCTGACCTGCCTGTATATATGCAGGCTTATGTAAATGCATACCATCTTTTGAGAAACTAATTTGGTAGCCTCAAGACTTCAGCAGTTTGAACTCTGCTGAGTATGTAAACAATACAAAACAAATGTTGACTATTTTGAAGATTGCCACAAATTATATCAAGGGAACCTAATTACTGATTGCAAGTGGAACAGCTGTTTGTTTTCCTCTGTTCCATTGCTTATGTATATCCAGCCTCCTTCTCAGAGCTAATGTGCTTGTGAAAGCAAAAATGCAGCCCTAGAAGATAGTACCAATAGTTCCAACTGAAGCCTGGTTGAAGATTTGATTCCAATTCTTTGAAACTATTTTTATATTGAAAGCCCTCTAATTCTTTCTTCTCTAAAAGGTCAGGAAGATTCAAAGAGTTTGCGTGTGTTTCTGCAGATCAGTGGTTCCCAACCACCTAGACAGGTCTCAGATTGGTCTAAGAACATCACCACGAAGGGATAATAAGCTTTGCTAAGCCTGTGGCATCTTTGTGGGATGCAATAATGGCAGTTTTTAGGGAAGGGGAAATTGGAGGTGGGTTGGTGATATGTGGAACACTGATAATTCTCTTAAAATGAGTTTCTGCTACAAGATGATTTGGAACAATGGGTTAAGTCAAAGAATTAGAGAAACCTCATTAGACTCCAAGTTACTTAACACAAGTATGCACACGAAACAATACACAAAAGGAGGTGATTTTCATACACTTGAATGAACAGATCAATACATGGCTGCAAAATATGTCCAATTTTGCAAAAACAGGTATCAGGAAATACTCATCTGCAGCATTCTTAGCAGAGTAATTGTCCCTAGATCAAGAGACAAGTCCTTAATATGCTCAATTACACAGGGAAGCTGCATGAATATGTTTTTAAGCTAATAGGATCCTTTCATTTCCAGAAATGAATGCCTTAATAAAGTACTGCTTTTATGTCTAGACCTCATGCATGTAGGAGATGATGTAGGAGAAAATTAAGTAGGAAAGGTGAAGGCCTTCATATCCAATTAGCAAAGTACAGAGTTTACATAGCAATTACGTATCTATTACCTTACTGGAGATTACATAAAATAAAAGACCTAATTTCTTTTTTATTGCTCTGCAATGCCTTTGTAAACAAAGCTTCTTAGGTCTCATCTTTCCATTTAAAGCAGAGCAAAAAAGTAAAGTAGGGAAACAGAAGTTAGTGATAATAATGCAAGTCAGAAAATCACATAGGAGGCTTTGTTCCAGCCCTTTAGCACAAATCAAACAGCATGTTATTTCAGTTCTGACAAACCACTGGTTTGACACAGGAAAAAAGAAAGATATTTAAGGAGACTTTATCCTGGAATGTGCCTAGTAGTGAGACAGGCTGTCAGTGGAGAGAAATTCTGCAGCAGATCTTGAAAACTGCTTTGTGACTGTGGGAAAACTTCTTAGCCTTCTTTGAAATGGCTACTTGAGATTACTAGTTAAATGACTTAAATTTTCTTATGCTGGGTACTTTCCAAGTCAGTATTGTCTAATAATTTGTTGGCTATTATTGACAATATAGTAATATTGTTGAATAAAATTACAAGATATTAAAGAAAAAAAAGGAAAAAAGAAAAAACCCCTATTATAACTAGTCAAACTCTCTGGGCTGGTGTAAACCAACTGTATCTGACCATAAGATGGTGCTAGGGCTCCTGCACTGGCAATGAACATGGCAAAGCCACACATGTCAAGCACAAAGGTAAGCTTTTCCTTTTCTCATGACTTTCATGAATGGCATTTGCTGAGGTCCAGTAACAAGAACATGTCAGTTCTTGCCCAAGTCTCTGTAACTGCAGAACATCTTGTAGAAAGGGAGCTAAGACTGGGAAAAGAAAGTAAAAGGCGTTTTGGCCTAATACATCACATTCATGAAAAAACCCAACCAAAACCAGAGAGAGATCTAATTAAGAATAGACTCATTCTGTTTTCCCATTTTAATTAAAGATGCAGTTGAACAGTCCTGAATGTTCCCTCGTGTTGCAATGGTGATTACACATATTAGCCAGTACATTAACACTCCCATATGCGTACAGACATGCACACACACCATACACGTAAATGCTGTGTATTTTCTGCATCTACCTAAACATTCCACATGAGACCATGGCTCTGTGGAGATCCTTGCAACTCTGCTCAGCTGGGAAAATTATCAAGATTAGCAAAGGCTCCACTGTGAACTCAAGGCATCTTTCACCTAGGTTTCAAGTTTCTTTTTCGAAGTAAAACCCCTTTTTTTTTTTCCCCAAAAATCTGAACTCTGGAAAAGTATATCCTTTTTTTAAAAATTAATTTCATTATTCTACATTCTGAAAGTTACAGTTAAAAATCAGCAGGAGATAAAGAATTTATTTGCATTTAATTGCACTGGAATTTGGCAAAAATACAAACAGTGTAAGACAAAGAGTCTGTCAGTAACCATAATTACAGGGGTTACAAAATGTTTTTAAATCAAGCTACTGTGCCTCTTTTTTTCAGGGAAAAGGTCTATTAAATTTTTGTCACAGGTGCACTTCTACTTCACAGCTCTCCCCTCAGCTCCTTTCCCAGCTGAAAACTCATCCATAGCTCATTCTGTTACATGTTTTTCAGTTCGACTTTGTGAAGTCCTACCTGCACAGGACGACCATCTTCTTGGCCAATCATGTTCCTCCAGTCCTGCAGTGACTGCTGGAGGCTCTCCAGCCCAGTCTCCCAGAGCCTCACGCCTCCTCCCATGTCCACAGTAACCAAACCTACTTTGCCCAGCGGTGCCAGCAGGGCATCAGCATCTGAGATCTTAGACAGCCAAGATGTATATGGAGAGAGAGACTGTGACCTGAAAAACAAGAATTAATGTGATTTTTCTTGAAGCTGCAATTAAAAGGGGGAAGAGTTTTTCTGCAGTTAAGGTGACAATTAAATGAAATTACATCCTCATTTCATGACAGACTATAACTAAGCCCTGCAGACCCACTATTTTATCTGAAACTTTCCACCTACTGAAACTGGACATAACCAAAAGATACCTGACTGTATAAGGAGCAGTATAAAAGACCAGGCTGAAAGGCAATATGTTGCCAAAACCATTGTTATAGTTTAAATACACTGCTGTATCTAATTTATCTAAAAATAGTCCAGCTTTAGAAAAAAACTATTAAGAATATAAAAAATGTAAAAAAATGCTACAGAAAAATATAAAACTAAAAAAGAAATAAAGAGAACATGATAGGAGCACTGAGGAAAACACATTTCCATCAAATTAGAGTTAACACCTTTCTCTAGTGCTTTAATAAAATATTAAGATTTAAATACTCATTTAAGAATGGCACAGCTTTATGTGCAGAAAATCACAGCACTTTTTTAAACAGTCAACTTGCTGACAAAAATTTACTGCTGAAAGAGAGGGCTTTAAACGCACATAATATGAAAGGAAATTTAGATAATGTAGGGAAGAATCTATGCATTTTTCAGTACTGTTAATTATATGCGTAAATGACTTGGCAACCTGCACTAATGGCAAAATTAATAATTTTCAAAAAGATAAGAAGGAGCAACACATATGCTTCTACCTACAACTGAAACCACCACGTACTAACTCAACTGAAAAAGAGTTATCTTAGCATTTGACAGGGCTAACTTTGCCAGAAGGAAGAAAGATTGTTAGATTTTAACAGAGAACTATTCATATATATATGATGAAAATTCACTTTACTCATCAGTTCTTACTGGAGTATATTTTTAAATCTGGACTTCTGCTCAGATCTGCCATTCACAGCTTAAATCCTAATGCTAGTTTAAGGGTCATAATGTAATTTCTGTTATTTCCTATAAAATCCTAGTGAAAAATAAAGTGATTCCTTACTATTGTTCTGGTAATGTCTTTCATTTTTGAATGACTGTGTAAGATTTAAGCCAATGGACCAATTCTAAACAAGTGCAAACATAATTCTCTATTAATTAAAATGTTCCCCAGATTATCAATGAACCAGAATGAATTTAAATGAGAATAAACACTGTCAAAATCAACATCGAATGTATAGAATAAAAAAAAAGTATAAAATTCTTCATGTGTGAGTTTCGTCCATGTGCTATTTAAATATGCAAAGTTGAGACACTGCCATTTAAAACAAAAATGTTTATTATTATTGCAGCAGAAAACGACAATTTGGGACCAAAATATATCTTTATATGATAAAACATTTGCAAATACTCTCTACAGTTGTGAGAGAGAGACAGATGTCAAAACCCAACAGCAGCCATAGAATCTGGCTGTTTTAATTTATCATACAAGATACTTGTGTATCGTGTAAGATACTTGGGAATGTATATTTTCCAAAGGGAGAACCACAGAGAAGCTCAAGCTATTTTCAAAATTAACTTTATATTGCACCAAAATTTGATTCTCGGTTTCCTAACACCTAGCACTGGATCATTTTGCCTGGCTTTCTGAGATCCTAAAGATAGTGAAAAAGGAAAAGAAAATAAAGACAGCAAACCATAATGAAACAGCTTGAGAATAAAGTGGATGGAAGAGAAGAAAGGAACAGAGGGAACAAAAATCAGAAGATAAAGCTACCTTTCATATTTACTAACTAATTGCTAATGCCATTTTCATTGGCATTATCTAGTAAAAATAGATAAATAATGTTGATAAAAATATACTGCAATATTTGCAGTATTTTACACTAGGTATGAATTAGTCTTACTTTCCAAATCAAAAGAAATATTTGCTTATCCTGAAGCAATAATAGACACTAAATTCTCTTCGTTCTTCCTCTAAGATGACAGTGCTGTAATCAATAAAGTCAGTTACCTAGGAATTGCAATGTATTTGATTTTCTTTGAGTTAAGATCTGTTACTTCCAAGTACCCAGCAGCTGGTGGAGGAGTGACATCTGAAAATAAACAAACATGTCATTTTCCTGCTGCATGATTAACTGGTTATTGCATTTGCATTTAGCAGATTAAATTTAAACATTTTATTATACAGTACCCGTCAGAAAATGATAAGCTTTCATATTCAATACAGGAATATAACTTGCAAATAAGGAATTGTTTTATTATGATAGTGAGTAATCAGACAGTCACAGTTACAAAAGAACAATGTATTTGTATGGCAAATGTCAAAATTACACGCAAATATAGCTCTGCTCACAAAAGCACTATTCAAACATTACTGCAATCCCTAACTTGCTGCTTTTATCTGTCACTGAAGATAATGTCAGTTGTATATCTGACTTTAAAAGCATATTGAGGAACATTTCAAACCATTGTGCTTATGACTTCCACTTGAAAACTTCTCAATAATACTAACTTCTCAATAAACACTATTCCCTTGAACTGAACCTCTCTTTTTGGAGGTAAATTCTCAGTATGCAAAGACTTTATAATTTTATATTAAACTGCCCTAGACTATCAAGCATTAAATACTCTGTTTATGGACAGTTTAATGAACACAACTAATATACGGTCCTTCCCTCAGAAATAAATTTGTGTTTGAGTGCCTACACTCGCTTTTACCAACTTATGAGTACACTGTGCCTGGGCTCAGAAGTGGCTTCCAGTTAGGAGCTGACTTTCATCTGCCTGGAGTAAATTGAGGCAGTTTTTCAGAAAAGAAACCAGAAGACTGAATCACACTGCCCAGTATGGGTACAAAATGTCATTGTCGCAAGATGAAAGCAAGTCTAGATCTTCTTCTGAAACAAGGCATCTTTCACCTCCTTGAAATGCAGGAGTCTGACCTTACCTGCAGAACAGCACGCACAGAAAAGACCAGTAAGATCATCAGCATAAGGAGATCTAATATTCAAATGAGCACATAAAATAACCCACAGCAGCACTTTATGCATACCTAGTGTATCTAAATATCTATAGTATTCATGCCTACAGTAGCACATCTATTGACTTTACTCATCTTCAGAAAAATGGGAATATCAAACAAATCAGAAACAGGTGAAAAAGTCTGGAAAGATGCAGGTTTGTGGGCCACTTTTTGTTTTCCCTAGATTTTATTAGTATTTCAAAATATGCTCTCTCTCTTTTGTTAGTAATGAAGAATAAGATACACTTTAAAAATTCTGATGAAGATCTAGAACAAGGGCAGATACTGAACTAGAAAGGGCAGAACTGTGGGATAAGAATTAAAAATTAAGTTAATAAATTAGAGGAAGAACACAAATCAAACAAAGACAATAAACAGACAAAGGACTGCAGAGTAGGGAGCAGATGAAAAGGCAATCAAATGTTTAAATGCTACACAAGAACAGCCGGCTAGGCCCCAGAACTGCAGTCAAGAATCTTGACCATGAAACATGAACATCAGACACGTGCAGCTTGTTCTTCTTTTGCCAAAGCCTGACGGAGAAGTACAGCTATGCACAGCTCTAGACATCAAACTTTAAGGAAAGCAAACACAATGTCCAGTTCTGGGCTCCTCAGCGCAAGGGAGACATTGGAGCTCCTGGAGCAGGTCCAGTGGAGGGCTATGAAGATGATGAGGAGACTGGAGCAACTCTCTTACGAGGAAAGGCTGAGGGACCATGACCTGCTCAGCCTCAAGAAAAGACAACTGAGAGGGGACCTCATCAGCGTCTTCCAGTATCTAAAGGGAGGGTGTTAGAGGATGGACCAGGCTCTGTGGTGCCAAGGAATAGGACAAGAGGCAACGGACAGAAACTGATGTTCCACCTGAACATGAGAAAAAACTTCTTCACTGTGATGGTGACCGAGCACTGGAACTGGATGCCCAGACAGGTTGTGGAGTTTCCTTCCCTGGAGAAGAACTGTTTGGACACAATCCTGAGTAACATACCCTAGAGGACCCTGCTGAGCAGGGAGACTGGATCAGATGACCTCAAGTGGTCCTTTCCAGCCTTACCCATTCTGTGATTCTGTGACATGAAATAGTCCTGAGGATGACAAAGAGGTCAGAACAGATGGGTTATAAGGACAAATGCAAGGATTTTTTTTTTTGGTCTAAACAGATTTTAAAAAAAAAAAAACACGTCCAGTCCTATTGAGAAGATCCTTACAAAGAGAGCAATATTATCCTGAGTGAAGGTGACATGAAGTATTCAGTTTTGTTTAGAGAAAGAAAAGATGGATACCATGAAAAGCTTTTCTTACACAAGGAGAGTGAAGCAATGCAATAGGCCAATTGTCTGACAAACATCAGTTAAGAGGAGACTACACGTGTCCTCCTGTCCCTATATCAATAGGTGGACCAGATGATGTGTAAAGGCTGTTCTGGTAACATTGTGTGTTACACTACATGTTCCAGTTACTGTCATACTCACAGAGATACACACAGTAATAGGCTGTTATTTTATGTTCATCTATAGAAAGTGCTGAGAACCCAAGTAAACATTTGCTCTCAAGTAGCCCCTCGTCTCTATAGTCTTGTTTTTAGAATAAACATTACTTCTTCTTTGCTGGATTTTGCCATGATCTCTTGTCTGAGTTTATATTTTGTGTCCATACATCTATTTGGCAGTCTTTCGGGAAATTATTACTTGTTATACTTTCTTTTCAAATACAACTATAATTTGGTTTACAGATCCAATAAAACCTATAGGCAATTATTTCTTTGCTTTTTGTTCCTGGAACAGCTTCAGTAATACATACTGGAGTATGCTAGAGTTTGGCTGAGTATTTTGAATTATTAATAGAAATGGAAAGCTGTATGCCAGAACTGACCAGTTGTCCAAGAAGATGAGAAAGAAAGTCTGATAGACATGGAAACAAAATGAAAAATATAAAACAACTTCTCAAAGGCAACAGAAGACAATAGTGCAAGAAATTCAAGGCACTGACACATACTGGACTTCATGTAGCAGGATGCCTTTGCTTCACTTTACCATTTCCAAGGGAAGGATACAACTTTCATAGGTAAGTAACTACAGCTTTCCAATGCAGAAACAATAAAACAGTTAGGAATAAGCAACACTGAATTTCAAGAGACCAAAACTGGTAAGCATCAACTGGTAGCAGTTAAATGTGTATTCAATTAAATATTCTGTCAATTAGTGAGACTGAGAGGTAAACTCCAGAAGAAATAATAGCCCAGCAGAGAAGGTTACAAGAACAGAATCTCAAATGGGCATCATAAGGACTACTGCCTTATTATCTCATCTTTCAAGTGAACACAAAGACACATGCTTCTCTTTTTCTGTCTTCTGTTTTTCACTTAGAAATATTTTTGAGTTGTGCCATAACAATGGCAATACTAGGTCCCTCTAATCTAGTATCCTGTCTCCAAGAGTAGTTAAATGCTTGAAATGTGTAAGAACAGGCAAGTGCACATGGTATTTTCCTCACATCACCAACCTGTTCCAGTGTAGGGGCTTCTTAAACTGAATGTGGTGTCTGTGTTTTTATATTTAGGTACTTAGTTAACTTTCCAGGAGGTTGTCCAGTTTTCTTTTGAATCCACATTTCAGCATTCACAACATCCTTTGGGATGTGGTTTTACAGGTTAGTACTCTATGAAGAACTATGTCTGGTTTGTTTTGATGAAGTTCCTAATAGCTTCATTAGCTGCTCCCTAACTCTGGTACTGAGTGCAAAATTATTGCTTTTTCCATATCTCCATGCCATACATGGCTTTGTAGAACTTTATCATATGTCCCTTTCCTAATCTTGTCTTTACATGTTGGAAGCTTGGCCAATGCAATCTTACTCATCCTTGTTGTCTTTTTCTGAACTTATCCCAGTTCAGCCTTCTCCCATCTTGAGATGGAGGACCAAAACTGAGCAGTGTTAAGGACGTGGATTTGCACAACAGCACAAAGAGGTTCTCTGCTTTTTTCTGTTTCTTCCCTAGTTATTCTTAACATTTGATTTTATTTTTTCAATTGCTAGCGAGTTTTGAACTGCTATCTTAATGAAATCATCTATCATGACAGCAAAACAATGCTTGTAAGTGTTCTCATCACCCCCATCTTTTTTGATGTAGAATTAGGATTTTGTCTTCCTCCACATATTTATCTATACTGAATTTCACCTCTTATTTCTATTGCATTCAGAATTGTAGTCTTCATCATTCTTCCTAGTAAATCCTTCCTACCATGAATAATAACCACTATCCTCAGCACTGTTACCTCAGTGTTAATTAATTTTTTTCTTTTTTTTCATGACATGCTGAGTAGCACAAGCCGCTGCAGGATTTCCCTCATAGCTCCTCCTCCAGTAGAAAATCCAGCCATTAACTGATAAACAGAAATGTATTGAAAAAGTCCTGAACAAGGCTATGGAACAGAAAACCTAGAGTCTTGCTCAGGTCCCATTTAATTGAATCGGTAAGGTTATATTAAACATGATTCAGTTAAAATCAGTCTTTGTAATTCATAAATTACATCATTCAGAAAATAAAAATCAATGATAATCATCTTCAAGGCACGAAATCTTTCAACTTAAATGGCCATAAAGCACTGTACAAACCTCATACAATTTTCTATACATTTAAAGCTATCAATCCCTATTCATTAATATATTTCACCACAGCTGAGAAAAAAAATTAAACTGCTTGGTTAGACAGAAGCCAATTCTCAGACTGATAATATGCTCAGGTTACTGGTATCCTGGATTCATGAAGAATGTCCCCTGGTTTTTAATCATAATAACCTAGCAATACAAAGTGTTAAGTACCACAGCAACTTAAAAGGCTTTTAGAAATAGCAGTTAAGATCTCAATTTAGGTATCATTTGGAAGCACTGAGGGAAGATACCTCCCTCACTCCCAAATCAGTAAACTAGTTTTAACAAAAGCTCAGAAGATTTACCTTCTAAAACATCTACTTCCTTTTTTTTTTTTTCCCCCCTGTGAAGGCCTGAAAAAAAGTGACCCAGTCTGACCCCTCAGCAGTTTATAAAGCATGAGAAGATTACAGCCTGAAGTTGTATAATTAGTTCCAACATTCTAACTCCAACTAATTTTATTAAGTTTAATCTTTTTAAGAGGTATTCTTTCCTTCAGTTACAAAAGGAGGTAACTGAAGTTTTCTACCCTGTTGATATCCTCCACTTGGCTTCTTTAGTCAAGTAAATGTTTTATTCTCTTGGTAATAAATGAAAGGGTTTCTCTACACAGGGAAGCTGATCTGTGTTAAATGAGGACCGGCAGATTAGTTCATTCATTCTGTTTGAGTTAATTTGGAATAAAATGTTTATTCTGGGACAGACAGTTCACACACAGACTAAATCAGGAATAGCTTCTTGTGCTGATGAAATCAAGCCGTTCTACCACATACAAATATTGTGGACATTTTCTCTTTTGATAGTAAACTTTGGAGATTCCTAGAAGTAATTAATGCAAAACTCATACATGCTGTTATTTAGCACTAATTGGTATATTTTTAGTTATTGGCTGAAGAAGCTAAAGTTATAATGATAACAGAAAGCTCGGCATGACAGCACAAAAATGTCTGACGATCTGTAGCCTGCACCTGCTTTATTAGTGTCAGAACAGAGGATGGTTTTGCTGCATGTGAATGTTGTTCATGTAACATTATCTTGGACAGGAGAAGAACTAAAAAG
The DNA here is from genome assembly GCA_013397055.1 of Pachycephala philippinensis. Taxonomy (NCBI): domain Eukaryota; kingdom Metazoa; phylum Chordata; class Aves; order Passeriformes; genus Pachycephala; species Pachycephala philippinensis. Next base: position 679,878 of record VWZT01015863.1, read on the forward strand.
TCTGTGTGTCTTCAGTTTGGAGAGAAGGCAGGAGTGACTGAAGTTTGCCAAGTCATGAAGGTGATGGTTAAGGTGAATGCAGAACTGTTACTCTCCCAAGCCTACAATGCTAGAATAAGGGGCACCTGATAAACCTGGCAAGAGATCAGTTGATCACAAAAAAATCATGAACTTGTGAGATTCCTGTGGAGATGCACAGGTTCAAAGAAGGACCAGATAAACTTGTGGACAACAGGTCCATAAAAGGAGATTTACAGCCTGAGGCAGGGATGTCCTCTGCAATATCCCCAGCAAAACAAGTGCAAATGTTGAGACAGTATGAAGACAAAAACAAAGAAGTGGACAGGGTCACCTGCATTCCCAAAATAACCTCTCTTGTTGTCCCTGCTGGGGATAGAATTCTGAGTTAGTCAGACAACAGGTTTATCACTTCATCTCTCTGTGACTCTGAGCAGAAGCTGGAAATACTGGTGAAGGCCAATAGATAAACTGGAATGATCATATTCCATTAGTGGGTTTCCTGTGCAGAGGGAAATCCCATCCACTGAGACATTCACAGTGCAAACACCCTGTTAATTCCTCAGAAGTATAATTCAGCATGCTAATAAGATCCAAATTAATTTTAAAACTAAGTGCAACTACACTCATTCCTTCTCAAATACTTGCTCTGTGACTATTTAAGAACATTCTAGAAAAATAAATGAGTGATAGCAGATTACAAAACAAAAACCAAGTGTGTTGCACCACAAGTATATGAACCTCTTACCTTTTGGGTATATGTCTTTCAAAGGCACATCTCCAGGTGCTAAAATTCTGACTATTTGATTAGAAGCCAATAAAGTTACACAATTGGTTTGTTTTGCAGCTCCTGTTTTCCTCTGGGCTCCATAATAAAATGGATCAGAAGGAGAAGCATGTTTGTGACTCAGAGAGGAGTTTCTTTTCCAGCTATACACTTCACTGGGAGACTGCAAAAGAAAAATGTCTACTGAAGAAAACATTACTATTGTTAAGGCCAAGAACAAACATTTCTTGATAAGTTCCACTTCTTATTTAATTTCAGATCAAATGTGGCTATTGTGGTTACTTCTTATGCTACCACATGACAAGGAATGACCTGGATCATTTTGTCATCAAAAACTCCTATAGGGGTGAAAACCAACAAACCATCTACATGAGTTTTAGGGACCAAGATGCTCTGAAGATCTGAAGTGGAATCAACTTTTTTTTTGTTTTAACTGAACCAGGAACAGAAAGCATTGAAATAACCTAATTTGGAATCAAACTATGTAGAAAAACTGTTAGGTTTCCACTAATAGAGATTAACGCAAACAGGTATTTCAGTAATAAATTCAGAGCTAAGCAATAAGGCTGGGACTTAGCTCCAGGTTCAGAGATTTAAGTGTAGGTCTCCACATGAAAGCCAGTGGCTCCATCTCCCACTATTGTCAAAAGAGCCTGGAGGAAAAATCATCTTGAAGGCCTCAGTGTTTGCTAAACCGAGCACTGCTATTACAAATAAGAGCTCAGATACCTTGTTCATACTAAACACCTACACCACCAGCACTAAACACTGAATCTGAAGTTTTGCCCCATCACTCTTACATTCACCTGTAGCACTCCCTCTTTGAAATTCACATGGACTTCTAAAACTATGTATGAGGAAAGATGGTGCCTCAGCCTAAATCAGGCAGAGCCAAAAATGCTTCATCACCCACACTGGTGTGTTAGTATTGAAGTGTGCAGCATCTTTAGTACTCCCTCCTCTAGCCCACCTCTCTTTTCCAGCAATAAATTCACATCTATTGTAAGTAATATGAAAGCGTAGAATAAACAACATGGTAATATAAAACCAAACAAGGAAAACTCAAAAGCTAATTGCGAAGACTGTCTTATTGACAAAAACATATTTTTCAATCATTTCGGATTTCAAAGAATTTTCTTCTGTTATTTGGCTTTCCCAAAATTCATGTCTGTTAACACTTACATGTTCTAATTTACCCCAATTTATTAAACAAACATGACATACAACTATTTATTCCATAATCACTACTCTTTTTATGTACCATTAGGTGGCAAATATAAAAAAACTCGAAAGAATTAAACATACTGCTTGTATTTTCCCTGTGTTTGCCTTTACTCTTTGCAACAGCCCTAGTTATTACACTGCTGAGTTTCACTTTTTTTTCTGGTCCTTTTCTAACTATGGCATGGCAGTAAGCACATTTACATACAGTATTTACACTTAGCTACATCATTCAGTAGAGACTGAGAGATAGTTTTGCTATCATTTTCTGTATCTTTTTTTTCTTTTTCTTAAATCTAGTCTTTCTACCTGCTCCATGCTGGGCAAAAAGTTCACACTGAACAGTTCAAAATCATACTGATATCCTTTTTCTCAGTAGTTATGCTTAATTAAGAAATGGTAAAACCACATGATTTAGAAAATATTACTCTAGCCAGCACTGTTCAGAGCTTACCAAAAATGAATTCTGTCTGTGCTAGACATTGTGTTGTCCCATTCATTATTACTTAAAAAACCACCAACATCCCTTTAGACTAGACTACCCTAGCAAATGGTGTACACTACATTAATTTGTCCCTTACTGTCATTCCCTTCTTTTTCCAAATAATTTGGTAAACAGGTACTTAAGAGGTTACAGAATAAACGAGACCATGTTATTTCATTGTATAATAATGCTGAGTATTTACCAAGAGGTCTGGGAAACCAATAACAACAGTAGCATAATTATGTTCATCTGAGAAGATCCTGTTGGGGGAGCTGATCTTTTGTCCCACAGCTGCACTGAGGTTTTCTGAAGATAGCTGGTCAGTTGAAACTGCATGAGGCACACACAATTCTGACACTAAACAGGGAAATTAAACAAAATTAAAGTCATTAAATCCAGATGTGCAACAGGAAACTATATTAACTGTAAGAATGCTGAGCACTGAACATTGCTATTACTTTGAGCATAAAATTACTAAAAAGCAGAAGATCTGATTAGACTATACTATAACACTGAGGAGAAGGAAGTAATCCTGTTTTTGTAAAGTTAAGTACTTAAAATCAGGAAATACTAGCTTTGTAGTTGCTTATACCACTTAATTTTGCCCTCTACTGTACAAATGAAGCAGGAAGCCTATGGAATAGAACAGCATGTGAACTCATTGAAATTTGTTATAATGCAAATGCACCAAAAGGCAAAACATAGGTTAGCACAGGTAAGTGTCAACGTGACATTTCTCAGTGACCCTCTTGCTGTGTTTGCAATTTAAATAATGTTGTTTGTAATGCATTTCTGTCAAATGCTGCTCTGGTTTTGTCTTTAAGCTAAGGAAAACTGGATTTTTTTCTGTGCATCTGTAAGAGCCCTTTACCTTGCCTCAGATTACCAACACAATCAGAACCTGCTATCTTTAGTTCTGCACTGTTTCCACTTCGATGAGCAGACTATCTTGTTTACATGGCAGTGGGAGAAAATCTTTCCTTCCTTGAAGGATAAATGGTCTGGGTCAGCAGTAAACCCACACTGGTATACCTTTTTTTAGTTCTCCTGCCACAGCTTCTGCCTCAAAGAACAAGAACAGGCTGAAGATGTTACATTTGGGGTTTGCTGGATGATTTGGAAAAAGGTGGACAGGGGATATGATTCTATTTTAGATTGGAAGAGCAGGAATGAGATAGCAAAGGAGAAAAATAGCACGGAAAGCATGCAGCAATAAACTGCCCACAAATACTTTCAGACTGGAAATTATAATAACATTTCTATCCATCTGAGGAATGATACTCCAGAATGGTTTCTAAATAAGGTAGTAAGAGGAAGGAAACTACTGTGCTCTGATAGTGCTTGATAAGTTGGTAGAGTAAACTGTACAAGAGTTAAAAAGGATTCTAGATATTTAGGCTATGGTTAGTTTTTGGTATCCACCTGGTTGCTGTTTATGTAAAATAAGCCCTATTATTTGTCAATAACATTTGTTTGTACCATGTTTACACTGTGTTAATCTCATTTTTCTTACTTATGCTAGCCACAAGAACCAGAACAAAACTTGTTCCTCCTTTAAGTGATATTAAAGTGGTTTCTCTGTTTCCTCTGTCTCTCTGATACATAATGGTCAAAACCTATGAACTGTTAGGTGGGATGCACATGTATTTCCACTCTTACTAAACCAAGTAGACTAAAGATTTTGTGCACCGTGATCAAATGCTCAAGGTTGAAAATGCTATCAGATTTGAAGATAGACAGATCTTACCAGGCAGAATGACGACCATTGGAGATTTCTGCCTTACTCTGTAACTAAGACATGCCTCAATGCCTAGCACCATCTGGAAATTTTACTGATCATATTTCCCCTATCTTTTAACACAGGTGCGATGGCCTCAATGGGCTCTGCACATTATCAACAGAACTACAGAAACTGTGACTTCTGTTCTGTTTTAACAGTAGGTGGTTTGCACTTTTCTAAGGGTTGGGAAATGTTTTCTAGCTCATCTGAGTGTGGGTGGCAGACCTGCAACAGTCTACGGCCTGCACTCATTAATATATTTGTTCCCTTCTATTCCTGTTCTAATTCCTGTCTAGGCATCTTTCTTCCTTTTCCATTCTACATGCTTGTCTGTTTGCTGAAAGTCCATGACTGAGGGTCTTGAATGCTAAAATGAAACAAAAATGCTTTATTCAAACAACTTGAAGTTTGAGCATGGAATGTGCCATGCCTTGAGAAAAGCTGTTATTATTAACCAAACATGATAAGGGGGGTAAAAACAGAATCAGAGAGATGGTTACTTAGACCTTTAAAGAGTCTTGTTTGTGCAGCTGCAAACAGAAATAATAAAAAGAAAAAAAGAGAAAAGGAACTAGCCAAGCTTGCATTCAATACCTGTTGTTAAGCCAAATCCCATGTCAGCTGGCTCTTCACTCAATGCATGCAGCTGGCAAACCTCACTGTCTTGAGCTTCCATATGGGCACGCTTGGTTAAAAGAAATTTCCTGTAAAGGATACACATTTATAATAATTCCCGATTAAACTTGTAACTCTAAACAAGGACTTTTATCTTCTGAAACAGTGAAAACATTCTACACTTATATAAACAAGGTTATCAACACCTTTTGCTAAAACTAAATATAATTTCCCAAACATCTGTGAGATAGGAAAGGGTAGGCCAGCAAGTGGCGGATTTGTCTTCTGGTAACTACTTACACACTTTCATTTGCTGTGTATTTATAAAAATTAGACAGCAGAGTAACATTTCTTTCATATGACCATGAAAGCAAAGGAAGCAGGCTCTAACTCTGGATAACGTGTCTGTATTTCCAGAGATAGGTCCACCAACGTTCTCGTTTCTAAAGTTCAATAACACCTTAGTAAAATTAATGTTAACACGCATACAATCAAAGCTAGTCTAGACTTTCAGAGGCTGGTACATCCTCTTCATTTCCTACTCTAAAAGCCTACCTGCATTTTCACCACAGCAAATCTGCGTCTTAAATGCCCACTTTTTAAGTCCAGCCAGTCTCACAAACAGAAAAAACCAAGTTTGAGACCAGGAGTGAAACTCCTGAACACAAACGAGACACAAACAAGAAATAATGCTGTCAAGAAAACTGGGCTGAACTAACTTATTTGTTTCGTTTTCCACCAAGAGCCACCAGTCTTCAGCCACCAGGAAAACAGATTTCAGACTGATCGGAAGTGAGATGGTGTGAGTTTGGCCCTCCAATACATCCAGTACAATAAGGTGGTTTCTATAAAATTGGAAGCCAAGAAAAGAATAATCAGATAGGGATATACACAAGGAGATCCGATATAAATCAATTTAATACAAGGATATCATTTACTCTCACCCTGTTTCTTTGTAGAACACCAGCCAGTTTTTGTGTGAAAACTCTCGGCACATTTTGTAGTTGCTCTGGATAAAAAATACATCACAGGGCAATCAGTGTTTGTTAGATTTGTCCCAGTGAGTTTCCCTGACTCCTCTGAAAGTACACTAGTTTTTATCCTTTATTTAGAAGAATCCACAGTTTTAATTACAAAATGCTATCTAGCTTGCCTTGTTCCTAGTCATAAATTGCATCATAGCTGAGTTCATTATTTTGGACATAATTCATTGTAACAAAATGTTCCATTATTTCCCGTTCTAGCCCTAAAAAGGGATATTTTAAAGACACGTATATTTAGACAACTTATTTATATTTTTTATATCAATATTCCATAACAATGCTATTTTATGTGTAAGACATTTAAACATACATAAGAGTAAACAAGTAAATGCTTGGGCTCTAAAACCAGGAAAAACTTCATGATCCTGGGGCAGTTTTTCCAAAACTGATATTTGCTTTTAAAAAAGCTTAGTATATTAGGGGCAGGTGCTATTTCTCACCATCTCTTCTTTGTTGCTCCACCAAGATGTTCTCTTAGGAGAGTCTTGAGCATCTGGTGAGAGCAAAAGTCGGCGAAGAGCACCATTGCTTGTATCCAGCAACAACACAACATTGCTCTGTAAATGAAAAGCAGATCCATGTACATCTCAAGCCCATTTAAGAGACTACAACAAATCAATCTGAAGCACTTTCACAACTTGAATCACTAAGGACATTTTGAAAAGATCATCTAGATTTTGTTGCAAAACATAAGCTGGATTTTCTTGGTTCATTTCAAAGTCCATAGAGAAATTGAACTGAAGAGGTTAAGTACCTGCAAGGGCTGGAATGACATTACAGTTTTTCCATGGCATTTTATCTATACATCTCACTTCTGCGTAACTTCTAAGAACAGGACTAGTATTATTTACATGTCTAAGATGCAGCTACAGGTAAGAGACATACCAATGAGTTCTGTCAAGTCACTAAAATATTTCACTTCAGTTTTTATGTTTTCTTACCATTTTTCTATTGTACCCATTGCTTAAGTCCCACTGAAAGTGAAAAACTAATGAAAGAAGAATCGGCTCAGTACTTTCTCTCCAGGTTCATACTTCTGATACTGTGGAGCTTATTACATATCCCAGGGTGTAACAATCCTTCTGTGACCTGCACACTCTTGACAGCTTGTAGTGTCAGAGGTAGGACAGCTGTTGGAGGACAGCAGGATGACTCAAGAGGATGGAGACCAGAAGCAGACGCAAATTTCCATGTGTCACATGAAAACATGGTGTGCTAAATTTTGAACTTCTTCAGATTTATCGTTTGTTCCTTAATGCCCAAGGGTCAACACATGCTATCAAATTATGGGGGCTTTTTAAACATTTCTTTTTGCAAAGTACTACAGCTGCTCCTAATGTGTTTAACTAAGAATTCAAGATAATCGTCATTCAGGGCCAACCTTAACTGCATCAAATGAAATTTAAAAGGTACAAAGGAATAAGTTAATTAAGCCTTGTGTTCAATTTTTTGTTTGCCATTCAAGGAAACGTTCAGTTCTGCAAGGACATTAGGTTCTGCAAGGACATACTAAAAGTAAACTGCCTACGTACAACATGTGCAATAACGCACAATAGACGTTAAGGAAGTAAAACATAAATTCCCACGAATTCCCCTAAATAAAACAAATACAAACAATCTGAGTCACAGCAGTTTTGTTCTTTTTGGGTACTCTTCATACTTTCACTAGAAATACTTGTGAGAGTTAACTTTAATAATGACAGTAATTTGAAGCTAAATATGGTAAAGTATTTAAAATATTATCATGTTATTTGGAGCATTTGGGAATTTCAGTTCAAGTTCAATATTTCTAAAAAAAGAAGCTTTCTTATGTATTACAAACTGAAATTATAGAAATGTGGTTCAGGAAAGGAAAATAGGACATTTGCTTTGGATTTTGGTTTTCTGCCATATTTCATTTATACAATTCTAAAACAGCATTAGCCCTCCACGTGAGATAAAGAACACATACAAATCAATTACATTCTTCCACTTAGTGTTAAATTTATGAGAGCAGTTGGTAGTATAAAAAGCTTCTCTACTCCACCCCTTTTGATGTTAATGGTTTCCTTCTGTGCTAAGTGACTGATGTATATTCTGTCTGTGTTTAAGAATAGATTTTTGCGTCACTTGTGAACACATCCAAGAGCAGCTCTGGCAACTCTTCAAGTGGGCTGGGAGAAGATGTTGGTGTGCAATTCCGCTGTGTTTGTTCTTGACTGGGAGAAAAGTAACCTTTGGGCGACCTCCCGCCCCTAATGTCTGGAATTCCAAACTCTGGACAGATGCAATAACCAATCTTGTGAAGTGGTGTGCGTTTATTTTTAGTTACTGCAAAGTTTCCCTTTCCTTACTGCTGTTTTTATTTTAACCAGCATTTTCCTCCAAAAAGTTCTTAAACCAAACAGGGCTGTGACTTCATTTTGCTGGTATGGGAAGTTGCTCCTTATGGTTTTGCAGACAGAGGGGAGAGCTTGGGGAATTTTCAGAGTGAGACAGTGCAAATAACTCAGTTTAACATTCTTGTATTCTCCTCCCCAAATTCATTGTCGGTTTTGGTCTCTTCTGCCCTCAATGCTCATGTCCTGAGCAAGCAAGCTGCAAACACAGATTCTTCTTAGCTGTCAGCTTCAGACTGAGGCTGATCCTTAGCTTGGCAGGGTAATCATACATCCTTTTGCCTCCTGTCCCACCTTTTCTCACCCAATGATCCCCTGAATGATTGAAACATAACAATCCTGACACTGTAAATATTAGGCACAGATGCAAACATTAACACAGTTCAGGTTCAATTGGAAAAAGTCTGTGCAAGAATTTATGGTTTGGGGCTCAAACCGTCACATCTTCAGAGGTAGGGAAATGTATGCAAGTAGATTACTGGTGTTCTAATTAATGCAAGTGGTGTCTTTCAGATGATTTGGGAGACTTCATTGTACTCAAGATTTCAGAGAACTGAGAACAACAAGCAGTGGTATAAACTTTGTGCTTACGGAAAATGAACCTTCTCTCATTGTACAGAAGGTGCATACATTTCTATATAAGCAGACCTTTACTATAAGGTGTACTCATAGAAAAGGAAAGTCTTATATAATATATATATTAAAAAAAGAGAACTAGTTTTTGAAGAAAATAATAAAATACACCCTTTGTTCTGAAGACATACACCAGAATATTATGGGGACTAGAGGTTACAGAAGTTACTACTACTATGTTACTGGTTCTCACCTGTGCTTCAGGCCAGATCACAAACTGTTAAAAGAAGTCCTCTTTTAAAAAATGGTTGCCATCTTCTACATGTGGTGAGTGAGGTGATCTCTGTGTCAGTTTCTGTGTCACAGACTCCCTCACTCCCTTGTTATCAGAGAGCTTTGACAGAACTGCAGGAGCACGTGGGACAGGGAAGAGCACTTCCCTCCCTCCCCACCCCACTTCCTGACCAAGAAAGATAAAAGCAGAGTTAAAGGATGCTGGCAGGACACTGCCTGAACAAAGCCTGTTGTGCTCCCTGAGGTAGACTGTAGGTTACTCTGTTTGTCCAGTTGTAGCCTTTCAACACAGTAAAGTGCTTGTAAAAAAACCTGGAAGTGTGCTGTTAATTTATAGGCATATCAATTTTCCATGTGCAGTTTGCTCCTACAACCACACATAAAATTATGCACAGTAGTTATCAAAATTCTTTTCCATCTGTACTTGCTCTCCTTCTGAGCAGTAGAAGTGATAGATGCAGAAAGAAAAAGAAAAGAGCATAAAGTGGGCACAAAGCTTTAGCAGAAAATAAGAGTAGGTCCTGAAGTACTTGTGGGGAGGACAGATGGCAGAGGCATTGCTGCTTTGAAAAGATGAATGCAATTCTCATTTTATAAAGAAGTTAGTTGAGATTTCTGAAGAGTCCTTTCAAAGTCTATGAGTTTAGTACGAACAAAAAGATAGAGTCAAAACAGCTTGCACTCATTGAGACCAATGGCCACCATGAGGAATAAAATCATCTATCCTTTCTTCCAAGATGTAAATGTGGCTTAAAATCAGATAAATCTCCCACTCGTGCCATTAAGTTAAATCTCTGAGGAGTTTACTTCCAGTAAAATTTCATTTAAAAGGACAGGAAGGAATGGTGATTTTTCATTTTATTTCACTGGAGGGCTCTACTGAAACAAGATGGATATCATCTGGGAACAAGATAAAACATACAAGCTTATTTGAAGAGCCACAACATCATCATCTCATCTTTTCTAATTAGGTTATCATCCATTTTAAATTGTTCTTTTTTATAACTTAGTCAGAAATATTCATCTCCAAAGACCTTTATTAAAAGAAAAAAATGGAAAAAGCTGATTTTGGTACTGTCTAATTAATGGATTATATTATTTATGAAATAGCACCTGTCAAGTGGCCCTTTTATTTAATAATTGCAAGTTCTTATTTCTACAAATATTGTTAACACTTCTTAGTCTTTTTGCAACTAAACACAGATGAATCTCTAAACCACCAAATTATTTATATTATTTATAAAATTATTTATATTACTTGTTTTTCTCGTTTTGTTTGATGCACCCCTGGCACAACCAGCTAACTCTTGTAGCCTTGCCCAAAAAGCAGATGTGCCACTAATCTACTTTTCTTAACATGTGAATGCTGTATGTTCTGAGTTTATGCCTGCCAGTGATCTTAGTACACCCAAATGTAGGCATCTTGACTGTGTGTCGAGCATCCTTCTGTAGTCAGTGGAAAAAGAGAGGCACTTCCAGAGGGCAATTAAACGTGTTCTACTTTAGCTGAGATTAAATGCTCTTCAGGTCACCTTTATTCTCCCAGCAAATACAGAAGGTACTTGGATGATTATCTTAGACCATATGCTTACCTGCTAACATCAATAATAATGGATTAAATTTCATACACAGCAACATCCATCTCATTTCACGGAAGAGTTAGGAATAAAACCTAAGCTCTATGCGAAAAAATTACACTGCTTGAGAATCCCTCTTGTGATTCAGTGGGAACTAGAGATCCTAACACTTGAACCCCAACATAAGGAAGGAGAGCAGTGGCTGTGAAGACTATAACAGCAGCACTAGTTTAACCTGTGCTTTGGTGCCTCACTTAAAAAACAATCCTAAATAAATTACCAACATAGTCCATAGATACGAGCATACAATACAAAAGAGAATAATTTTTCTTCTTTTTTTGTTTTCTGTCCAAGTTGCTTACTTAAGTTCTCAAGAAGACTAAAATTACTTCTGGTGTCCTAAGTATAGAACTTTTTGCAACCAAGTTTGTAATTAAATGAAACATATTTTCACAAACAGTGAGTAAGGTCTGACTTAGTGGTAAAAATATATAAAAAGTCCTAAGATAATGCAAAACATTCTGAATATTTTAAATCTGCATTATTTTCCAGTCTAAAACAGGCTTATTTTCAGGCAGGATGTATTCACCTGTGGCACTTGCAAAGGCAAGTCTGAAACTGGCAATATTCAGCTTTGTCAGAGAAAAACATGAGGTTATAGCATGACTGAAGTCATCTGGAAAGGGACACTGAACTACCACAGTCTCTCCACAGAACAAATTTTATTTCAGAGTCTGAAAAATATATCTATCATACTATCACTAAAAGATATATTCCATGAGGACAGCCAAAACCAGACTCAGAGATAACTACCTAAAACTTCACAGAAGAACCTTCATTTCTGACACCAAATGCTACTGTGATTTGGTTAAAAACAAAATGGTAGGAATTTTGGAGACTTATAAAGCAAAGAATATTGCTGGCTGTATATTAAAAAGTGTGAGACGTTCTAAACATTCCTAGATACAAGACAGACCGCCATCTGTTTTAGTTTCCTGCATCAACTGCACCAAAGAGACCCAAGGATTATTTAGAACCAAACAAATGTGCTATGTGCATCTCAAAATAGCCCAAATGGTATTTCTATAGCTGTTCAACAAGCAGGTAACCTCAGAATCATATTTTTTCCAGCTTGCTTTGGAAAGTATCCAATAGGCAGCTGCACCTGCATAGGTAGTTCTACCAAAGGCAAAAGAATTGTGTTTCTCATAAGGCACTGAGCTTAACTGTAGCATTTGACACCATGAAGTGGCATCAACACTTGACAAATATTCCTGGAACAACAGTATTGCAGAAACACTAGAAATTACTGAAACTATTAACACCCCAACTCAATGTAGGAAAGGTTCTTCTAGATTGAAGTATCTCACCTACTGAAAAATCGACAGAAGAAATTCACAGAAAGGAAAAATGAGACAACAATAATGACCAGATTTAATGCCCGTATCAAACCATAGTGACTGGCAGATAGCACAATAAACTATTACTGATGTTAAAAAATGAACAGCAGCAGCCTGGTATCCAGTGTTGTCTCTTCCCGCTCCTGGGCAAAGAGGTTTTGAATTGGAAATGTTACAATCAATTCACAGATAGTAAGGGAAAGTGCAAAGTATGCAATAGTTGTCTTTAAAAAAGCATTTGAGTCAAACCAACACTGAAATTGTCAGTGGTTCTCAATTTGCATTGCTGATGTCAAGGCTTACCTAGTCTTCCTTCTAGTCTCGACACTTCATGTTACAGAACAAGAAATGTAAGGATTCACGAAACAAATCACAAATAGTGGCATGGAGCAAACACAAGCAACATTTTACTTTGTGACTCAGAAAACATCTCTTTTATACACTATTTGAAAAGTAAAAGGGGGACAAGATCAGAGCAGAACTTAAGTTCACATAAAACACTTTACTCTGCACGTATGTTGTTTGACTGAGACTCCTGAACTTTATCCATTCTCCCCCTTTCTCCCATAAAGGCCAATCTTCCTCCATCAGTAAGAGGAGATAAGCAGGTAGAACTCAACTTCAAGAATGGACAAGGACATTGTCCAGCTAAAGAATGCAAGAGGAAAATCTCCATATAAAAACTAACGCTGAAGGCAACTCCCAAGCTACACGTACAGTAAAAGAGAGAACATTCAGCAGGAGGCAGCCTTGTCCAGACTATGGCAGTCTGTAGAGGTAGAGTCCCCAGTGATCTACCCTCATGATACTACTTTGCTCATGACTAAACATTTAGCTGGAATTCAATTTTTTTTACCTCCTCTTCATGTAGAACCACTTGACCTTTAAGTGGATTTCCCAGTGGTGCTGCAGTCACAAAAGGTTGCCAGACACTTCCAACTGTTCTTGGGAAGAGGTCATAAAGATCCACAAAGTATCCACTCTTACTAGAAATGTTCATGAAGTACAAGGAAACAGGATTGCATGTAGTAACATAAAGAACATTTTCATGTTCCTCTTCTGAAATAAGAAAACAAAATAGTGAAAGGCTACTGACATCGTGCATTTCTCTTCTGGAAATGGATACGTCATGAACTTGGCAGATGATATAGCAAAAAGTACTGAAAAATTACCACTGTTGGCAAGGAAGATAAAGAGAAATAATCTCTTGATACTAACTAAATGTTAACAGGCAGAATCTTGCCACAACACTATTAACTCTAAACAAGTAGTCCAAGACATATTTGTGTAGGCATGACTGCAGTGTCTGCCAGCTGCTAGTATGTTCATCTGATTTTGTTTGTTTATAATCTTGGTTCTTCTTCTTTCTCTATCCCATGCTCCCTTTAAATTCATGTATTTATTAATTAAACATGGGTTGAATGCAAACACTGTACAGAGCTTTTCACATAAACCAATTCCTGAATAATTTCAGACAATTCCTGAAATCAATACAAAGCTACCTAATTTCTGTTTCGTTGCTATGAAAAGTCAGCTAATGCATTTATAAATTGGACTGCAAGCAGAAAAAGCAGCATTCCAGTACTGATCATTAACGATCTGTTTATAATACAGAATAATGTTTAGACATGCTTAATGATGAACCCTAAAAACATTTATGAATACTCCCAATGGTGCAATTCATTCTGGGACATAAGCTGTAGAGGTAACTAAGGCAGGTTTGGTCCAGAGAGAAAGAATCAGTATGAGCACAGAGGAAAAAAGCACAGCACTCTCCAAGTTAAAAGATTTGTATTAAAACTGAATTGAGAGAGGAAAAGTCAAAGAATCACTTTTGTCAAGTACTGCAGCGTTGAACACACAAATTTAACAAACTTGCAATTTTGTGGCGGCGTTCTACTTTAATTACACATCTTTCTCTTAGTTTTAGAAAGATGCATATTCTTACAATGACCACAATGGCTCAGTGAAATTATGATCCAATTTCAGTGGATTATTTTTGTATTTCACCTACTATTTAAAAAAAAAAAAAAAAAAATTATTATTCCTATACCCCACTCCCATGCTCTATATTTTTAATTCCCGTATTACAATTCCTAGTATTATTCCTGTACTCTATTGCAAGCCTACCTAGAAATACACACTACTATAAATGCACTGAAGTGTTGTTACTACACTTGAAATCCCTCATATTGCCCTTTTATATTCTGCCACTGGCTATTGGCAAGCACTTATGAAATCAACATCCCAGTCATTCCTCATCTCCAGGACATCTCACCTATTTGTAACATCACAGATCCGTACAGAAGTCAGTAGCTTTTCTTACTGTACCTTTTGTTACCGTGACATCGCAAACTAAGTTAATTTCATCTAAAGGCAGCGTCCAATAAGCAAGTTCTTCTGTGAAACTGATGGACCTGGCTTCATGTCGTTCCAGTGGAAAGCCTTGAATATTTAAGTACACAGGGCCCTAAAACAAATAATAACAATGAAGGCTTCCTAAAATATTCCACTCCACATTCTTTATGAAAGTATAAAAGTCTTCTTCATGCTGTAATACTATTAACAACAAAAAACTACTAAATAACTTTTTAATTTAATACTAAACAAATTAAAGGGAAAAGGAAATGCCTTTTCTATGAATTCTCTGAATGTCCATACTACCATTCCCTTTACAGTATAGAAATCACGTGCTTCTCCTCTTTAATCTTTCAATGGTTTGGAACCATTATCACTTAGTAGCACGAAGGAGGTATCATGTACTGATAAAACACAGTTCATACAAGGAAAATACCAGAATATTTCTGTTTCAAAGAAATTAAATGGCAATTTCTTATTATATGAAGTTTAAGTCTCACCCATACACCACACCAGAAGTATAGGTTTTTCCTTACTCACTGGAGTAATAATTACTGAAGTTAAGCCAAGAATTCAGAGCTGAAAAGGACTTAGAAACTTTGGCTGCAGATCAAATTGTACCAAAGGTTCAGATTCAAACTTGGCAGTGTCAAAGACCTGTAAGAATTCAGCTGCATGCAAGATAGAAACAGAAAATAGCTTTCTCTTCAATCTCTGATCTTAGCCAAAAATTGAGATCTGAGGCCTGTAACCCCCAATCATCCAAAACAGCTAGAAAGTTCTTTCAGATAAGGTATTTTCAGCATCTTTTCAAGAACTTCTGGCCAAGCTTACTGATTTTCAAGCACATCTTACATTGTGAGGGCTAGGCATACAAAAATGGTAATTTTTCTAGTCAGTGTAAAAACTCCAAGAACAAGTGACAAGGACCATGCCTTGTATACATTCTTTTTCCTGAAGAAATTAATCACATTTTAGATTCTTCACATCCCAATACATAAAACCAGTATTACATGAATTAAAAAATAATTTAAAAGACAAACCTTTACATCTATTTTTTGAGTTTCTGATGGACACAGCATTTTCTGTTGTGCATTTCCTGGCTGATCGACTTTCCAGTAGCCCATAAACTTATGATCTGGTAATGGCAGTCTGTCAAATAATGTAGGAACAAATGAATTTTTACATTTATTAACCAGGAAGTGATATGGAAGAAATAATTTAGACAACTGCATTTTTCCAACAAAATGTATCTGAAGATTCTGTTGCAGAAAATGTTTCCTTACTAAAATATTTCATTCCGTTCTACATTTTAAATCACAAAAAAATTAGCCTTCTGGACTACTAATACAGACACAACCTAAGCAGTATCATAGAAGAAGAAGCAATGCATATAATACGGCCTCAAAAGGAAAAGTTTCCCAGTCTGAATTATGTGAGATATGCAGCAAAATAGATCCAAACCATCTCCTGCTTTGCTTTATTTGGATCAGGGGGGGTGTGACAGCACCCCTTAAAGGAACTTCTGTCAGTAGCTCACTCTTCTAAAAGACCAGCAGAGTAAACACAGTAAACACTGAGGCTCGTTAACCATGCAATGAAAGTTCTGCAAATTATTTCTGTTTATTTTACTACTGCTCACATGAACAAAGGCAAAGGAATACAGACATGAGAGTATCCCATTGCCTTCTGGCCAGTACAATCTACAGAAAGGACAGGGACATCTTCAAAAATCACATTTGCTTGCCTTGGTCTTATTTCCTCATTTCTGTACCTTTTATCTAAGGAAGAAATATGTGGAACACAACAAAGCTCATTTTTACAGGGAAAGAAAATGCTGATGTGTGACAATGTAGCATCACAGCAAAATAGAGACAGTGCAATCTTTCTTTCTTTCTTTCTTTCTTTCCTCTGAAGTGATTTACAGTCACTGAAAGCAGTTTGACTTCATTAATTGGCACGAATACCTTCAAGCTAACAAACTCATAACTTCTGGCTTCTTTTACTTGGGACCAGTCGCTCCTAAAGAGGCCTCCTATCAAAACAGCATTCTGTGTTACATGCTGTTGCACATTATTGTACAGCTACAGGACTTGGCAAGAGAATAGAAGACATTCCTTCTCCCAGTTTCTATAAATATCTTCAAAGTCTATTTTAAGGAAGTTCTCTTAGACTGTTTGTTAAAAGTATCTGCTTGGTCTCTTCTGTCCCATCTGATGACGCTCATTGCTAACTGTTACAAATATTTTCCCTCTCCTCACCAACCAACCTGACACTTTTAGATATTAGAGGTTTAATTTCTTCTCTATATTATTTTCAGACCAAGAAGGGATCCCAAATAAAAAAAAAAAATAAAATCAGTTGGACTATATATGAAACTTAGGGAATTTTAGTTTTATTTTATTTCCCCCTAAGAACTTAAAGGAAAAGTCAGGAAATGAATACAGACATCCCTTAATCTTTGCTACTCATTCAGGAAAGATGTGTTAACATTTCTTAATGGTATATTGACACCAAACCTCAAGCAACAAGAGGCCAGAAATCACAGGCAGTCACTCAGCCTCCATCACCATTCTGTGTTTGGACCATCTGCCAAGGCAGTCAGACAGCCAAAGACACTGTTTTGCAAACAGAAAATGATTTGCTATTCGCTATAGATCATTGGTGCTTGTAGATAAATAAATGGTCAGCTGCCAGCAATGTGCCATTGGGGCATGTAATGAGGAAAGTGCATCTCATTAATTCCCTCTCTTAGTCAAAGAACTGGGAGAGTCTTCATTGCCTGTTTGTAGCCTGACTAAAAATATCAATAGATATAAATGTTTGCAGAGTGATTAATTTTGCATTTTTCCTCACTTCATTTTGCATTTTTCCATTCTTTACACCTAGCTAGTATAGCCAAAATTCTTCCCAAATGAAGAAGAGTAATTAAGCCAGATTAAAAAAAACCAACCAAAATCCCCCAAGTACAATACATGGCAAATGACAACATTCAACACCATTAGAAAAAAACATTCATGATGCAGTATTTCAAAATATACTAAATTCTTAGATAAATTTATCCATGTAGCTAGAAAAACAAGCAAAAAGTCAAGTACCTAGACTAAATGTCAGTTTAGATGTCTGTGAACTAGAATTTTACTTCAGGCTTCCATTTGGGTTTCTAAATGATTTGGTGAAGTTCTCTAAATGATTTGGTTATGTCTTGAGCCACAAGCTGTCTTGCGTGCAAAGAAACCCTGGAGACTTCTTTTTACTCTATGACTGTGAGTAGCATAATGTCTGATATGTCTAAAATCAGCAATAGTTATTTCCCATTAGCTCAGTGGAACATCAGCTCTCACAAGGATTTGGACTTTGGTTTTAATTCCTTACACATGACTCCCATGGACAACATCCTAGAAATCAACAACTTTACTAATGATCATGAATAGCTATTAAAATTTAAAACAAAACATATGTTAATAACCAGCTCTAACCAAATACCCAGCTTTTTATAGCAACAGAATTACAGATTGCATTCCCAAATAAACATTTCCGCTCTGTTTCAGCTTTCTGGAGATTTTCTTTGCTAATAGTTCCCCCTCTTCCCTCAGGAAAACTGATTTCTCCTTTCTCCTAGATTTTTGAGGTTTTGTTCTCTTCCCTGTTTCTGAATGATTTAGTTTCTCTGAGGCAGCAGAGCAAGTCATCATAAACAGCAAAGAGGAGAGAAATGTAGATCAGAATTTCAGAATAAAACAGAAAGCAGAGTTCATAATACAAAACTCTTTGCCAAGAGTAATAGGGATCTCATTCTTCCAGGGCCTGACAATTTTTTTTTCTCTGTCTCACTGCTCTCTCATGTAAATCTGGTCTAAGAAAGACTAGGAGTATTGAAGAAGCTGGTGGCATTAAGATCTTACAATCAGTCTGCCTCCTGAATGACTTTCAGGAGGGAGTGAGGGTGCAGAAGGACTGGAAGAACATGTCCACACTGAAAATGTGTATACATCTTAACAGCCTTCCTCTAGTGAATATATATGAAATACATCGAAGTAACGAAATTACCTTCTTTTTCCCAGGGCTTATAATTATAACAAGCAAATTTTAAAAATAACTTGAACTGACAGTATTAATAAAAACTTCACTAGATGCTCCTGCCACACTGCTGTATTTCAAATTAATTAACCAAATAGCATTTACATAAAAGGCAGATAGAATACCATGGAAATGTCAACACTGGCAAAAATCTGCAAGGCAAAGAGATCTGATAGGTACAAAAAGTGCAGTGGTTAGGTAAGGATGGTACTAAAACTCCCCTGGTCTCTCCAGCTGGCATGTACAGAGCAATCCATGATTTTTGCCTTCCTCAAAAGCTGCAAAGGGTTTCTAGAAGAGAAAAACTACAGGTAGACTGCATTAATCTTGTAAGAAATCCAGTATTTAAGAGCAAGTTCTAAGGAATTATTCCTGACCAGTTCTTTGATTATGGATCTGTCAAAGCCTGTTGCTTAAGGAAAATTCAAAATTGTTTTTATGTTTATTCAACCCTTAATTTTAGATCCCGGTTTTCTACTGGATTACTGCTGTCCATGAAATGTATATATAAGCATTTTGTATTTTGTTCAGAAAAGTGATTGCACAACACCTACAGTTGATGGGGAAATTCTACAAAAAATTACTATTTAGCCTGAATTTCTTCATGCACAGCCATCGAAGGAGAAATTATCTGTCAAAAGATAATTCTCTTGTGCTGCTAGAAAACTTTTCAAAGTGACACCTATAGAACACAATTTCTTTCCATTTTTATATTTTTGATTTAAGAAAATAAATTCATTTTAGGGTATTTAAAAAAATGATTGAACAACAAAAATCCTAAATCACCAAACAACTGTGTTCAAAAAGTCAACAGAACCTGCTTTATAAAGTTATTTATTTAGCTTTCAGAGAACACACTGGAAGATGGCTACGAATCTTGTAAAACTGAAGTTCCACTGAAAGCAAATTCTTCACTGCCAGACGTTGTATTAGTACAGCTGCGGACACAAACTATGACGGAAAACAAAGCTGCTTAATATATGATCTTGTAAACCAGCTCAGTGCTGGCACAGAATGTATTATTCAAGGCCTCCAGTAACAGCCTGTGCTCCATCTAACTGAAAAGACTTCCATCCCACGTAACCTTTTTGGATTTAACTAAGATACAGTTTAAAATCAGGAAAATTCCTGGCCAACCAGTTCTCCATAATTTATCCAAACATATTTTGATTTGAATTATAAGCAGTAGACATTCAGAAGAGTTGTACGTTGAAACTCCTGTTCCCTGCCAATTCCCCTTCCTCAGCTGGCCCCACAACACACCAGGATGACAAAAGGTACGTATGATAGGAGACATATCCAATAATTAACTACAGATTACCAGGGGAGGCGGGGAAGCAACACAAAAGAACAGTCTCAAGAGAAAAACAAAACTGTTAACATTTACATATTTACATTACATATAAAAAACTCGGTTCATATAAAACAAATATTGAACTTATAGCAAGCACCTGGAAGTGAATAGTGACAGGAGGAAAAATGGCAATTTCATCAAAGGATAAATGTCAGAATTAGGACTAAATGCTGTTTTACCTAGAAATTGCAGATGGTCTGAACTGTGCACCAAAATGGCAGATTAACATGAATTCAGACAAATATCATATAACAGATGTCAACGGGAAAAACAAAATGTAATTGTACATAAAGAAAGCCAATTAGTTAGTACCATGAATAATTCATTTTACCTACTATGTCTTGGCAAACCATCACAGAGAAGACATCTGTTTTACATACAATACTGATAAAACCTATAAACTAGTGGACAGGTGGTACCAGGAGAGACAGACAGTATTTTAACACCTGACAATACAGAACATGTCAGTGCCTTGAAGAATGGTTATCGTACCTGGGAAAAAATGACAACTGAAGAAAGCAAAAAGACCAAGTAAAGTATTCCTTTACAGCTCTAATATATGATACTAATTTTGCAAATAAATAAATTAATATCAACAAAATAATTTCTCTCTTGAAAGAACTACCACAAGAATCACTTTGTAAATGATCATTACACACCATCTAATCTTCCCTTCCAAGATTAGGTATATTAATTCCAGAGTCTAATCTAAAATTCCCATAAGGGTCACTGCTAGCATCTGTTCAATTTCCCCTGGATTTCAGCAATTTCAGCTGGATACATCCCTAAATACTTCTTCTATTGAAACCCTGTATTGTAGCATGTTGCTTGCGTCTCATGGTTTTTTTCCTATATTTACAGCAGTTATGTTGCAGCAGCACTGTAAATAATTCTGATTTATACAAGTTTTCGATCAAGTAATAGGTGACAGACTTCTCCAAAGCTTATTAAAATAAAAATTCACAAATTGTTTGATCCAAGACATGCCAGAGAGAATGAGACCTGTATAAAGGTGTCAGCATTTCACTATAATGACTTTCCCATCCTAGAATCCCCTACAAATGCTTCTGTATTGCAAAATTTAATTGCACAGGATTTGTATTGTTATACAATGATTTTGCTGTTGCTATCACTAACATCCTCAGGCAGAACTGGTTTGGACTATTATCCCAGTTTTCATGTTACTTAATAGAACCACTGAGCAATTTATTATGATAGCTAGTAAGTCTTTAAAAGTCTACCAAAAAAAGACTGGGGCACAGAAGTCATCTGTGGGGATATGCTGTTGTTGCTAGAACATAGAAATCACACCTAGAAATCACACCTTCAGATTGCCAGCTTGTGAGAGGCTAGAAGCAGGTAGGAAAACAAGCTTAAAACAGAAAGTGATCTTGACACGTCATAAAACCAATCTGAAAAAATCCAATACAGTAAGAAAAAATTAAGTGTGAAGAAAGCTGCTCACATAAAGCAAAGATGGGGTAAGAGCTATGGAGGGTTTTGCGAAAAGGATGTGGAGATTTATCTTTACAAAACCAGAGATGAGTTAAATATTGCACAAAATGCAAACATACTGGGCTTTTCAAAAGTCAATACATTTCTAATCTGTACTCTCCTACTACTCTACTTGGCTCCAGCAAAAATGAACTTGACCAGTTTCACACCCAATACTTAACGATGGACACAAATCAAGTGAAGACAAGGATCATAAAAGAAAAATAAAACCAAAAGGAGGCCTTAAAAACAGGGAAGACTGAGAGATGACTTTCTAGTGTCGAGGCTATTTAGAAACAAGACTGACTTGCCCTGGAAGGTTATAGAACTCCACCTCTGAAGGTTTTCAGGCATGAATCATGAAAGAAATGAGATAAGGTTTTAGAATAACCTGCATCTTTTCCGAAGGAAGTGGGCTGGATTAGATGAACACCATTATCCTATTCTCAGATTCATGGAAAAAAATAGAGAGGTCAGTACTCTAGTACCTTTTCTGCAGTAGTCCAAACACCATATACCAAATTACCTTGATGTGTCTGTCCATCATGGGAGCTTGCAATATGGGCTGGAACAGATTTGGAGAAATTATCTCAATGTTCTTTAACCTCAAGGCAGAATCAACTGTGCCTAAACCTGAAAGATGTGGTGGTCATTCAAGGTGATCTACCTGTGGCTTACAAGCTCCATAGGATTAAATCTCATGACTAAAACCAAGCTTGTCTTGCAATGGAGGAGTAAGAACCTGAAATGCCAGCTGTAGTGGATGTGAGTGAGGAATTGAGACCAAGACAGCTACATCATCGGAGCCAGGTGCTCAGCCCAGCACGGTGAGATCTAAGAAAAAGTCGCTTTTAGCAGCTGTGTGTGAACTGCTCCTGCAGTTTCTCCTCCTCTGGGAGGAGCGTACAAGGTATGTGCTCACAGCTGCCTGTCTAGTGAAATTTTTGATGAGCATCTTGTGGGTATCTTGTAAGTCTGTCATCCTTGGTGTAACCTGTCCTATAAAATCTCAGTGATGAATTCAAAATGATCAGGTGATTATCTTTAATTCAATATAATTACATCTTTCTTCTATGTTCTCACTTCTAGACTGAGCAGTCGCCAATTACAGCAATCTTTCTCTTATGTTTCCTAAACCTCTGATTGTCTCGTTACTAAAGAGTCCTCTTCCATATCTAATACTTCTAAAATTATACAAAGAGAAAATTTCTCAAAAACTATGACAAACATTGTAATTCTTTAAAATAGAAATTACCAGGTGACATTCAGCAAAGAAACTATGGCAAGAGTTTCAAGTGGGTTCTGTCAATTTGACAGACATTGTAGTTGCTTAAGTACTGGTTCCCCAGGTATGTAATAGTCCTGTCATCAAAATTAACAGGTACACCACAGGCACTACACTGCCAATCTTTTAAAATAATTATATGGAGGATGTTAGATGTGATAACAGTGGTGCTGCAGCAGGAGAAACCTACACATGGACACTTAATACCACAGAATGGGTAAGGCTGGAGGGACCACAGCGGTAATTTGCTCCAACCTCCCTGCTCAGGCAGGGTCGTCCTGGAGCACATTGCACAAGGTTGCATCCAAGGGTTCTTGAATATCTCCAGTGAGGGACACTCCACAACTTCTGGGCAACTTGTTCCACTGCTCAGTCACCCACCCCAGAATCACTATCATTTCATCATGCCATAAAATTAAGTCCCTCCTTAGCAAATATAAAGTATATATGTCATGTGACAAACTCAATTTTCCATATATCCATAAAGCTTTCTCCATGAAAGGGAAATATTTGTTTCTTCATAAATAAATTATGTATTAGAGCTCAAGACACAGTAAGTTTTCTAATAGTTTTTTAATATGATCTACTTAAGCCTGTTTTCTGTGACTTTTAGAATGCATTACATTTGTGTCACAGAATCATAGAATAGTTTGGGTTGTAAGGGACCTTAAAAATCATCTGGTTTCAACCCCCCTGCCATGGGCAGGGACACCTTTCACTAGACCAGGTTGCTCAAAGCCCTGTCCAACGTGGCCTTGAACACTTGCAGGGAGGGGACATCCACAACTTCTCTGAGCAATCTGTTCCAGTGTCTCACCACCCTCACAGTAAATAATTTCTTCCTAATATCTGATCTAAACATACAGTCTTTCAGTTTAAAGCCATTCCCCCTTGTCCTGTCACTAAAGGCCCTTGTAAAAAAGTCCATCTCCAGCTTTTCCATAAGGCCCCTTCAGGAAGTGGGGGGTGGCTTGAAGATGGGAGGGCATTACCACATAATGTAGCTGGTTTGATTCTAACCTCTGGAAAAGAAGTACCTGGGGAATATGTCAACTGGTAATACAATTAAAAAATAAAAGTGATTTACAGACATATACAAAAATGGTTCTTGGAGCTTATTTGCATTGCCCCATTCAGGAGAAATATTTTTGTAGAGCCCCCTGTGAGCACCAAAGACAAAACTCAACTACCACTGAAGACAACTTTTTTTTTCCTGCAGACTTAGGTGATAAGTAACAGGACAGAAGTGTATTGCAATTCAATTAAAAACACAGGAGAAGAAACAAGTATTTCCCTTTATTAAGATATACCTGTTTACCTTACAAGCTATTAATATGTACATGGACATTAAAGATTAAATATTAATAATAAGCAAATACTTGATCATGAAGTAATTTATACTGTTGTAACTTATTTGGAAGATTATAAATTTGAACCAGTGGAGGAGTGACTTCCAAGAATTCCAGGATGTTTTTAGATCAACTAGCAGCAAGATAACACACTATAAAAAGTGATCATGAGAAACATGTCTTCTTAATATATATCTTATGTTATTCTTACTCCTTGGCCAGCTGTACATTGGTCGGTTTTGCTCCAATAGGTATCCCATATTTGTGCAAAGTCTTGTATAAAATTTCACGCATTTCATTGTTGTAGGAGTCAAAGTCAAATACGTTTCGAACAACATTTGTGAGTCCTTCAGATGGAAATTTCTGTAAAGAAACAGACCCCCAAATTTATTTTAGTGACTATCTATTAAGTTACAGCATATCATTATGTACTTCTAAAATGAACAATTATAACAGTAACTTTGCTTGACAGACAAGTCCTCAAGTAATCTTTATTTTTATTTCTAGAACATCATTTCAAGTTAGAATGAAGTTACTGACATTAAACTTGATTTAAACAAAAAAGCACATGACAATTATTTAATACTAAACACCAATAATGGTTTAAAGAATTGTTTTTATTATACACATAACAAGATGGTGTAGTCATTGGAGAATATAATGTATACTAGCCTGTATTTTTAAAATTTGCTTTCTGTAAACTGTGAAGATCTGACACAAATACACACATTCATATAAGTCACCCATATAATTAATTTAAGAATTCTGACTCAATGTTGAATATAGAGAAGCAGATAATACACTGCTTGGTTAACAAAAAATATTTTAGGTCATGATGGATTTTAGCAGGAACAGAAATTCACTTAAGATTCACAAAATTTTTTTTCTTAGGGAAAAATACTAGTTGAAATGTGCTATGTACATTTAAAAACCCCAAATATTTATCACACTTTCATTAGTATCTTCAACAGAAATGAAAGTTTTGTTACTGTGCTGGACTGATTATTCTGGATGAGGAATTAAATGGTTGGATGGTTGCATCCAGAGGGTAGTGGTCAAATGCTCAAGGTCCTGAGGGAGATGAGTGACTAATGGTGTCCCTTGGGGGTCTGTACTGGGACCAGGACTGCTCATCATCTTCATCAATGACACAGTGGGATTGAGTGCACTCTCAGAAAATTTGCAAATGATACCAAGCTGAGTGGTACAGCTAACATGCCTGTGAGATGGAATGCTGTCCAGTGAGACCTGGACAGGTGGAGAAGTGGGGCCACAGGAATTTCACGAGCATCAAAAAGGCTGTGTGCATGGTCCTGCACCTGGGTTGGGGTAACCACTGCTATCAGCACAGGCTGGGGGATGAACACATCAAGAGCAGCTCTTTCAAGGACTTGGAGGTGCTGGAGGGTGAGAAGTTAGACAGGACCTGGCAACGTGCACTTGCAGCCCAGAAAGCCAAATGTGTCCTGGGCTGCACTGAATGCAGCGCAGGGTGAGAGAGGGAATTCTGCCCCTCTGCTCTGCTCTGGTGAGACCCCACCTGCAGTGCTGCATCCAGCTCTGGGCTCCCAGCACAGGAAGGACATAGACATGCTGGAGTGATTCCAGAGGAGGGCTTCAAAGATGATCAGAGGGCTGGAGCACCTCTCCTGTGAAGACAGGCTGAGAGAGTTATTCAGCCTGGAGAATACTCTAAGGAGACCTTATAACACCTTCCAGTACCTAAAAGGGATCATGAGAGAGATGGAGAGAGGCTGGAAGGACATGTAGTGATAGGATGAGGGGGAATGGCTTTAAACAGAAAAAGGGCAGATTTAGATCAGGTATTAGGAGGAAAATCATTACTATGATGGTGGTGAGTCACTGGCATAGGCTGCCCAGAAAAGTTCTGAATGCCCCATTCCTGAAGCGCTCAAGGACAGGTTGGATGGAGCTTTGAGCCATAGTGGAAGGTATCCCTGCCCACAGCAGCAGGGTTAGAACTAGAATATCTTTTAGGTGCCTTTCAGCCAAAAATTATTCTATGATTCTGTAAGTTAAAATAAGAGAAATGAAGAATTTTTAATATCACAAAACCACTCAAGAGAAACTGATGTCATTGATTAAGAAAGCAACTGAGGTGGAGGACCCCAAGCTGGAGTAGGTACATGCTGAAAGGAGGCTGTGATCTGTGGCTGTGGGAAGCCCACACTGGAACAGGCTCCTGGCAGGACTTGTGACCCTGTGGAAGGGGCCCAGGCTGGAGCAGTTCCTGCAGAACTGCAGCCAGTGGGAAGGACTCACAATAGAGAAGTTCATGGAGGACTGTCTCCCATTGGAGGGATCCCATGCTGGAGCAGAGGAAGACAGTGAGGAGTTCTCCCCCAGAGGAGAAAGTGGCGGCAGAGACAACATGTGAAGAACGGATCAGAGCTCCCTTTCCCCAATCTCTTGTGCTGCTGAAGGGGAGGAGGTAGAGAAAGGCAGGAGTGAAGTTGAACTTGGGAATAAGGGAGGAGTATGGGGAAGGTGTTTTAAGATCAATGTTTATTTCTCATCTTCCTACTCTGATTTGATTGGCAATAAATTAAACTAATTTCCTCAAGTCAAGTCTGTTTTGCCTGCAACAGTAATTGCTGAGTGATCTCTCCCTGCCCTTATCTTGATCTACAGGCCTTTCATTATATTTTCTCTTCCCAGCTGAGGAGGGGAGTGACAGAATGGCTTTGGTGAGCACCTGGCGTCTAGCCAGGGTTAGCCCATCACAGATGTAAATGGAACAAACCAAATAAAAAGAATTAAAAAAAACAATTATCAACTTCCTGTATATCCTAGAACTCTACTGCCTAACTGATGTATTTTATCTTTTTTTTGGCAAGAGATGGGAGTGAGAATCTTTTTATTTAAAAATGTCTCACTTTTTCTTCACAGGCCTTTCATTCAAATACTAGATCTTTCAGACAAGGACCTGGATGCTTCCATCTCAGTATGGCACATTTACAGTGATGAACATAAACTTGTGGAGAGATATTTTAGGAAGTTGTAGTCTTAATTGGTTTTTTCCCCATTAGTGAGCTAGACTGGTACAAAGAACTTTAAAAACAGACTTAAGTGTCAGAGAAGTTCATAAAAGTATTAAAAATACAGATATTTGAGTCCTGATTAAAAACTAAAACAGAAGAAAACAGAAAATTTTAAGAAATGTTTTGACCTGTACTCTTAATCAAATATCAGCCTTACGAGTTTAGTATTTTCCCAACTTTATAAATATCTGATCTAGGTAATAAAATACCTGTGACATAAGCAATACTAAAATTAGCTAGTTACTATGATAGACTGGAATACCACTGCTAAATTAAGCTTGTACAAACCTTTTTTTATCTGTGGTGTACATGGCACAGAATACTTCAGTACTAATGTTGCTATAAAAGCATGTTAAACTATGTTCTGCTTTTTAAACCTGTCTATGAGGAACCTATTAGAAGTTCTGCATCATTAGAGCTTAGCAAAATACAAGTTATTGTGGGATAATATAAAATTGCTCTACAGCCTGTGCCATCCTTGTTACAATGTCCAGTTCTTACTGAATGAAACAGGCACTAAACCCCTTGTCCCATCAGCTATTCTAACTAAACACTGCATAAACATTTCACACATAAGGTAAATGGAAAAGTTCGTGACAATGTTTAGTAGTGAAAAGTGCTAATTTCTATATTGTTTATTGCACCTTGGGAGTCCAAAGTAAGCATCATTGTGAAACAACATTTATATGATGAATACTGCATTTTCTCTGTTCTCAGCATGAAGCACAACCAACACACTGGCACCAAGCTGTCTAATTCCCTCATGAATTATGCTTTCACCTGCCCTGCATTAGGTACTGCAGAAACCTTGATCAAGTACTTCAAATAACATCTGGTTTTCCCTACAAGTCTCCAAGTATGTCCACAGTTTTCTGAATCACTGCATAATTTCTGACATCGATACCCTTTTCTGCAATTAATTGCCTCAATAGCTCCATGTCTCTTGTATCAGCAGGACAGCATAAAAAATTTCCTGAGGTACAACTGATGGCTTCTGGGAACACAAGCCACTTGTCAAAAGTAATAAAAAAAATTCAATAATTAAAAAAAATCAACTCTCCTGTTTCAACCAGAACAAATCCAATCCCTTTTTAATAACGGCTTGGACAACAGCTTCCTGAAGAAAGGAAATGACAGTTCACTTAGAGGGAAAAAACCAAAAAGACAAAAAAAATCCAAAAAGGTTAAATGTTTGGGGGTTGAATTGAACACTAAAAAAATCATTTGGTTTCTACTGATTTTTAAAATGAGATTACTAGAGAAAATATTGATCTCTTACCAGTCTGTCTGGTTCTCATTCACTGATTCTTCCCCTTACATGTAACACCTCTGTGTGTACCTTAGATTATTTTCACAGCTTAGATTCTTGGCCATTCCTTAAAATAGTAAGCAACATAGTTTTTTGCTTTCAACAATTTCATATTTTTATTTATATATTGTATTCTTTCTTTGATACAGAATTTGACTTAGTGAAAAATCTGTAGTTTTATGGATCTAACATTCCATGAGGATATATATTCCTACAGTCTGTGTAAAATCTACGAGCAAAATTGTAATTTTCTAGTAGAAATTGAGAATCTTAATTCAAATATGCCATACCCATTGAGGTCTACTGTACTTGTAAAACTGCCCGGAAAGTGATTAATTATCTGGTATTCAGTCTGTAATGAGTCCAGACTTTTTTTTAGACTTCTACCTTGTTTTCTCATTAACATTCACTTCCCTATGTATCCTAGTGCCTTCAGACATCTGACTATTTTCCATCCTGCCAGCACCATCTCAAAGGTCACCTATAACAGATCTCTGCCTACCTGCTCATTCCCCTGTGCTCTTGGTTTCCCCCTGCACCCACTCCTGATGCCCTTTTACTGAATGTTGCCAGCTCTGTCTGTACCTCCTCAGTTGTCCTTCAGCAGGGCCAGAAGCACCATGTCTATGGCTCACCCTGAGTGACAGACACACTAATGGATTAACCAGTACTCGTGTCTTTAGTGGGCATCATCTGCTGCCAAGCAAAACAGCTGAATTCTCCCCCTGCAATTTCAATCAGTTCCTCTCTGTCACATAGCCACTGATTTTGATTAAACCAGCAGAAATCTAATTATCTTTGAAAATTGATAACTGAGATCCATTGTGGCTAGCCAAAAGGGTAAAAATTTATTACTGATGTGTGTTTGGCAGCAAAGTGAGAAGGGGATACAAACTGTTATTTGATAAGTCTAGTTTCCTTCTGAGATTAGGCCGCAAATTAAAAAAAAAAAAAAAAAAAGGCACTATCTGACCACAAAAGCTTACTGAATACACCTTAAAACTTGATGATGAGTAGACTTCAGGTCCAGAAGGTTTCTTAGACATTTACTGCTTGAAAACTGTTATACCAGTGCCTACTATTAAGAAGCAATCACAGATATAAACAAGAAAGATGACCTATAAGAAAAAATCTCAGCTTTCCCTAACTAAAAAAGAGTTAGTAAAAAAGCTATTGCCATTTTATCTGGACCAATGTGGCCTTCCTGATTAACATCTACCAAGGTCCCATGCAAAACAGCATATTAGATTGCAGAGAAGCAGTCATAGCACATGCTGGTTACAGGCAGCTTATGGTAAACCAACAGAGCAAGAGCAGAGTTTCTGAGCTTGCCCATAAGCTACTAAAGATTTTTGACATTTGACAGTCTGAAAACTGGAGGCGAGCAAGACAAAAAGGCTGTATCCAGGTCACCTGCCAACAAAGCTGCAAGACCCCAATTCCCTATACAGTATGTGTGGAGAAAAAGTTGCAGTAATCAAGTTAGGTACCTGCATTAGACAACTCTTCCTATGCCTACAGTTTTGGGTCTTCAAAATAGTTTGGTGTCTTGAGCTTCACCAAAAAAACCTTTCCCTAAGAAAAAGTTAGTATAGAGGCAACCTAGCTCTGAGCACAGTGTCTAAGCTACAACAAAATTACTGTATGTTCCCTACTTGCATAATCTTTAGGGGAGGATAATCTTGTAACTGCACTCCCTATGCATATTCTATATGCTGAAGAACACAATTAGTCAGAGATTAGTCTAACAATATGCTAATACCATAGCAATCAGCATACTTTTAACTGACTAGTCCTGATGCTCAGATGTGCTCTCAGACAGCAGTAATCGAAAGCAATTTTTTCCTCCAAAACATCCAACCTTTTTTTGCAGAAGCAAAAAATTCCAAAATTATGTGAAAGAAATCAACACAATAGTACAAAGAGAGCAGGGCTGTGTAACTCCTGTAAGGGAAATTGTTTAACAACATGACTAACTTCCCTCCTTCCTTCCTAAGGACCAGCAATTTCATTGACTCATTTCCCTCCTTCCTCTTTCTTCTCTACCTGAAGACCTAAAAGTTTCTTACTTTGGAATAACCATTATGTTTATATTCATTGTTTACATTTGGCTACTCCCAGTCTTTCTACTATTCAGACTGAAAAACAAGTTACAGTAAACAAAATGTTGCATTCTTTCTAGGAGACTGCGATCTTGAAAATAAATGTTACAATACAAGTCAAAGCTGCATATTGGAGATGTATTTGGATATTGACACTTTGAAAGAGGTGAAAGCTTAGCAGATGGGAAACTTCCCCACTGATCTGCACCCAATATCCAGGTTGAAGTGACCATACTAATCTGATTAAGTGAAGGAGACGGAAGCAGAGAGTAAGAGCCTGTAAGACAATTAGCAATGCAGCTCGTCAATCTTCATGCTGTTCACACTCAAATAAAAGAAGAATTAAGTCTTATGTTTCCGCACCAGTTACCAACAGAAGACAGTTCAACTTTAGGTTACTTGGAGATAGATGATGAAGGAAAGAAGCTAGAAAGGAAGGCAGGAATAGCAGAAAAGTATGAAGACAAAAAGGAGTTGATTTAACAAACACCCTAAAAAATTAGCCTTTCAGCAGCACAGCAACTGTTCCTCAAGTCTGTAATTTTTCCACTGCCATTTTGAATGTAACTGTGTGTTTAGAGGTCAGCAGGTACATGTTCTATCAGCTTGGTAAACAAATACCTATCAGCTGGTAATGGATCCTAATAGACTGCTTTGCTTACGTGTTTATCTTGATTTCGCAGCCTTTAGGTCTGAATCTTGTTAACCCTTAGTACAAAGTTACAGAGCATTATTTTTTCTTTATATTATTGATATCACAGTAGCACCAGTTTGTCTTGAGATCTTCTTGCACTCTAGAGACCCCAGAGCACAAAAATCTATCATCCCCAGAAATCTAGATGAAGATTTTTAAAAAGAGTAATTCCAGCCTGCAGGATCTGAATGTCTGTTTACATGGTTGATTGATAGTGAGTATGTTCATGACCACAAACACAAAACTATCATGCAACCCTGCTATACTATGCAGTATAAAACACAGGAGCAGTAGGTCAAAATCTGTGAGAAATTATATTCTAATTGTATTAATTGTATTAATTTCCACTATTTTTTTAAAATCTAGGATTCAATAATTCAAGAAATGGTCTATAAATGGTCTATAAAAAAAAGACAAATTTTATGATTATAAACAGAACAAAATAAAAGCACTGTTATTTCAAAGAGCATTAAGACACTTTATATTTCAAATACTTCAGGCAAAAAACATCCTTCAATTTATAAAGACAGAAGTCAGACTTTACTGTAATATTTAAAAAACCAGATCATCATTAAATCAGAATTCACAATTTTACAGTTAAATGTGTGTAGGAAGTAATCATGAATCCTACATATTCCCTTGATGAGTTGTAATCCATCTAGCATTTTCCTTAGAAAAAATTTACCAGTGATGCATTACTGTTATACAGCAGGAACTTGTTTTTTCACAGGAAAGGATTAAACCCACAAATTCTATAGCAGAATAAAATGAACAGCTGCACTGTCCTGTAGGTATTGTATGTTGAATAAAGAATTTTATAATTAGTATGAACATTGCACACTGTATTCACAGTATGTGTTTTTTTCTCACACAGTAGAAAGACAGACTCACGGGGTTTTCTTCTATCTAAAAATAAATATGCAGAAAAAATATCTGCCCATGTACATCTGTGATCCTTACCCTCCAACTATGTGAACATCTGAATATAAGGCTTCTTTCAAAATGCAAAATGTTTCATAAGAATTAAATAGAAATGCATGAACAATAATGGCATTTTTTTTCTAAAACCTTCAGGCATTAAAAAATTAGTATTGATGAACACAAGTTTTCAATTAAATCTGATGTACTGTACCTGTAAATGTTTTACAATGTTCACAACTTCTCTAGTTGAATAGGGATAGTTAATAATTCCTTGGTCAGCTAAGCTCCTGAGCTCTCCAAAAGCAGCCACCAGTTTCTGCAGAATTGGCTCTGGGACATCGGGACCATATTGTTTAAGCATTGCCAGTTCTGACTGTGGTTTGGGATTATCAACGGCATGGCAACTGAAAATGTCCCCTACAAAGAAAAAAAAAAACAGCATGAAGTTAAATAATTTCTAAAGTAGTAGCATCACAACAGCCCCTTTAAGTTTAATACTGCACCCTTAATAGAAAAGATATGACTCAGAAGAATGCTCAGCACCAAGTTGTTACAACTGTGAAAAATGTGAAGTACAAGCTATGAAGAACATCGAGGTTTCTGGAAACACAGATCTCTCCCGTCATTTTAATGAAGCTGATATTGTGAGGGAGAATTTAACTTCAAGAAGAAACACAAGTCAAATGAATGCAGAAAAAAATAGGAGAAAAAAGATTTTAAGAAAACATAACTGGCTGAAAGGAACCTATTTGTGAACCCCTCCAAAACACCATAGAATGCAGAGAAATCTTGAAATGCAGGAAGGCCCTAATGCAAACCCAGTTAAGAGGTCTAGAGGAAATACTGAATTTATCTTATCTTTTCTCCCTGCCTGTCTTGAAGTATGGTAAGAAATTCGGCAAGATATTCTTTCCACACATTGGCATTATATTGATCCCAATAATATAATCTATAAATTGAGTTTATTCATAGAAGGTCTCGCAACAGTTGTACAAAACTTTGCAGGAGCATGATCAGATCCTGCAGAAAAAGGACTTGAATTAAAAGCAGAAGAGACCCTAAGCTGGAAAAACAGTATCAATGAAGAACCCCAAAATCTCAACCACACCTTTGCCATGTGGGTCAAAAGCAGTAACACTGGGATGATAAGTTTTGTTTAAATGGTCCACGTAAGGAAGGAAATTAGGGTATGAAAAAGAAATACACTACAATAAATTCTCTTGGGGCAACACAGCTTGGTGAAATTCAGAGCTGATGATTTTCAGACATGGAATGTCCATTCAGTGGGAAACTCACCTGAAAAACAAAGAGCTACTAGGCAATATGGAATTTGGTTTGCACCTGCTTTTTTGAGTATGTTATTTGTTGCAGAATAAGCATAATGGCCAAAGTTAACAGGTAAAACCACACAAATTAAGGTTCCTGCACATAAATGGCCAAGCTAACATAGATAATACAGTCAGTGGAGCATGGAGGGTATTCAGTTCACAGCCATCGTGTAACAACATTGCCAAAACCTTGCCACAGGCTCACTTAGACTAACACTGGACTATATAGGCCAATGGATTCTTCACCACTTGCCCTTATGCAACTTAAATTCCTGCTTGTGCTGTGAGATGAAGCTCTAGGGGACCTTTGTTGACACAAAGAATTTCTGGGACCTATTGGGAGTTTTCCAAAATAAGGCTTCTGTTGATATGAAAATCGTTGATGTGAAATTTGGACAGCCTTACCTGACACTGAGATGAATTCAGTATCTTGCCAAATACAAGTATTTTACTAAGGCTATCATACATGGCCATATGCATGGAGAGGCAAATAAGGATTAAGAAGCAGGCAGCACAGTGCTAGCAGTAAAAAATACAGTAGTCTTTACTGCTGAAAGGAAAGAAAAGAGCCATCCATCAAGCTACCATCTCTTATACCAAACAGGACAGCACCTGAGCTGTGGCTTGTTTGATATGGGGAAGAAAATAGTGAGCAGTTGAGAGAGATGTCAGATATCAAGCTTACAGTCAATTTGTTTGCTCTATTTGGATACTGCATACACTCATTAACAAAGATTTCCCATAACCATCCCATAAAACAAAATAGTTTTAACACAGATGATCACACACATACAGCTTTTCCCTTCAGGGCAAGTTTGGGCACTTTTATTAAGATACGTAAATTCACATGATAGTCTTAGTGTCTTACGTGAAACAAAGTATCAATAAGCATAAGGGCCCCTTCTCTTCATGAAATCTAATTAATAAAGACAGATATTCTGTTAGTCAAGTCTATTAAAGATCATAATTTAATATGAATCACTTACCTAATGTGCCAAAAAAGTCATTACCCAAGAAAGGAAATCCAGGCCTATTTGCCAGAACTATCATTCTAAAATCAGGATGAATAACTATTACATTTTCTCTCCCCTCTACATGAGCATGATCTGGAAAAGAAATAAAATGTATTACTAATATAATTAAGCTTTGTAATACTGAACGAATGAACATAATTAGATTAGATGAAGAATTCTAAGAATCAGAAGAAAAATTCTTCTAATTTACTTATGTTCTCCTTAGAATTAGAAGAACAGTTACCAAAAAAAGCTCAATAGCTTCTTATACGTCATTCAACTGAGTTTTCTAGGTTTTATTTTAAAGTTTTGTAGCTTGTTTCACAAAAATTGAACCGAAGTGTTTAATTGAAAAAACATAAAAATGCATCCACTGTTTTTGGGGTGCAGACTACCTGTCCCCTTTATATTTAATTTCACTAAAATGGTGACGCCAATGGTGAATAAAATGTGTTTTTATATAGGTCTGACATTATCTGATCTGGGAACACAGGACTGAAATTCCTCCTGGTTACTAGAAAAAATTGTGAGATGCTGGAGATATGTTATTTAACACATGTGAAGACTCTGGTTCTCCAAAACTACTCAGACTGGCCCCATTCAGAACCTTGTTCCCGTCAAGCATGACTCCAGTGACACATGGAATGGGAGTGTTTGGGAATCCTTTAAGTGCCCCTAAAAAACGACAGTAATAATTAGGACTGGCTAGCAAAATATTTTAGAATAAGCCCACCTAGAGTTTGTAATGACGAGCCAAACTCAGGAGTGCCATGTGAATGTTGAATGATTGCAACACTCAAACATTATTCCCAACATTGTTAAAATGAAACTAATTGCATAAACTATAGTGTCTAGGAGCATCAAGAGTGCATTTCAAACATGGTCTTATTTTGAAAAATACTGAAAAATACTTGTTTCCTGAAACTCAGATGAATTAAATTCCGTCAAATTACAGATACTCTCATTCTGCAGGATATATTTGAATAATGAAGTCAGTATATAATCAAATAAGCATATGCAATACTTGATTAGATAAAATCCTTAACAATTTGACCCTAGGTATACTTGTATCTTCATTCTAGACCTGATCAAATGATACCCCAACTGTCTAGATGGGCATAACCAAGATCATAATTTTTTTCAATTAGATCTTTATTTCTTATGGTGAATGAGAAGCAGAGGTCAAGTTACACTATGCTGGGTTTAGGGGATTTTTTAATTCTTAGTAAAATTCACAAAAATGCTAATTTAAGAAAACCTTTGTGGCTATTGTAAGAGTAGTAAAAAAATCACTGTAAATTCTTTAATTGTTAACTTTTTAGCAACAAACAAATTATCCACTTGGACTGTTTTGTGCCTCTACTGAGCAATGTAATTGCTGAAAACCAGCAACATGACACATTTTACTGTAAATGATAAAATGCTTTTGCTCTACTTACTGGCAACAATTCGCCTTCCATCTGACAAAACCATTTCCCCGCTTTCTACTAAAGTTTTTAAGATACAGGTGACATTTGTTGGTGCTTTGTCTGCCTCATCAATTACCAAAATATGTCCGAACTTCACTGCTTTTACCTAGAAGAGAAAAGAATCATAACATCGCTACCACCCAAAAACCCTACAAGGAGCTGCATTACTGGTTTCTCAGTGAGCAGCAGTGACACCTCGGTGGCACTGAGACAAGAAAGGGACTCAGAATAGGGATAAGGTGTGACCAAAGCACAGTACAAGGAAGAGGAGGCAGGTAAGACAAGAAAGGTGGGTGTTTCCATTTCTTCTGGAAAGGACGGAAAGGGGTGTGCTAGGGAGGGAAGTGAGTAGCCTGACTGTGAATGACTTGAAGCGCAGACTTCTCTAAGTGCAAAGCCAGTTTGCATCTAGACTGTCAACATGTAGCTGGAAGAACTAAAGAATGCCTGCAACAGCTGTTTGGAGCCCAACTTAGCATGTAGGTGTGAGGTGCTACAAAGGAGAAGGAAGAAAATACCACTCTACCAGTTAGAATGTGTCAGGTTAATACTAAATTATTTTCCATACTCATTTTGTGTGTGGAGACTCCCAAGATTATCATCTTATTCACATTTGGCACAGCAAATGTGACAAATGTGGCCAAATAAAAATTAATGAAATGTTTGTTACCATGCTCACTCACTATGCCATGAAAAATCAAATCATGAACATTTTAAATCTTAAATCAAAACCATTTCCAAATATAAAATCCAAATGCTACTACTTACCAGTGGTGAATCTTCATATATAATAAGACCATCCTTTACAGAAGGTTGTAGGGTAAGGCTTTGTACAGTGGTATCCCTGAAATGTGGAAAAGCAGACAGTATTAATTAAAAATACACAGGAATTTTAGTTACAATGAAATGGAAAATGAATAAATGAAAAACTGAATATTTTCTTTTTCTAAAAGGAAAAAATATCTTTTTTTAGAACACTTGAATAACTGGGAACAATAGTGTGCCAGCTTAGTGGTCAAATGTGAGTATCCCTGTTTCTGCCAGGGCTTTCACAGTAGTTCTCCATTTCTCATAAACCCTAAAAAAAGAGTCGCTGAGAAGAGAATCAGTATCTTTTGTATGTAGGCACATTATTGATGTTACTATTTCTAGTTAGGTATGCTGAAACTATCATTTATGTGACGAACAGGAATTGTTACTGTTTTAGCCGTTCTTTTCTACATATAATCAAGCAAAAAACCTCCAAATAAACAAACAAATCCTACTACCAATTATGTGGAATTCTAAAAATCAAGTATTTTTAGTTCTAAGCCCTACTGGCTTGCTACATTTTGTATCATGAACAGCCTAAGTTCTTAGATGGGACAGAGGCTTTAGTACTACAGTTTCTTTGTGAAATTTTGTGTTTGACTTGCTCAATTGACTTTTTTTCAAATTTAAAATAGTGTCCTTAATCTTTGCTATTTCAACCACCGCTGAATGTACAGATAAATAAAAAACAGTTGCAATTCAGAAAGGTGAAGCAACAGACATCACCACAATGGATTCACCTACATAAATTATGTCCATAACCTAGGGAAAGCCCCTCCTGATTGTATAAAATACTTGCCCAGACCTTTGTCAAGATCTGTATAACCAACCCCCTTTACTTTGGGGCTCAGAGGGACCAATGAGCTAGAGAATAATCCAGAGGTGGGTCATGACAGAAGGTCCCCATGACTCCCACGGTTTCATGGGCAACAGGAAATTCAATCTTCGAGCAAGTAGGCTATGCCATCCCTTTCCTTCTGTATTTCAAAATTTGGATTAGTCTGTGTCAAAAGAATGATGGGCTGATCACAGGACAAAACCCATCAGGGGCGCCTCACTTAACACTGCTTGAGATCCACATGCTGGTCCATCAGTAATGTTGGTAACCTTTGCACTGTATGTAACATTTGATGTAACAAAAATCTCTTCCCTTTCACAGCCGTGCTGTAACAAAACTGTTTGCTTAAGCCTGGCTGACTCACTCTTCCAAATATCTACTTAGTTCTATCTTTAATTTTGCAACACCTTGTAAAAAACCAGCAATTCTGATAAGCTCCACGGGTACAGGAAATCAAACAGTACTGTTTGTAGCACACTATTAAGTGGCCGGCTTCCAATTACAGTTTTAAACTGAGAGCATAACTTGCACGCTTCCTTTATTTGAAACTGCTGGCAGCAGGATTTCTGTCCCTAATAACTAATAATTTCTTGTTTAGCTTTAAGCCCACAATTGATTTATATCACAGTTTCCATGCGGGGGAATAAAGCAGAGGGCAGAAAGAGAGACTTCTAATGTTTAGCTACTTGATCTGAACTTTAATCCAGGAAGGTAAAGGTTACAAAGCCAGGACCACTTTCACTTCATTTAACCCCATCAAATGTTGCCTGTCACAAGTAGGCAACCCTGCCCCAAACAGTTATATTAACATTGTATTCACTTGCAACATATAATTTTTTAAAATCACTAAAATAAGGAGTAGCAATTAATTAATCTATTATCTTAGAAATCCTACCATGGACACAAAAACACAGCTTCTACTGTCATCCTGTTTGTCTAACCAATTTATACGTTGGGCAGAGAAATCAATAATGGATCCAAAAAGAACAACAAACCAATGATTTTTGTTTCTTGAACACATGCTATTTAGGGACCAAATTCTCAGATTGTACATATCAGCCTACCTCCCCTATCAGTTAACATTTCTGGTTCAAGACTATACAGCTGCAGATGCAGAAGAATTTTAAAATGTGTAAACCAAATGCTAGAGTATATGAAGGTCACAGTCACAGGTACTAATTAGTCAGAAATAACTAATGGAAAAATGTTCTGAGGAATTAATACAAGCTAAAAAGGGGAAAAATCTGTCAAATTTGAACTGTGATCTCTTTAAAGTAATAGAAAGGTGAGAAAATGAGAGGATCCAAGGAAAGCATAGATCAAGAACAATGTAAAAGGAAGATGCATTACAGGATGCTTTAAAGATCATAAATTTGCACTTAGGAGCTAATGCATGAAAAACAATAAACTGAACAGAACGCATCAGGAAGTGAAGATCTCTAGTGGTGCTGTGGATGGTCAAAGGTGATGATGCAAGAAAAGACAAAAATGTCAAATGATGTTTTACTGTAACATGAAACAGTTTATTTTACTTTTGCTGAGCTAACGAGTTAATCCTCTGGCTCTGCAGAGATTACTTACAACCCCCTAATACAGAACACTAAATTGTGCTTAGTATTCTATAATAACCAGCAGCCCACACAAATCCTTAGGATGATCTCATTCTTCAGAGAAGACAGAATTGACATATTTTTGGGGAAAATAAACACTACAAGAGTTTACAGTTCATTTAGTGCTATTACAAAAGTAGCATAATCAGAAAAAATACAGAAGGTATCAAACTGAAATAAAAATTGATATCCTGAATCTATCTTCTAATTTTTTTTCTTATTTTATGATTCTTCTACTTTGTTGATATTCAGTCTTAATATTTAAGGAAATATATTGGGGGATTTGCAATGTATTACAGTAGTTAAAAGTAAGTAAAATATTAATTCCATTGGCTTGATTACTCAAGTGTATGCAAAACTCCTGTTTAGGCCATTA
Organism: Pachycephala philippinensis; assembly: GCA_013397055.1. NCBI lineage: Eukaryota > Metazoa > Chordata > Aves > Passeriformes > Pachycephala > Pachycephala philippinensis. The sequence goes on from VWZT01015863.1 coordinate 719,500, forward strand.
CATTCAGACATGTATACAAGAATGATTTTACAAGGGTTATTACAGATTAATGTTATTTTCCTTTCAAAATCACATGCTGTACACTTATATATCATTAGTTTCTGTTCTTCAGAAACCTAACATGACCCAAACACAGTAAAGAATGGCTAAAAATAAATAGTTGCCTGAGGGTTTTTTCTTAAATTTCCACTTTGTAATGAATTATGTAAATGTAAAGACACTGGAATATAGAAAGATAAAAATACAGTAAGTCTGAAGTATTTTTGAACAACACAGCAAGCAGCATTTCCTAAATGTAAAATATGTCTGGCACTAAAAATTCCCACAGGAAAGGAACTAAAAACTCCAATTCACTTCCACTTAGTAATAATAGCACCTTAATATTAACTAACAGGCTCTAACAAAGACACGAATACCAAAACCTCCTAATTTATTCACATTTAGCACTCAAGACGAAAATAGGTCTGACACAAAGAAGTAAGGCTGTAGGAATGTAGAAGTGAGTGAGAAAAGCTGTCTGACATACTGTCATCTTACTCAACTGAACCAATTTTATCTTCACCCAATTGTACAAGAAAAATACGAAAAGCTCACTAATGTCTTTCCTAAGAATGCACTTTTATTTTTATCAAGGAAGCCATCTCACAAGTGCTCCATTTAAAAAAAAAAAGGAAGAAAAAAAATTATTACTGAAATACAGCAACTCCTCTGACAGTACCACTCAATTCATAGTTGGACATCTGAGAATTCTTCTCATGTTTTTTATTAGCTCATATCACTGTCTTTTATTTATTTTTTGCTCCTGCTGCATTATTTACCCTAAAGGCAGCTATTTCTGAGGTCTGCAGACTGACTCAAACATACTACTGTGACAGTTTCTGTTTCATTGACAGCAATGCCTTCCTTCTGGAGAAGAACTATGAACTGTGTCAGGAGAAATTTCCATCAACCTCAGAGAGTTAGATGTTATCCTCTAGTTTAACAAAAGGTGTTCCAACGCTTTATTTTAAGATTTGAGTCCCCAGGAAGGCTTATGCCCAAATACAGGACACAGTGTCAGGGCCCCAGCTAACACCACAAACAGTCACATTCCCTGGAATTACTCCATCTTGACAAGTGCAGAAGAATACAGTCCTGGCTTCTGTATGTACTTACACTGAGGCTAAAAGGGTAAGAGATTATCTGTGCAAGGCAACCTTGTGTTTTATGGGTCCTTGCTCATGGTAACAAGGTTACATAAACCAAGCTCAGGTTTGGCCTTCTTCTCATTCACCAAATGAAACTTTATGGCAGTTGAAAGGAAAAATCAGAGATGCAGAATGTATGCTCTAGAAATTGTTCTTCATTTCTGTGAGGCATCTATTATCTAAATACCTATGTACATAGATATATATTTCTCCTCAATTACATGTCAATCAGACCTGAATATACCCATCTGCTGTGACCTAATTTTAAAGAGTATTTGAAAAATAATTAGTCCAAAGGCCATTTGAAGCTGTTAATTGGTTAGTTAATCCACTCACGGATTATCCTGATGAAGAGCAGGCAATCTCAACACAAAGAATCAATCTGTGTGATTTTGACATTTACAAATTAATTTCTTTAGCCAACCCATCACAGAGCCATTGCATTGCATGATCTGACTGCTATGTTTAGGAAATTCTGAAATATCTGAAAAGCCAACCAGATGTCTCATTGCTCTGTTAAAAATGACCCTGTAAAGCCTTTTTGACTTATCTGTATGCACTGATAATTAAATCCACTGGATTAATTCCCTGCTAGGCTGTGACAGCTACTCAGCAGGACATAAGTTTGTTTAAAATGCAAGAAATTATTTGGACTATAAAGGTACTCATTACTCAGTATGACTGCAGGTGGCAGAAGAAAGGTCAAAGGGAATTATGTTTAATTCATGTTATATGCTTAAATCTGAAGTTACACAATTACTTAGATGTGATCCATCTGCCAAAACAAGACGCAAAATTCACTCACCCTAATTGAAAAATCCATAAATGAGGAAACATGACACCCTGCAGCTTCCCTTATTGTTTGTAAGAACAGATTTAATTGAGTAAACAGTGAGAAACTCTTGCTTCAGCTTTAGAGGAAAATGAAACAACACGGCCTTCTAACCTGAGCTATTTCTCCATAACAGCCATGCAGCAGGACATTAAAGCTGAATTCAATTCCTACAAAAAAGACAAATGAAGTAGCTTTCTAACACCTAGAATCTGACAATAGCAGAGCTATTCAGCCGGCTTATGAAAAGCTAACATTGGAAACAGGGACCATCGGCTGGCATGAAATCTTGGAAGCTTTGCATTGCAACTCTGTATTGAATGAAAATGTATTTAAGAAAACAGGTAAAAAACAAGTAAAAAACCATAAAGACACCTATTATATAGCCAGTACACTCAGTGCTTCACAACATAAATTTTCATGACAAAAATGTGCCATCTTATCACTTATTTCCAAACATGAGCTACATAAAGAATAAAGCACACACTATAAAGTACAACATTAAAAGAAAATAATCTAAACATTCATGACTCATGAGGAAAAATTACCTAGACTTTTGTTTTGTGGCTGCCAACAAACAAAAACACAACACCCCCCCCACCGGCATTTGCTGTGTTCAACTGAAATAAACCAGTGCTATAGAACACTTCCTTCAACAGCCCACTACAGAGATAGCTTTTCTGTATTGTTCATTTTTAAAAACAGACCCGCAGAGCTATATCAGCATTTAAATTACTTCATGTGGTCCTATATTCTTTCAAGAGATGATAATCAAATGCAATTTTGAGAACAAGTACACTATAATTCTTGTATCCACCTGTGTCTTTGGCAAAGGAAGCTATTTCTTCCAAAACAAACTTTTTAAATTAGAATTTAAAAAATCTGAAGTCAATAAAGCTGAAAGGGTAGTTTTAAATTATCTCAATAGGGGAAACAGATAATTAGATTTTATACTGATTATATGTGCTGAAAAAGAGGGAAAGAAAATTAAGATCTAAAGATTAATGGACAGTTTGTAGTAAGTATTGCTTGTAGGGACACCATAAGCTCATTTTCCTACCCCAAACTTCCCATTAATTTGATTGTTAAAGATCACAGCAAAATTACATTGATTTTGAAAAGGATAACATATGCAAACTCACGTAAGTTTTGGAAAAAAAGATCTTCAGATTACTATCATTTATTAGGGAACTAGAAAAGGCACAGCACAAAATACAGCAGATTTTTAAAATGAACCCTGTATCACACTTTCCAATCATCAGTCACTAGACTAAATATAGTAACTGTGACAGGAAGATGTGATATCAAATCAAGATGTGATAAGCAAATACTTTGAAATAAAACATATTGGGACACATAGAATAAGGTAGCATGATATCTTGTAAGAGAATAGTACAATCATCAGATACAAAACAGAATTTCTACAGCAGTTAGTATTCCATTGACAGTGTCAATCATCACATTTACAACAAAGACAAATGGCTTTAGCATATATGTCAATGCTTAGAAAAATAAGTTATCTCAACTTGTAAGAAAAGATATCACATGAAGAACTAAGACTTAACATGGCTAATTTAAGGGTAAAACCTGTATATCAAAAGCTGAAGAAGAAAACTTCCTACATTCTCTGTTTTCATGAAAAGGCATCACATCATATTCACAAGACGTTCTAACTTTTTTGACTTCATAGAGAACAACCCCCATAGACTAAAATATATTCCCTCTTTTCTTCATATGACTCTATAAAGATACATATTATCTTTTTTCACAATAAACGAATTTCCTAGAAGATTATTTTCTTGATACACAGAAGGAGAACAATGGGACAGAACTAATAATTTCACATCTGCAGATTCACTGAGGTTTTGAGCAGGAGGAAATCCATTCATAGCCATCAATAAATTATTGATGTAGATTACACTGCAGTCTACTCATCAAAAGCTTCTATTTCTGTAAGTGATGGTGATGTTCTCATGCAAATGTATATACTGAAAATAATGCATTAGAGTTGAAGTTGACTAGCTTTACTTATCGTGATTTCAGTGGCCACATCTGTAGTAGCTCAGGGGAGGGATCCAGTTCCCCCACTACCGAAGAGTAACCAAGTTCCCATTGCAACAGAAAATGATCAGTACTCTTTATGCTTGGACATTTTCAATTGCATAGAGGAATGTCTGTGATAGACAGTTCGCAGAGGAGATTGTGGGCTCCAGATTTTGCGTTTCCTACAGTGAATCTGTGGTCAACACAGCATGAAGCCGGAAACGTATCTGAGAAACTTCTGCCTAACAACCAACTCGTTATTTACATGCATATCACAACAATAAATAAATGATCTAGAAGTTAACAAATTTAATCTCATTACACGCTGTTTTCTGAAAACAATGTTGAGTCTGAAGCTGTTTCCTAATTCCCACAACTTTAATAACTGTTCTACTGACACATTTGAGCATCAGCTAAGGACAGCGCAAATGCTCTCCCCACGCGCAACAACCAGTGCTGGATTATATAATTCTATGAAGATAAGATAAACTCATTTTAACTTTTTTCTTTTTGGAAGACACATAACTACAATACCTCTAGAACAAAAGCTAGCTGGGGTCATCCAGCGGCTAGCTGGCAGAAATTGTTGCTAAATCACAGAATCAGAGTGGTTGAGGTTAGAAGGCACCTCTGGAGGTCATCTAGTCCAACCCCCCTGCTAAAGCAAGGCCACCTAGAGTCAAGGTATTCAAGACAGTGTCCAGTGTCCAGATTTTGAATATCTCAAAAAATCAAGGAGTGCAATGTTTATCAGACTTAAAAGAAAAGGTTTTGATACAGAAGAATGAACGTCATACCTTCCTGAACCTAGTAAATGTGTTTCTTAAAACACAGATGTTCCTTCTGCAATTGATTTTTTGTAAAGGGACTATCAAGAAAGAGAGGTTTTTGTTTGCTGTCAGAGCAATTAGGAGCACAACTCATGATGGCAGATAATAATTTCAGAGATTTCATGTTACCAGTAGCTCTTTTTGGCTATGTGACTTAAAGCAAATCCAACACCAGCAGAACAGAGGTGGCAGCTTTCACAGGTCTTGAGGTGACACTGTGTGTTCTCCCCAGTATTTTTCCAGCTGTTTTTAGTTGCCTAAATTAGTATATCAGAATAAATTACACGTAAATATTTTTTATGCTTTTGTATTAAAGCATAGCAGTGTATTTTGATGAAAGCTAAGATCAGACAACAACACATGACTCCAAAAACTTGATGCATATATATTAATCCACATGCCTACACATTTAGAACCTTATCTATACCACCAGAAACTACCATAAAAATTATGTCACTAAAGTTTACATCTTCCTAGTCAGAACCTAGGCTTTTAGGAAACTTTCTGTCAAAATCTCTTCACAATCAAAATAAACCACAAAACCTCCACAAAACCAAAAAAACCCTGAACAAAATGAAAAAATCCTTCCAAAATCCCCAAACTGGAACAACAGATCAAGCTTGCACTGAAAACAAAAGGATAAATGCTGTAGTTCTGTAATATAGTCAACACAAAAATAGTAACTGCAAGGAGAAGAAATCATTCTAATTGAAATATAAATAACAGCTTGAGAGTATGACTTAATTCCAAATAGATGCAAACTTACATGTTTAAATGACAGATAGGAACATCTTACTCCAGCATAACCATTCTTTGTGTGCAATTAGTTACTAATTTGATGATAAGGGAAGTAAAATTAATCTTTTTTTTCTTTGATCACATCAAAGGAGACAACAATTTAAAGTCCATGATACTCTCTTCTGACATTTTTATGTAGGAGAGCTGGGAGCTTACAGTTTTATACTTATCTATTACCCTCATCAGTGCTAAAAAGAATTTTACAGTCTTAACAGGGCATATGTTCTTGCCTCAGTCTTCTCTAAAGTTTTTTTTTCTTTCTGTGGAATCTTCTTGGTTTTAGAGACTTTGTAATTCAAAGCAAGATATCGTCATGAGGAATAAAAAAAGCAAGATATAATAAAACATAAATATATAGTAAAGAATAATAAAGCAAGATATCCTCATGAGGGGAAGCAGAGGGGCAGGCACTGAACTCTTCTCTGTGGTGACCAGTGACAGGACCTGAGGGAATGGCCTGAAGCTGTGTCAGGGGAGGTTTAGATTGGCTATCAGGAAAAGGTTCTTCACCCAGAGGGTGTTTGGGCACTGGAACAGGCTCCCCAGGGAAGTGGTCACAGTGTGTCTGAGTTCAAGAAGCATTTGGACAATGCTCTCAGGCACATGGTGTGACTCTTGGGGATGGTGCTGTGCACGGCTGGGAGCTGGACTTTGATGATCCTTGTGGTTCCCTTCCTACTCAGGATATTCTATGATTATCAGTTTCCATGAAAGTTATTTCCCTGATTTAATGAAATACCACTTTAGTCTACCAAATTTAACTTAGATTTTGGTGTAGAACCACTGGAAAATTCTTTCCACATCACTCACAGGAGAGACAGCAAAAGTAGTAACACAGAGGTTCATAAAATAATGAGGCTTTCCAGATTTCACTAATTTAGGAGCAACACATATCCTTGACTCTGTTACATTAACTTGGAGAACATCAAATTTTCTTACAAACAGTTTCTTAATTCCTGGCTGTAAAACCAGTACATGTTTAATTTCTCTGAAGAACTCTTAAAAGTTCTTTAATATTAGACAAGGTAAAGCTGTTGTTTATTCTGCAACATGTAGCCAGTGTCCTGGGTGAACAAAATGGAGACAACAATACCAGGAGGGCAAACAAAATTTAGGATTTCTCTGCTGAAACTTACTCTTGCAGGAAAGGAGTGACGGGGAAACCTGGCAGATGAAAGTTCTTCCTTAACACAGAACAGCAGCAAAATGCTTCATAAGTGCAGTCCTAGGAAGAGCCTGTGCTGAGCCTATGCCATATTACCTGTTTCCATAACCCCACAATTAGTGCAATGAGAAAGCTGGTTAAGTCCTGATCAGCTCCTGATATTAGGAAGTACACAAGAGGAACCACCCAACTTTTTGGATGATTTCTAAGCACACATTTTTCTTAATTTCTGTCATTATTGAATCTAATTGCAGCTTCCTTCCATTAAGATTTTCTGCTTTATGGTACCAAAATGATTTATAAGACTTACAAATTTCAGGAATATAAAACTTTTCAATGAGGTGCTGTATGAAAGGTTAAGAGAAAGGATTTATAACCTCCATACGCAATCAAAACCTTTAGGTCAGGCCGACCCTTCCCATGTGAATCAGTTGCAGAGCAAGTAAATATAGATGTCAGAAGGGAAGTTTAAGGAAAAACACACTCCTTTTTCTGTCTTTTATCTCCTCTCATCATCTTGAAGTACAAGACATAAAATGTGAGATTTTAAAATTACTCCTGGTAATAGTTTATTGTCCCTAAGGTAAATACTCCCTGCATGAATGCAACTGAACACATGTAGAGTTAGAGCAGCAGAACTCCTTACACTTTTCCATCAAGACAGTAAAAAAACCTCCAAACCAACAAAAAACTCCACCCTAACCAATTTGTCAAGATCTGTAATTCAGGTATACAAGCACCATTAAAAGCAGTATATTTAGAAATACTTTCCTTGGCGTGCTTAAAGGTATTTAGGGTAGCTAGCTAGGAAATCTGAAGAAACACACTGGGCTATCAAAGACGTAGTGCACATTCTAGAATATTTTCTAATAAAGCACACCAATGCCATAAGCTACTGACTGAATTTCCCCCACAAAGTATGTAAAAACTTACTAGAGAATTGTTTGGGTTTTTTGTAAACTTGATCTTACTTTGTTTTGCAATCCAGAAGAGTGCACTAACAGTACTGTAATCCGTGTTTAAACACCCTGTAAAGTTTAACCAAAATATTATATAGATTGAGTTCTTCACATAGTATTTCAAAATGCTACCAAGAAAACAGAAATTTCTGATTTTTCTATATTCATGAATTATTTTTGTAAAACTGCATAGGACTGCTCATCATTTTTTGCTTCATTTTCTACTTCAACCTGTCTCTAAATCCCTGTAATCATAAGCAGTACCTTAGAGAGACTATAGAACACTGTATTGGCAAGACAATAAATGCACACTTTTTTTTCCTAGTGATGTATCAACTAGCACACTGTAATTAATACATTCTACAGCCCCATGAACACCCCAAACATGGTGCTTATACAACGTTCTCCTGAGCTATATGAATTCATATTAAAGCACTGTTTTGCTTCATCACATCTCACTGGAGAACACACAGAAAGACAGAAATACTGTAGTACTTTGTGACATAACTGGGATTGCAAAAATGACAGTGCATTTTATCCAGACAGAGTGGGTGGCTGTTCCAAGCATGAAAGTTTAACACAAAGCTGAAAGTAGGAGGTCACAAAAGCAGTATTTCACATAGAAGTGATGGAAGTCTAGAAGAGGCAGAATAATGTAAAACAGCAGTAGAGAAGTAACGAGATAGAGCAATCCAAGTATCAGGAATACAAGTACAAGACATTTGAAGACACATTTCTCATCTGGGTGACAAAGTGAGAGAGAAGGTGTTACAGACACTGTGTCGTTAACGGGCAAAATACCAAAGATTGACGTTTTTATTAGCACTATTCAAAAAACAGTGATTATGGAAAGAGACAGGGTGATGAAGCTAGGAAGTTGAAGACAAAGACATAAAGATTAGGAATGAAGCTGAAATGGGATTCAGTTCAACTGAAAATGAGTCTTCTAGACATATTTATTCCTTATTTCAATTTATTGGTTTCAAGTTCATGTCATAAAAACCAGGCAGATAATTTCCTATTATTTCAGCTTTTGAATTGTTTTCAGTTGGTTTATTGTCTTGAAGTCTGTTTTTTAGCTTGTGATGTTATTTTCTAATCCAAACTTTTATGGGTGAGAAAGAAATACATGCACTGAGCAGAAGTGCCAAAGGAAAAAAGCCAAAAAGCCTTTACTATGTAAAATGTTTCTTGCCTGATGAGTGATATATTCAAACAACTTTCCCCTCACACAATACCTCATGCTTAGGGAAATCTCTCCAGAAATGACAGCAAAATATTACTTGTTTTTTGAACAAAGTTTAACATCAGCACACTTTGACTTCTACTTTCTCGTCTATCAATGTGATTGCATCACATTCTTGTACCCACTCCTCAACCTGTCAGCTTATTGCCTCTTCCAGACACATTCCTGTGGTCTGTGTGCCACTTAACGTAACAGGTGGTCTTTGTTCAAACAGTAGAAACACATTAAACTTCGGAAACATGGGTTTTAATAACATGAGAAATTTTACTAAAACCACGAAGAATGGAAATCTAACACATTCTTACCTATGCAGTTGCAAATACTCTCTGGGTCTGTTTAAAAGGTGAAGGAATCTGTCAACAACCTTGTTTTTCCCAACACCCTGCAGTAAACAAATATAATATTAAGACATAATACAGATGTACATATTTAAAAGTTATAAAACCAGAAATGATAACTTGCCAAAACTGTCAAAATACTCTCCATATTCCTTTATAGGTAAATACAACTCCAATCTATTTCAGAAAATTCTGAACACATGTTGATTATATGTATTTTATTTTTTATATATACGCAAAATACTTACCTGTCTTACTAGAAATAGGATTGTGTCCCTAGAGTTATGTCACACATGCTGTGCATCCTTTAATTAACACAAGTTTTTCCAGCCTTTTCATTTCACAAAGGTATTGCAATATCAATGCTAGGAAGTTGTCTTGCACTTAACAGGAAAAGTTAATTCTTGGTGGTCATAGGAAACATCCTGTAACTGTCATACGGAATTTGGGCACAGCCTTGGTAATAGTTGCTGAATCCATTCCACTGGAGTTACCAAAAGAGACCCAGATGGAATCAGAATTCAGCTGGAGACAAAATTGATCTATAACTCTGTTGCAGGATGTCTGCATTAGCAAGCTGTGTAAAATGATGACAGTGAATTAGGTGTTGCCAACACCCTGGTGAGCCCTATAAAAGCATTTTGGGAGCTGGTATATCGGTCCAGGTCTAACGTGGTCCCAGGGAAGGAGTTATCAAAGAGCACGAATTAGGTGGGCTGCTGGAGAACATCCTCCGCTTCAATCTCATCCTAAGAGAGATGAGTATGTATCAAACTGCAGTAAGGAGATTCCCTTAAAAAGTACATTCCAGATCTGGTCTAAAATGCTCATGTAGATGCAGACCAATGCAGACCAAGATGACAGCTCATGTGCAGAAATTCATATTCTTCCTGCAAGGATGTAACTGCAGACTTGGAAGCTCAGAATGCCACTGAGAGTGCTAAAGGGTGCAAAGAAAAAGGAAAGGAAACAGTAGAAAGAAAAGCTCAGTTATAGCTGAGCCAAAAGCTGTTCAACAAGACCCTGTCCCTCTGCTGAGATTCTCACTGATTCCATGAATGCATCTAGTAGTCCACACCAGTGTAAAGAAGATAAATACAACCCAAAGAAAGATTAAAGAGATTAGATTAAAGCAATTTGAGATTCACTAATCTGTTTCACTTGGCATTGAATCAGAATAGGAGCCTTCAGAGCTGAAAAGTTATGACATTTATGACTGTAAGTTCTAGCATAGTGATGGTAACTGCCAGCTGCAGAACTGCAAACTGTTTAAGCTTCTTAAAATGGGACCACAGTCTCTCCTCTGACTACATTTGTAAGAATGGAGAATATGCACATATGTATAATAGCTGAAATCACAGAAGGAGAGTTCTCACCATGAGAGCAGAGGAAAATATACCGCAGAGGAGACAAAAATAGAACTACCTACATTCTATTGCAGACTTGACTCCCACACAGAAGAGCCAACTCTGTTACTGCTCTGCCACACGCCTCCTCACAAATCTTCCCTCTGATTCTTCAGAATAATCTACAGCTTTACACAGGTGTAGCAAGAAGCTGCAACACACTTAACACCTTTCACCAGTAGTTCCTGAAAACTGTCACCTGAAACAGTTCTCCACTGCTGTGAAGGGGGATGAAATTGTGCTCACAGGTTCTTGCAGGAACTTATAGGACATACCCATCTGGGAGGGAAATATGCAAGTTCAGAAATTTTATCAGAGACATTAAAAGTAACCAGAAACAGGCTAAGAATCAATCCCCTAGTGGTGCACACAGACAGTTTTATTCACATATGTTTCCTGCTACTTGCAGTCAGATACTTAAAATCATAAATGGGTGAATAAACAGGAATACTCCTAATGTCAAGCACAAAACACCCATGCTGAAAGCAGCCTCCTTTTCTAAGAGAGCTAAAGATGGCTGGGCAGATGTCTGCACACAGTTTCTGTACCCATCCCAAGCAGATTGCATATCCTGTTTCAGTACAGAGTGGGACTCCAGCCAGCTGTGGCAAGTACAAAGATGATGAAATAGATCAACATATTGAATCAATGTAAAACATACTTAATATTAAACAAAGTGGTTACTGTAATATAAAAAAAATTGGCTTTCATGTGCATTAACTGAAAGCGCATGTGGTTTCTATGTTTATGACAGATTCTTAGAATTATGCCTGAAAAAAATTTTCCCAACTACAAAATAAGACTGCTAGTGTGTTTCTTCCTCTCCCATTTCAATAGAAAGAGGACCAAACAACTGTTTTTGCAAATTTGTTGTTATCACCAAGTGCATTAAGAGGAGAGCACCTCACTTCTGAGAACTCTCAGAGGACACGAGCATGGTGGAGGGCCACTGTAGAGGAAGGGAAAGAGCACAGTTACCAAAGTAACCCAGTGAAGTCAATGGGAGCTGTGCCACGACCACATCTCACGGTTTCTTCATTTTTATCTGTGCATCTTGCCACACTCTCTGCACGTCTCTTTTTATTTAATTTTAAATATACTTCAATTTCAGAACATCATACATTTTTTAAAAGGTGCATGCAGTATTTAAAAGCCAAAAGGCATTCCTACCAGGTTTTAGCTATTATAAACAAGTTAACATTTCCCAACTTCTAGACTGAACTCTTTCAGAGGGTACATTGTGTGCCTTCACAGAGGCTGTGGTGTACCACATAAAATCTTTGGCTGGCAACAGTAGCTGGAGCAAAGTTCACGTCAAAGCTTTTTGATTCCATCCCTCTACATTCCTGCTTGATGACAAGTTACCACTCCTCTTTGTCTCAGCTACTCCACTGAGAAGTCACAATATAATAGAAAGGAAGGAAGAGACCAAAGATATTCAGAAGGCTCTTTAGCACCATTAAGAAACTGCAAAAAAAAAAAAAGAGCTTGGATGAGTTTGTTCCTTAAGGACTATGCATTACTGTAAGGCCAAGAAGAGCAGGTTTGTTCCAAATTCAACTGACCTCCATGAGATAAAGAATATGTGTAGCAGTCTTCTTCAGGTGAACAAGAAACGTGGAAAAAGCTAACACATTTTGGAAAAAAAAAACCCAAATCAACTCTAGTTACAGGTACCTCAGAAACAAGAAATTACAAAAATGGCAACGAAGTCACCCTCCTTCACCCTGACTGCCAAGGATCAAGCTGGGTCTTCTGGACACCCACACAGCTAGCAGTAAACTATTTAAGGAGGAATAACCTGAACTACCTTTCATATGAACATACTAAAAGACTGAGTTGAGCTTGGATTGGATTCAGAACACAATCTCATATAATTTTGCAATTACTGCAGCCTACGGTAACGTTCAGAGGACAAGCCAGTTTGCCTTTGACACTTGCTGTGTGCTATTTATATACACACTATTGCAGTTACTTAATTTAACAGAAATATAAACATATGTTAATTAGAGAGAAAAGAACATCTGTGTTGGTGTTTCAGCTGAACAGAATAAAAATACTTCAGAAAGCAAATATTAGACAATTTTTACTCCATCAGACATATGGGACAACTGAAATAGAAAAATGGGAAGTAAATATCTGCAGTAATGAATAACAAACAAGAAATTATGCAATTAGAAGGCAAAATAATGCCTTAGTTAAAAATCCTTCTAACTGACACTGTAAACACTTGCTACCAAGGATGAAATGACTTAATCTCCTAGCAGAAGCTGCAGTTTCAAATATAAACAAGGTTATTACAAGTCCCAGGAGGCATTTTGCAATTCAGGATGCAGACCTGACAGTAGTGGGACAAATTTATCCCCTGCACAGCCCAAATAAAGTCAATAAAGTTATGGTCCAAAGGAACTGGACCCAAGTTTTTGAAATTAACAGTCTGCCTCTTAGCAAAAGAAAAAAAAAAATCTAAACTATGCTGCCTCATTTTTGTTTTCTTTTAAATGATTTGCAAGTGTTACTGAAGCAGCTAAAGAGGTTGCCTTGTTGTGCTCTTCAGTACAGCCCTTCAGCTGAAACACTGCAATTACACCTTCTCCACAGCTGTCGTGCATAGCAGAGCACCTGTTTCATTACAAATGAATGAAACAAATTTTGAAACTGGTAAAAAAGCCGTTTATCACTTTTTCACCTTAGGAAAGTTCATTTTATAATTAATTTTGAAATTGCATTATTAGAGAATGGAAGACAAATTTCACTTAACGATAAATTTTAGTACACGGAACCCTCATGTCAAAGTTCTCAGTTTCTAACTTCATAGGAAGTGTTGTATTATCATTATCACAGAAACTTTTGGCTGAACAACCAAAATAAAGAAAATGAAAACACTTTTGATAAGGCGCAGTTTCTAACACTGGATCTGGCACCAAACCACCTTCCATGGCCACAGCTTGCCTGTTTCTGCCAACAGAGACATTTGCAATGCATGTATTTTGGTTGAGGCTGTGATTTTTAGACCAGAGGAAGTATCTCTGGTTTTCTAAAAAAATGGACTGTTATCAGCAAAGCAACAAGCAGTACCTACACAGAATTATTTCACACACTCCAGGTGTTACGAAGCCCTGCTTGGAACAAATGTGAATAATGCATTTTAATAACTGCAGAAGGTGTGCCACCAGCAGACACTAGACATTGCTACCAGAGGACCACTGCAATCGACCCTATCATTGCTACCTTGCTTGAATGTTAGCAACAAACTTAAACAGTTGGGCAAAAGCATTGGTGATTTTACATCTTGCCCCAGCTGCAATCTACATATTTATCAGTTACAACAGTAAGTGTTCTGTGGTTTGGTATCTCATTTTTTTTTATTATGAGTTTATCATCTGGGGCATACAAAAATTATAGTGACAGCAAAATAAGAAAACTTCACAGTAAAAATCAGCTTAATAATAATAGGAATCATGAATGGAATGCTTTGGATACATCTCTGACTGTAGTTCTAGGTAAGCTTGTATGGTTTACGCCTTTTTTTGACTTTAAGTACAACCAGAGCCCTTCAACACAGAGCCCTGTCAGGCTAAATACAATCTTTACATTTCCAGTGAGGTAAGACAACTGTGGTCCAATGGAGAGGAGCATATGAAAAGTTTATCATGGAAAGAATCTGTGAGAAGAAATACCCAAAAGAAAAATCAATTCTTTGTTTCTTCTTTAATTCCGGTTCTTCAGTTTAATGTGTAAAGGCAGAAACCAATACTGTAAGCAAAGACACATTTAAAAAGCATGCCTATTCTCCTATGTGTACACACCGTTATGACTGTACCAAGTCAAAGAGAAATATTTTCTGAGTTTTCCACTACTGTCATACCTAATTCCCTAGACAAGAAATACCGCAGTATTTGGCCCAATTTAGTTCATTTGGAGCTCAGCTTCTTCATGCTCACAATAATAATAAAAAATTGGTTTAGCATAGTACATTCTTGACTTGCAGAGGAAACTGTCTATTTTTAAACAAGTTTAAGCAGGAAAACAAGACCTTTATTTCTAGAAAAGTTGAAATGCCAAGCATTTGCTATTTCAAGTTTTTTGATGACTGATAATATTACACTCTCATTTTGTACTTAATTCAATTTCACAATGAGTTAGGAATAAAAATATTATATTAGGAGAAAAGATGTAATCAAGCATGTAATTTTAAATATCTTTAAGAAAGACTCAATCATTTGTCCTACTAAATTCTTCAAAAATAAAATAAATTCCTAGTGTGAGCCCAAGAATTCATGTAAGTTGATCTCTCAGTTTAAGAAAGGCAGCAGAAAGGATGAAATTACATTCTTCTATCAGGGAAATATATTAGCAAATGTACCAGAAGGCCATTACATTTCTAAGTTCTTTTAATCACAGAATGTTTAGGGTTGGAAGGGACCTCTGGAGATCATCCGACTGCCCTGCTAAAGCAGGTTCACCTACAGCAGGTTGCACAGGATCCCATTCAGGAGGGTTTTGAGTATCTCCAGGGAAGGCAACTCCACGGCCTCTCTGGGCAGCATCTTCCAATGCTCTGTCACTTTCACAGTAAAGAAGCTTCTCCTCATATTTGGATGGAACTTCCTGTGCTTCAGTTTGTGCCCATTGCCCTTGTCCTATCACTGAGCACCACTGAAAAGAATTGGGCCCTGTTGTCTTGACATCCACCCTTAAGTATTTGCATACACTGATAAAATCCCCTTCTCCAAGCTAAACAGGCCCCACTCCCTCCACTGTCCCTCAGAAGAGAGATACTTCAGTCCACTCATCACCTTCGTAGCCCTCCGCAGGACACAGTAGTCAAAATGCATGTCTTTCTGATAGTCTACTTACTGTGGGCTCACATCAAAACTTTTAACAAATGCTTCCAGAGTTTCTTTCAGATTATTTACTACATTTAGCACCTTTATAGAATTCTTCATTCTACTTCTGAACAGCTCAGTCAAAAAATCATGGCAACACAGTGATGCCAAATAAAATAACTTCAGTTTTTCTTAACATGCTGTTGGGTGTTTTAGAATTTCAAGGCAATAAAATAATTCAGAAGTGAGACGGTTGTGAGCCTTCTCTATCCAGAAAGCCACAGATCCTATGTAACTATAAATACTATGTTTGGTATCTTCAAAGACAGCTGATGGTTGCCAAGACCTCACCTGTGACTAATAAAGGTGAAAGCATCCAACACATCTCTTTACATAACTTCCAAATGCAACAATTTGGGAAATGTTATATTTAACATTTAAAACTGTGAGGCAAAGTAAAACCATTTCAGCCACTTTCACAGTGGCTGTGAAAGGTTTTCCACATAAACAAATTCTATTTATTAACATAGTTTCTCTTGCATTTGCTAAAGAATATCCAAGGAGACAGTAAAAGATAGCAAGTAGTGGCCAATCTACGAACTGCACGTTGTCCATCAGGAAAAATACCACAAAAGCACGGCCTAAAAATTCCCCTTGGTAGTAAGAATCACTACTCCAGTCTGTCTCATGAAGCTCAAAAGCCACTGCAAGAACTGTATTTAACGAGCACGTAAACAGTCACTGCAACATTTGGAGTAAGTGGGGGCTCTTGCTGTTCTTTGCCTGCTGGTAATGAGAGTAATATGCAGCTTCTTACTCTTAGCCAAAGAAGAAGCTGCTTTGCAGCTGCTTTGCAAAACTACAGATAGTCATAGATGGTCTCATTCCCACTCAGACTACAGGCTCATTCAGGAACCAATATCAGAAGCCATATTTAAAGCACTGGCATGTCCTTGACTTGGAAGCTATTTCATAGCTGAAAATTCGTATCTATCCACTGAACTCAAAGAAACCTGTCTGTTTGTTTGTATATGAAATGGAAACACATTCCAGTTACCATCCAAAGTAAATCATCAACCACTGTAAACAAATATCTGGATGAAGCCATAAAACATAAATGTAAAACATTTATGCTGTGAAATCCTGGGCCATATAAGCCCCAGGGAACAAGCATGAATGAAGTGCTGTAAAGTAGTTTACTTCAGAAGCTGAGCACTTCTAAAAATATCTGCTGGTATCTAACACTTGTCTTCAAACTCTCCTCAGTTTCATTAAGAAAGCCAGTCCCTAAAATCCACCAAGATAATTGAATTATAATTCACTGATACTAACCATCAAAGTCTGTATCTTGAAAACAATCCTGGTAAAAGGACTCTCATCAGTCAGCTCTTAGCTATATTGAAGAAACCACATTTACAGACTTTGAAAAGACAGAGGTCTTAAGCTAACAGGAATTTTGTGTGTGTACACGTGTTGTGAAAACAAAAGAGGCAATGGTGGAAAACCACATTTAGTCAACCAACCAAAACCAAATCCAGACTCTAAAAGAAAGACTGCAGGTCAAGCCTTGCACATTACATCACAGTTGAATGGAGATACTCACTTACATAGTCATCATTTTGAAGGACCAAATTATGTCCTAAGGCAAACTCATTTAAATATCTAGGAAATGACACAAGTATTCAAGGGGATGTTGTTAGTCATATGTTTTGAAATACACAGGTTCAGAGAATTTGAATTTTTAGTTATTACACTGAATTTCCATGATTCATTCATTCACTAACAAAAAGTTTAACAGAAAGGAACTCAAAGCAGTACTTTATATCTCCTCAAAATCATTACCTATCTCTTCCAAATGGGAAACACAGGTACACACTGATGTTTGTATCAAGCAATCAAAACCCTAGTTTCTTATACACACTGAACTGATAAAAGTAACTGAACAGAAAAAAAAATCCTATTTTTTAATCATTTTCTTTACAAAAAATGGATGAAAAGTCCAATATCTTCAATGGGGAGGTATCTGCACATACAGCATGAAAGTACAATTGATGTAATATGGTTGCTTTCAAAATACTTGAACATGATTCATCACAAGCTGCACAAATTTACAGTAATATATTTAAGGAATTAGCCAAGGAATTTCTAAATGGTTAGTGATCATTCCTGAGAAAACAAGAATGATTGCTGTGGTTCTGACAGACTGCAGAATGGCAAATACAGTGCTTCAAACTTAAAAACAGTATCTCGAAAGGAAAAGGCATATTGGCCTTTTCTTAGTCACACAAAAAACCGTGGAACAAATTCGTAAAAAGTAAATCTGGAAGCACTCAAAAGTATGTTAGCAATTAAAAAACAAAACCTTTATTACTGATTTGCCAAAGAGAAAGCTCAGCAAATCAATGCATTTTCCAACTTAATGGTACAGCTGAGCCGATGTCTGGAATCAAAGCAGTATGTTCCAATACTTCAACACAGTCAAATCTTTTAACACTGTCTCCAATTAGGGACTCATAAGATGGGAGAAAATGTGACATGCATTAAATTATTAGACATGAGAATACAACTGCTGGAAAAATACCTTATATCCTAATAATGGTACTTGCATAGTCTTCAAAACTTTTCTGCCAAATGAGGCATGTGTCAGAGCTCTGATTGTAACACTGGGCTACACAAGTTCTTTCCCCACGCCTCAGGTTTTGCTTGTTGGTATTGAAAGTCAGCTCTGACATGGTTTCCTGCCTTGTTGGAGTTCCTTTTGTCCCCTGTGCCTTGGGAGCTGCATTTACACTCAGGCCCTTTCCTTGGCTCCTTCCCAACCTGCACTGTGGCGATGCTGTGCTTGGCCCTGTATCTTACTGATCCCAGCCTGGACCTGCTGACTTGACTTCCCAGCTTGACCTCAGAGTTGCCTCATTCATTGTGGACCTGTCTGGCAGCCACTGAGCACTTGGATGACCATGGCTGCTGTCCCCAGACCTGCTGTTCTTGCTTTGGCACTGAGGGACTGCAAAAGCCGTCATTAAGGACTCTGTCCCTGCCTCCATTTTCCTGTGGTTAAGCCCACTCCTGCTATTCCTTGACAGCAGGTGCTGCAGGCAATCTCTACGATATAACATTTTCAATACCAGCTTGGAGGCAGGCACAGACAGCACTGTTTATGAAATAGAATAAATACATCCTGTTTCATTTATGAAATAGGTCAATTTCTATTTATGAATAGATAAAACCTTCTGAAGAAGCTGGCATCATCGATCAAAAGTCTATAGAGGTTTCAAATACACCATCTTTTCAAATTCAAGTTGATAACAAGGATGTTAAACAGATGAGACTATACTTCAATATATGCACATTAATAATAATTAGCATTTTATATTCTTTGCCATATTGGTTAGATTGTTAGTGCTTTGTGTTAGACATTTTCTAAAGACTATTGTAAAACAAAAAGGAGAAACATCTGCTAAAAAATTATTGTATCCTTGCTAAGGGACAGCTAAACTAAAGGGAGACTACTTTATGGGGGAAAAATCAACCTCACTAATAAAGTATTGATCGGCAAAGAATGATACAAATCCGTAACTCTTTCAGAGAAAACTAATATTTAGCTAACAATAAGATTTAGATAATACTGAAGTGTACACCTCTTACCTACCACTGGAGCATTAAAGGAGTGGTTTGATACATAGTCAAGAAGGATAACCAAAGCCATTAACTGAAGATTTTAATGGTAATCATGTTACATATAACTATTACTGTGTATGGGGAGGTTTAGATTGGATATCAAAAAAAGGTTTTTCACCCAGAGGATATTTGGACCCTGAAACAGGCTCCCCAGGGAAGTGGTCAGGCCTGACAGAGTTCAAGAAGCATTTGGTCAACACTCTCAGGCACAGGGTGTAATTCCTGGGGACTGTCCTGTGCAGGACCAGGAGTTGTATTTTGATAATCCTTGTGGGTCCCTTCCAACTCAGAATATTCTGTGATTAATGTCTTGACTTTTTACTCTGACACCCATATAAACAACATTTATGGAATTTACATTTCCACAAATATGTGCCCATAAAACCCCTGGATACTGTTGAATGAGGAATTAAAAAATGTGTCAAATACCTCAGTAGTAGAAATGAATGCAATTTCAAAGAAGTAAAACAGAGATTTAATTTAATTATTAAATGAGTTTGTTCCATGCCTTGCAAGAAATATTTAACTCACCTGGTTGCCAACTAAAAGAAGATGTTCTCCCAGCAGAAAGTCCTTGAGCATATCTTCCATTACCATCATGTGCTAGAGAAACAAAACCAAAATTTTCACTAGATTTTATACTCTCAAGTTTATGCATTCACTAATGGCAGTGGTACACCAGGAACTTAACTTCAAGGATTTGGGGCCAAACATTTTTGAACTTTAAATTTACAGCTACTTATTCTCTCAGCCAATAATAGCAGACGCAATGTATCCACTGACTAGAAAAATGAAACATTTACATCCTCTGCTCCAGCTGATTGTGGGTGCCTGATTTCCCTAAATATTTTTAATTCTCTGTAATCACTCCTTGTATGTTTCCTTTTAGCCTAGTTGAATGCTTGTCACCCAGAGTGTAAGAACTTTGTTTAGTTTGTGCCAATTTTCCAGCAATATCCTAGTAGAACATTACAGAAACCAAACAGACAGAATAAAAGACAGCTGATATGTTAATTATACACATATATTTTATTAAACATTAAACACCAGGTCGAACTTAATAACAAATACGCTTTTTCTATTCTAATCAAACTTTATTTTCAAGGAAAACAAAGACAGGAAAATGCATGCTCAAGTCTGAAAGTGTTTATATGTGTCCTGCAAAACGTGCCTAACTATTTCATTTTTATTAATTATTAATTAATACGTGCCTAGTTGAAGCCAAAATGCTGGAGGTATATTTTTACATATATCCAATATCATAAAAGGTAACACACACTGTACACCATTTAACCTTTTCTTCCTTCTCACAAATGATTTGTTTAAAAGGATAGAAAGGATTTCAGGATAATATGGCAATGAAGACTACTTTACTCACATAAAGTCGTGTATATGTCTTCACTGTATCTAGTAAAAATAGGTCATCCGTAAGTAGGTCAGTCAGCCTACTTAGAGAAATGAATGATTGTCTTTAAATAAACACATTATCATCTCATCTCTAGTACTTGATTAAAATAAAAATTAAAAATCAGTAGTTTGCCTATAATTTCTGAGCATAGAAACGCTCAGTTTCTGTGTGAAGGATGTTTTAAATTTCCAGATCTCTCTAGAACACAGACTGGGGGTGGGGAAAGAAACTCTTGTAAACACAGCTTAATACCGTGAAATCCTAACCAGGCATTTCAAAAGACTACTGAATACTCAATACACAATTTAAGGAGTGCACTTCAACCTAAATTATTCTATTTTTTGGCATATGTGTATACACTAGAAATTTATAACTAATGAGAATAAATTTGACCAGATATGGGAGAAATTCTAGGAAGTCAGTTTACCACACACACTGATTACATTTGAAAATTTCATTGCTAAGGCACAAACACATCCTTTTGATTACTTTTTTTATCCTAAATTGAACAAATATGTGTACATTATGTTTCCTATTCCCCTGCAAAGCAGCTTACCCAGAAGAAGTACTATGTATTGATACTTCTTTTGTTGGTTCTTTTTTTGCACTAGGACTTAAATTAGCATTGTATTATGATGCATGCAGACATTGAATATTAGCTATTTACGCAAAGGACTTGTAAGTAGACACATCCATATCATGTCAGCTTTATCAATCTATGTTCCCCATGCCTGGCCTGAAAACGGCATTTGGCATATTACCTAAAAAATTATTCCCATCCCTATGCCACTTGTTGTGGATCAACTGCAACGTTCTGTGGCAATATTAAATTTCACTGTAAAGTGACTTGTTTCAAGACCAAACATACAGAGGCAAAAATCTATGTGTTTCATTACACTGTGCAGCACTGCAAAGGGCTGAGGACATATCTTTTTCTGTTTTATTTCTGTAGCTTTTAGGTAATGAAGCACTGCACTAAACTTAAATCAAATTCATTCTCCTGCAGGTTTTTCTAAATGATCGTTGCAACACTTGAATGACCAAACTACAAAGTAGCAATATGGAAAATAAGAGTAGAATTCATTTAGAAATTGGAACATCTATCCTGATTGGTGTTTGGTTGCTGTTTCCTTCAGCACTTAGCAGGCACAGCTATTCAAGGACAGATACCGAGCAGGTCATTCTCTGCAGCATTTTTAACAGAGGTTCCCTAAATAAAATCTGAAGGCAGTTTTGTCTATGGTTTCCTGAAGCTATAAGCAAGAAGGTGGAAAAAGCAATGTAGGTGTTAAGTGCTAGCTGAACTCAGGATTTCATTTCCAACAGACACAAATTATGTGCTTTATCAAAATGGCAACACAGAACAAAATTTCACACGAAATGTTAGCAGGGAAGATGAAGAAGTCTGTCATCTGTTCCCCTTGCATGGCCTATCATCACCTTTAGGAGACGATACCCATGTAGCATAGTCTCTTTGGGGCAAAATTATAAGTGATGTGTGAAAAATGACTAGGAAAGGAAAGTATGGAAAACCCATACCAGTCCTCTAAAAGCAAAGTATTTCACAAGATCATGCTATCAGTGTTGCCTTTCAGTAGCAAAATAGTCCAAAGGACACCAAATGCTATCAGAAAAATTTAAGACTAAATAAACTACTTCAGAAATAAATCCTTAAAATTTAGCTAGCACATTATTTACTACACATATAAGCATACCCATCAGTACACATTTAACAAAGTTTTGTAACTCAGAAGTCAGAGATTTGTACTTACTTGTGCGTTTTCATAAAACAAAACATCTGGCACTTTCATTTTCTCAGCTGAGTTATAAATCGGCATGGTCACAGACCCTATCTTCAGAATCCCATTGTTTATTTCACCTAGTTGTTTTTCAGGAAACAAGCAAATGCATTTTTTACAACATGCTCTGACCAGACATGCAATCAATACCCAACACGTGCCACTAATGATTTACAAATTTTAACAAGGCTGCGGTTTGCAGTAAATTACTTGTATCTAAAGAAAGAGAACACATAGAAGAGTATCCATTTACAAAAAGTTGCATTACCATGAATTTGAATTCTCTTTAAAACTGTAAAGAAGTGTATTACAATAAATGATGAAAAAGTGACCTTACGGGAAAAGTACCATAAGAAACACCAAAAGTTGTGACTGCTGCCTTGGTTTAATTTCACACTCTCTTTGTATTACTGGAACATCACCAATACTGTTAGGCTACATTCCTCAATCCACGCGATTTCACACTTCCATTCTTTCTGTTGTCTTTCCCTGTCCCAATGGGGAGTGAGGTGCAGAGTTGAGGTAACAAGTGGCTGTGTGGGTGCTCGGCCGAGAGTGGGAGCACACCCATCACAACCATATAGAGCCACTGTGGATTCTCCCTTTCTGCTCTGCAGAGTTGAAATAACCCTCAACTACAGCTCTGAGAGAAAAAGTACATTAGAAAAATTTCTTAGATCTAAAGAACTATAAATTCAGACTTTAGGAAAATAACAACTAAGTGTAAATAATCACATATGCAATAAAAACAATCTTTTTTTTGCTAGTAATTTCTTAATCTGACATGGTATAAAATTGAAAATACCCGTATTTCTAGACAGATATTTTTAGCTGTTTGCCTTTATGGCATGAAACAGAGAAACACAGAAATTTCAAGAGATGTATCCAGATATTAAAAAAAGTTAAGCAGGTAACATCACACAACTGGCAGGAGTTCAAATTACTTTGTATACATGGTTTTATACATATATAAAATGTGAGTAAGAGATACAATAATACATAGATGGTTGCACATATGTATGTATATACATATGGTTACATATATATTTATATATAGTTATATACACATTATACTGCATATAATAAAAACTATATATCCATTAATATATGGCTATCTACATATATACTTTTATATATACACACACACACCCCTAAGTAATTACATAAAAATAGAATTCACATGAATTAAAACCTAAGATGTGTTTACCACTGCAAAATTCTAACTGTAAAAATACAGAAATCAAATACATCACAAAACTGGGAACCAATCTACAGAAGAACAAGAGCAGAGATAACACTGGTGAGGCAGAGTAAAGGAAAAACGCAGTGAATGGAAAATGGCAAATTGCTCATAGTGTGCTGCGTGACAGAGAATATGAAAAGATATACAGCTGGCATGAAGAGGACCATACAGGAATGCAGAAGTGAGAAAAATGGCAGAAGCAGAAATATATGCATAGCCCTGAAGGCTACTACAAATGAGTACAAGCTGGATAAGCCAAAGAAACAAAGAACTGCTTGATGAAGGTGACATGCAACTACCACAGCAATTTAAAGAGAATAACAAAGAAGTGTGTTCCAGAATGAAAGCAAATCATAAAACAAAACTTTTTACAAGAATCTCAAAAAATGGTTGATTTTAACAGGGGAGAGAAAGAAGCAATGGTAAAAACCCAGAACAGCTAAGTGTTAAGATCAAGGCTGTAACTGTACAGAAGACTAATTATCAGTGATGAAAAGAAACAAAAAGTACTAAATGCCTGAGACCATGGATCTTATAGACTGAGAAACACTTACACATGATGGAAAACAAAATTCCATGAGCTGGGAATTCAGCAGACAATACAACATACTGAGAGCAGCAATGCATTCTGATAGAACAAAGTCAGATATACAACTGAAGCAAATTACATTTAATTTTGAGGATAATTAATACACCTTTATATGTCCAGCAATCTAAAGAACATTCATGCAGAGTAGGAAAAAAAGATAGCAGAAGCTTACATGTGTAATCCTTTTCCTCTAGTTTTCTTGTGTCATCTGGACTTGTTTCAATACCAGAATCCTGTAGATTTTTATGTAAAGCTGATCTGGCGAGGCTTGGTAAAAATCTAAAACAAAGGGAATAATAGGAAGGTTTTATCTTAAGGGTTTTTCTTTTTAAAGTTTTCAGTATTTTCTGTAATCTAAAAATCTAAATCTAATGTAATCTGTAATCTAGAATGAAGATTCACTTGCACCTCCAAACCCTGAACATCTATTCCTTTCACAAATAGCCTTCCACATTTCCTCTATCCCTAAGGGGACGAATTGAGCTTCTTTCATAGGCAATGAACTTGTGGCTCTGCACTCATTTTAAAAGGCTTCAGTGTTATTAAATATTGCAATAGGGTTGTAATGTAGGGTGGTTTAGAACTAGAGGCATGTAATGTCCTCATTTTGTTGCAAGTAAGGGCTACAATAGAAACAATGGTGTTTTCACGACTCATGACTTTTCTCATGACTCAATTCGCTTGGACGTCAGGTTCCAGAGAGAAAGCGTAAGCTCTGAGATGCCTAGAACCTTTCAGTTTTCCAAATCTTTAGATAATAACTATTTGATTTCTTTTGAAAAGAGAAAAAAACCCAAAAAAATCCCCAAACCACAAAACCCCAAACAAACCAAAACCCACAAACAAAATCCCAAAGCAGACAAAACCCTCATAACTTTTCTAGACACAGGTTTTAGAACTGAAACCAAAAGTCCATGAAACATCAGTCAAATTAGATATTAATATGGCTCTGCTTAGAATGTTCTAAGACAGTGAAGCAATGCTGATAACAGTGAGCTAATTTATATAATGTCATGACCTATCTTCATAGAGATGGGAAAAGAATACCAAGTCCTTTCTACTTACCTTCCTGGTTTGAGAATACCACAGAAATATTTTTTTAAAAATGACCAACCCCAAGGAGCAAGACAACAATTGCATGATTTACTAAAACACATTTAAAGCTATCTTGCATGTTAGCAACTGACCAAGAAGCTCTTGAACTTCCACTAAAATTAGCAGTTCTACCTGGAAAGGCAGGCTTTATTAACAGCATCATAAAGGCTTTCATCTGGATGTTGTGACAGTCGACGACAAATTCGCAACAGTTGTCGAGTAGATAAAAACGAGGCCAGTGACTGTGCCTGTCAAAAAATACAGGGTAGTTTAATTATTTAATCCATGTGAGGGATTTAGATTGAACAAGTCAGGAGAAAACGTAATCCAAAAGGAATTACTTCAACTTTTCTCCTAATTCATAGATGCTTTGTGCCTTCTACAGCAACTCGTACACTTTAATAGGCAAGCTTGTAATTCTGTATTTTTTCAATACGTCACCGTCACAGAAATCATTATGTCATCAAAAGATTACCCTTAAAATATCCCTTGATAAGCAACAGGAAGAAAAATGTGCTGTGAACTGAATTTTATGTGCAATATGAACCGCAACATTAATACCAGCAATAACAAGCAAGTTAGCTACTGTGAAAGGATCACTGTGCTAAAAACTCATCTGCTCTTCACAAACTGAACACGAGCTCCACATGTAACACTCTGGCAAAAGGTCTGGCAGGATTCTTAGACAAATAAACAAGACAACACTGGGCAGCAGTACGGAGATTGTATCACCTCTGCACACGCCTTCTGGGCGGGCCATTACTGGAACACTGTGTTCTTTGCTGTTGTCCACATGTTAAAACAAATGCTTAAAACTGAACGTGATTAGCAAAGATTTACAGAAATTATTCAATGCTTGGGAAGGCAGACCACAAACAAACACAGCAAAATTTAAAAACTCAAACAAACAGAACCACAAAACGAGTGACCATGTATTTAAAGAAAGATCCAAAGACTGAGAAAGAAATCATTCTATAATTATATCTACCGGATGAAGGTATCTAATACAAATAGGTTCCTTATTTTAGCAGGAAACACACAACAATGACTGTGATCTGATAAGTCACGCCATGTTTTGCCTGGGTCAAGTGAAATATTTTAATTAGGTAATTTCAAAATGTTTTGTTTGGGTTTATACAAGATTTCTAATGGCATTAAAATTACCTTAATACATGACACTGTTTCAATTGGAAAAAAAAAAAATCTTGACATTTGAAATCCAGGGGAAAAAATAGAGAAAAGCAACACTTCATGAATTTCAGACCCTTTTCCCCCCTTTATTAATTTTTAAGCATGAGAAATATCATCAATTCTTTCCCCTGAAAAACAGCAGTTTGACAAAAAGGCATTTAAATAAAAAAAAAAAGTCAGTTCTACGAAATAATACAAAACTTCTCTCAAATTATGACAAAGAATAATACTTTTTAGCATATCTCTGAGCTATGAGCAAGAATTATTTAGATTGGGCTAACTGCAAAGATTACAACTGCTCCTCCTGCTTTCATTGACAGAAGATTGTGAAGCATCTTCTGAACAACTACAGTTTACAACCCAGCACTGTGGACATAGTGATGCAAATGATGGCATTTCATGTGTTACTTCAAGACCTACTCAGCCATGCTTGAAGCAAGGACAAGGGGGAAGGGTTAAGTGCTCTATCCTTACTATCCATAAATAAGACCATCGAGGAAAAGTTGTATCACATCTTCTGAGTATCTGCAATTGGTAGCTGAAAGTTTTGTCAACAAAATTTCCTCCTCTCTTACCTGACTTTTTTTTTTTTTACTGAACAACTGTAAACTCAAAATTGTGTTAGTGACAATTTTTTTAATATATATCTATGAGGCATCTAATTCAACAGGATCTTGATTGTGGTCTCCAGATGCTATTGTAAATCAAGCAAACAATTACAATGACGCAGACAACGCCCACAGGCTGAACAGTCTACAGGTATTCTATTGTTAACAAAATCACTTTAAACAATGGTTAATATTTCAGGATAATCTCTGGCAGAGGCTTATTTACTTAGACAACTCTATAAATAGCCTAACGTACATAAGGCACACATTTCATCTCTCTGCACAGGTGTGTGCTGTTCCCAACATGTCTCATGTCACTGCTGATCTACAAGAATTCTCCCTCAAACCATACTGTGACTCACTTCTCATCCAGTAAGACATAATTCATTTAGATATTTCACAATTCTGCAGATATCCACATATTTGGAAAGGATTTTTGTGATGCTCTATTCAGGCATGATATGTCTCCAAGTATGTCAAAACAGATACATTTATACATTAGATATAGGAAGCTCAACAGATAATTATAACAACTGTCCCAACAGTGTACCTAGAAGTCAATTTTTTACTTACTTTTTTAAGCTCAAAAGAGCATAAAAGCCTCTCTCAGCTTCTTAAATAGTAAAACTATAAAAACTATTACCCATGTTAAAACCATAAAATCTAAGGACAACGGATGAAATTTACATATCAGTTAAACTGCTGGATTCTACTAAAAACATTTTAAATTTTACTTACATCAAAAGCATGCCGAGTTTTAGTTGCCATAGCAATGATTTCTTTTTCTTTTCACCATGATTTAACTCTATATTTTTTAAAGAATTCTGTGGTCACTTTGTCAGCAGAACTTATTTTCTTGACATTACTTCTTTAATAGAATAGCCTATGGCAGTAACACAGCCAGGAGTTCTGGAGCTTTCTTTTTTCTGAGTCTCTGCTCCTGCCCATTGTCATTTTATAACAACTACATAGCTCCTATTGCCCAAAAAGTCCCAATAATTTCAGCTATCAATTTTCCAATTACTAAAGCAAAGTAATCAAACAATATCTGAACACATGTGATTATATCCATACAAAAGGCACCTCAGTATGTTTCACTGTGAGCCACATACCACTAAACTCACTGGCAACATGTGTTCTGTTCTTGATTCTCTGGAATTTGTGCAAATTCCTAAAAGCTTTACTTATGGAGATTCCAAATATATATATCATAAATCAAAGAAGTTTATAGTATGCAGCACAGTAATTGCCAGCAATAGTTTTCCAGGACAGCTTTTCCAATCAGGCAGCCTTTGAAATAACACTATAGCTTAGCATGTTTCATCCAGCCTTTGTTAAGACAGTCACAGTAGGAGACAGTAAATTCAAAGAGAAAAAAGAAAAAAAAGGGCTCACGGTGGCATCATTTGTCTCTCGAAGCTTGTGTGTTACTGACAACAACTTTTCCACAGCAACACTGGGTACATTTGGAATCTGGTTGAAAGAAAAACAGTATTAATCTTACTGCAAGATATACAAGTTCCACATATGCAATAAGCACAGAGTTGCCATAGTTGCTTTATGACAAAGAGTATTTTTTATTACAGCAGCATTTAATATTAAAATGAGAATTATACCATTAAAAGATAAGCAGACATGCTGCTTTGATAAACTTTGAAAATCAGCTCCTTTATGCTACACTGAAACAGCAATATATTTTTTATGTAGCAAATAATCCTGTTCAGTAAGCAATAGCCAGTAAGTGCCTAAAATACTGAATGTACTTACCATTTGTTTAATAACTTCAATTTCTTCACTCTTGCTTAAAGATCGAACATTATGAAAAAGAAACAGTGTCAAAAACTCTGGACCCAGCCATTGTTGGGTACTACTTCCAATGACAGGAGGTTCTGCTAAGACCACTATTCTGAAAGAAGGATGGATAGGAAAGATAGACCTGCAAAAAAAGATTTTAAAAATGCATTATCTGGCTTAAGCAATGAATATCAGATTTAATTTTTACAATAGATGAAAAAAAGATAAATTATTGTACTGAAACATATCATAGTATATTCAGATCATTTGCAACGCAATTTTATTTTTTAAAAAAAAGACAAAGGCTGAATAATGCAACTTGAAATTTTATAAATTTATATGTTATTAATGTTCAGAAGTGTACCCCAGTCTCTTCATCTGCAACAGGACCTGCATGCCTCAAGACAGACAAATACCACCAACTAAGCTACAGTCTACTGGGTTGTATGTCTGAAATGGGTACATCTCACTAATTTAATGGACTTTTACAAGTGCTTTACCTAAAACAGGGCGTCTTGGAGGCAACTCAGGGATAAAACAAGACCTACTAGAGCTGCAGTAATTCTTTTACTGAATTAGACTGACAGAAAGGATGACACTGTCGAGATTTGCCTAGATACTGTGAAGAGCTCAATTTAGTAAGAGTTTAGAAACATTCCCTTACAGATGCTCTTTGTGGTCCTTGGATTAATATGTCTAACTTCATAATGCTCCTGAAAGTTATGCTTCAAAGACCAAACCAATCACTTCACCCCTGGCTCATTTTAGAGTCAGCATGAGAAGACAGGTCTCTCCAGTGGAAGATTAAGATTTACAAGAACTTCAGAACTGCCATACTGGCTCCTAAAATCAACCAAGCACAAAAGTCTAGCCACAAGCAGTAGTCTGTCCCTCTCATACCCTTTCAACACCCACAACTGTATCTTCAAAGACATCAGAGGACAGATCTCTATTTGCTTTAATTTCGCTTCGCCCAAGAGTTTTTTCTAATACCGTTATGAACTTCCGTTCTTCACCCTATCTGCCTCCACAGCTTCCTGTGAAAACACATGCACTGTTCCTGGTTGTAAAAGGTACTTTTATTATTATTGTTTTTTAAATCTTTATGGGACTGGCCTGCCAGCTTAAATCAGTGTTTCCTAGTTCTCACTTCGGGATTTGGTAACTAATAGTCTTGACTCCACTGAAGATAACAGGAACTTGCAACACAAACTTCAATATACAACTTTCAGATATGTATGTTAGGGAACTAAAAGACTGCTGCCTTGGATTTTGATATCTTTGCCTTCTTCGCATCTTTTGTATCCCTTATCTCTGTAATATTTTCACCTCCTCTGACTGGGCACTCATTGGTACTCATTCATCAGCATACCTGCATGATAACAGCATTACACAGAATCACTGAACAGTGTGAGCTGAAAGCAACCGAGAAGGATCATCAAGTCCAACTCTTAAGTGAATGGCCCATACAGAGATCGGACCTGTGATCTTGGTGTTATTAGCACCATGCTTTGACCAACTGAGATGATCTCCAGAAGCAGCAGAAACAATGGAATAACATGTCAGATACAAAAGCCAGTCAAATGTTGTGCAAGGAGGGCCTGTTTTCATCAACTAATTTTACAGTACTCATATTAAAATAGAGGATGTTCATTTGGAAAAAGCAAGTGAAATTCGATTAGGCAGTTTATATTGCTGTTATCATGTCATGTTCCATACAAATTACTGAAGACATGAATTGACAAACCTACTGCACAGTTGGCTCAACTGTTCATCACAATAAACCTGTGATACAACAGGCCAATTACAGCAGTCTCTTGTACCAAAGCAAACAAAAGCGGTGGCATGAGTTATTCTCAGCTGAAAGTCATAAGCCTAGAAGCTACTCCCTGATTGATAAAAATAGAAACAGATGTCTGAAAACATCACATGAAAGAGGAACCAATGGGAATGTCACTGTCACTAAGCATAAAAGAAGGTCAGAGAACCTTAGCCAACTTCATTATAGAAGAAAACATTTCCTAGATAGGATAAATACATGTACTTTCAGATGTACCTTCCTTTACATTACTAAGAAAAAAAGCAACCTTCCTCCAGAAATCCATCAAATTCTGGCCCTTCTGCAATACCTTAAGAGAACACCAGGAGTCAACTTTTCTGGTGAAGGAATCATATTTCTTTTGTATCATTCCTGGTAAAGGAATTGCATTTCTTTTTTACCACCTCCTAGTCGCTGCCCTCAAAGGGCATGGTGGGGACAGCCAGGGAGGGCACGGAAAGAAGTGGGAAGAGAGGAGATGCGACGTCAGGGCAAGCTAACGTGGTGATACCAGTTAAATTCACTGACACTCTCTAGACTTGGACAACATCACTGCTGTAGGTTTCCAGGTTGTAAACATGAATAAAACTATTTCAAAGGCGTATTGTTTGGACTGATGTTTGCAATGCTGAAAAGGTCAGGCTAAGTGTATTATTAAACACATATCATAAATTACTCAGTTCTGCAGTGCTCTGTAAGTTCCCATCTTCCATCAGCACAACTGAAGAGCTTCAAAGTTGTTCCATCACATTACAGGTCAAGTCTCAAAGATAATACAACATGGAGAGCTCTTACATGGAGCTGCACTTTACAGAAAAAAAATATTTGACATGACAAGAAATCTAGTGGGGTTTACAGATGAAGACGAAGTAGATGTGTCTTATTAAAAACTTGGCATCTTTTAAATTAATGAGCCTCAAACACGGTGGGAAGATTTGATGTTAATTGATCCATGCAAAGAGTCTCTATCCTTGTCTCTATTACACATTTACTGACAATACAGGCAGCAAGGCACCCTCCTAATAAAATGAGTGTCCTTCTTTTGACATCACTGTTTAATTTCAGCCAAGGATTACCACCATTGCTCTCACAAAGAAAATCACACAGTGTGATCAGGGTGATCTTTAGGGAAAGATTTTCTTGTTATTGACCATGGTTCTGAGCAATTGAAGCTTCTCATAAAAAAAAAATAAAAGAAAATGCAGAATGGCATTTCTAATGCCACTTTGCAAGACCAACGTACTTTTGGTTGTGTCTTCCTGTAACATGATTTAATAAATCTCATTTTCTAGCAAATTTTGTAAGTTGGGAATTATTATAATACTAGGACCAAAATGACTTACTGTTATTTTCTTGCTGTTTCTTTTAAATTTCACCACAGTCTAAAATTAACAGATGACTTTCTTAAAATTCACTAAACTGGAAAAAAGCCAAACCCCTAAACAACAAATGAAGTAAAAGCTAAAAAATGTAAGCAATTAAAAATTCTATTGCTTGATAAATTCACTCCCTGCCACACTTCACGTTTGTCTCGTCTACTGTGCATTCCCTTTCAATCTAATCACATGGAAAATAATCCACTGTCTGCAAGGCATTAAAACCACCCATGCATTATGAGAGACCTCTTTTAGTTTTTGAACTATCCTATTATGTACCTACTCCTAGATTTTCCTGTAACAGCTGCCTTTCTGCTCACCACATCAAGACCTTAGCATCTGTGTGTGTTGTGGGGGGTATATCCACACAAACAGGTTAAATACTGCATCCTGAGACAAACAGACACTTTGCTGCTTGGTTTGTAAAGGCTGTGTGCTACCTTTACAGTATCTGTCTTAGTGAAGTAATGGATGATTACAGAAGAAATTCTATGCAGAAATCTTGGATATGCACACTACTTGGACACACTTTCTCTTACTGTCTGAACTTGTTCAGGGAAATGAATCACTCAATCATCAAATGAATAAAGTATCAGCAACTATAATTTCCTTCCATGTAAAATATCTTTAAGGACCATCTTTCACTATCTCAAGGGCAGCTTTTTTTCTTCTCCTTAAACTCATAAACATGAATTCTTAGTTTCCTCAAAGGAGCTAATGTGTTCTTTCTACGACCATATGCTAACTTAACTTCACAACCAAACCGGCATAATAAAGAATATAAGAAAAAGGACTCTGTGGCCACCACTAGTTACCTTGTGGCTTAGAGGCTTTCAGCAGGCCAAGGAATAACCCAAAATGTCCCAAGGGCAATGCACTGCTTGCACTTGTCACTCTTGAGCGAGCTATTGTACCCACCAGCCTGAAGCCCTTCTTAGAAAAAGGCAAATTTTTCTACAGATGTAGAAATGTAATGAAATAATAGTGAACATATTACACAATGACAATAATTAACATCATTTAAAATCAGAATATACTTTATTAGCTCTTACAACAGTAATAAAACTTTGAAATGTTGTCAAAAATATAACTTACGAATAACAGTGCTCTAATCTGCAAAAACTGAAAACAATCCGAAAACCAAACCATACTTTCCTCTTTGTCCAGCACTTCCTAATAACACCATCATGGTTTAAGCACATTCACATTCTCTACTGTAATACTGTTTGCATTTGTACACAGGGGCATGTGATTTCTCCAGATCACAGTGTGATCTGAAATACCACCATTTTAGTAAAAAAAACCCAAGCAAACCTCTTGATCCTCTTCTTCTTTCTCTTCTACTACACATATGAGTATTCTGACTATTGAATCACTAAAAATTAAAGGCACTAAAACCACGGGAACATATTAATATTCCCTTATTGGAAAATTAGGTAAACTTAATGTGTCATGAAAACATTGCAGATTCAGTCCCAATAAAACTGGGAATGACATCATATATTCCACAAGCCTGGCAAAGAGCAGTCATACTGAAATTACTTTAGTCAAATCCAGCAAATCAGGATAAGTAAAGCTGTCTTTTCATCTTCCTCTAAGATCAGAAATCCACATAAGGCCACTAGCCACAGTCATTGACATGCAGCAAGACAGATGTCTCTTATCAATACGGGAAGCATCTCCTAATTGTGATTTAGGTAAGAATTTGCCCCACCAATCTGCTAATAAATTAATATTTTACTCTATGTAACTTCTCCATAGACAACATATTGCAGGCAAAGGAGGAATGGTTAGTGCTGTCGTGATTAAAATCTGTGAGTAAATCAGCTGTCAGTATCTCAGATCTAATCTGATGCTGGACTCTGCAACACTGGAAGGTACTGAAGTTTGCAGCGGCTGGTAACCACTGCTGAAAGGGATGAATAGCAAGGAGGAATACAGTCCTGGAATCAAACAGCAATTATTGACATTGCATGCTGGAGTCAGTTAAAAGGTAGTGATATTTTCGGAATATGGAAGGCACCAAAACCAGGATGAGGTCCTGAAACACCTTCAGTTCTTCAAGGGTTGATGAGAACAGTACCCTCTCTATAGAGGAGTCATCCAGTGATGCCAAAGAAGCCCAAGGCCAAAACCAAAGAAGTAGTTACATGTTTGCATTACTTTAACCTAGGTTTTTTTTAATACGTCAGTAAAGAAAACAAGGGCAGATTGAACGTTTCACCTAGGAGAAGGTAGGATTATCACCAAAATGGACTTCAGACAATTCAGGAGCTAGAATTCTCATATGAATCCAAGATGGTGCTAAATGATCATGCTGAGCTTCCAGATATAAAAATGCCTACACAACGGGGTATCTGTTTGTTTCTAAGACCAAGTACTAATCAGAAATGCATTCTTGTCCAATACAACAGACACCCTTCACTTATGGATTAGAGGGTGAAAACTAACTGTCTATCAAACAGATAATTAAGAGCTTAGCAACTCACAAAACACTATATTGCAAAATATTGAGGTGGTTAGGTAAAAGCAGTACATTGAGATCTGAAGGAAAGAGAGCAGCCTTTCAAGGAAAGCCAAAATACCCCCAACTTTTGGAGCCTCCAAAATAGCCAAAAACAATGCACACTTACCACTGAACAGCTGAACCAAAAGGTTACTCAATGAGACTGAAAGGAAGGAAAGTATATACAGAGACGATACAGGAAGGAGAAGGGTCTGCAGAGCAATCATTAAAGAAGACAGCTTGGACAGTGCTCATAGTCTAACTGATAATGAACATTAAAGGGACTCCACTGCCAAAACAGCCATTGTTAGAACAAAAAAGGAGGCACAGGATCCAGATGTAAATCTCTATTCTTATGAGAGAGATTTGATCCACTAGGAGTGGCAGCTCTGAAGAGAAATATGTGATGAACTGTCCAGGGACAGGGAGGAGAGTGGCGCAGCAGATATATTTCATAGTACAAAGTCCGATGCAAAGTTGGGGTACCATCCCAGATGGGCCCTGGGAGATTTCTGCTCGTCTTTTTAAAGTCTGTGCTTAAAATCCTGATAAATAGAACACTTCCCTGATATATAGTTCTTCACTCAAATAAAACAAATGCAGGAAATTACCATCTAGCTAGGTATATGGCCTCAGCAGAGTGGATACAATCTGCCACAAGTAGCTTAGAATAAAGTTTGGTTTTTTTGTTGGTTTTGTAGGGGCATTTCTTGCCTTTTTTTTTTTTTTTAAACCCACTGTATTTTGATCAAAAAGGGAACCAGAAATATGGAAACAACTAGGCAGTAAAAGAAAAGCAGCTTTTCTAAAGGGTGGACTATGAAGGTCAAAGAAAAAAATCAGATTCAGTGAGACAATTGAGAGAAAACATGCGGCACATCATGAATGCACCCCTGCTATAACCCATCAGGCCTCTTCAAAGTCTGGACACACACACACCCTGCAGCATAAATATGAGCATGGATATCTGACATAAAATTCCAACTGTCTTTTCAGAGTAGATCCATTTCAGAATCACAATATGTTTAGCTCCTTATATATTACTGAATATTAGATTGTGTTTGTTCTGAGACACTATCAACAATATCCCTCCCATTAACTAAAATTGGTCAGCATTGTTTGACCATGTATCAAGTATGGCCTCAGAGGACTAGGAAACATTTCTATCTGTGGAATGTTTCTAGCAGACAAGTGGAAGTAAAGGAACAAAAAGAATAAGCATAATGGGTCCCAACCCATCCTTAGGATTTCCTGCCCCATATTAGCTGTAAATTAAATACCAGCTTTCTAGTTAATGAGGCAAAAGAAATTAACAAGTAGTATTTAACTTCAATTTAGCTTTATTTTCCAAGACTTTAATAAAATGTTCCAAAATTAAGTATTATATAGCTTTAGATCTATTTTCGTATCTACTTATAATTTCTCCTCAATTTCTAACTCCTTCTCTTAAAGGATATTGAATGTTTTCCTTTTACTTCAAGTACTCTAAACAGGATATAATTTTGCCATACCACAAAAAGAAATAGAGCTCAGGAGGAACCTGATGTTTAAAAGATGTTTCTCTTAGCAATGAGAAGGCATCAATTAAATAGAAAAGCATTTTCCTTTTTATTAGAAAAAAAATTAAAAAATTGAAATGCTGTTTCATTCTATAGTCATAGCTGACACTTTACCTTTCCTGTAGTTTCTCATCAGAGAGCTGTAGTTCTTCTTTTAGGTTTTGATATCTATCTTCCCTTAACAATCTGGTGCCGTCATAGAGAGTCAGTTCTCTGTCATGTATTAGTCTGAAAATAAAGAATAAGCTCTATCTAGCTTTTGATTAACTTTTAAAATACTTATAACAACAATGTTTTTTTTAAACCTATCTCAATTAACATGGACCACAGTAAAAAGAAAAAATGATACCAACTCAAGATGCATCTATGCATGGAGGTAAAATAACATACATGAGTTTTAGCACATAGTCAGTCAACTTAGTTTAAATCCATATGCTAAGAATATGAAAGATAAAAAAATCTGTCTTACCAGTGGAGTGTGCATAAGTGGCATGAAACAGCTTTTTAGTTATGCTTGTACCAAGTAATATACTTTTATTTCTTGAAGCGCTATCTTTCAGCTGGCTTTGATGATTAACATACATACAGACCCAGCTTTTATTTTGTGATATGCAGAAGTTGATTAGCCACAATGCATGCACATGTCAGAACTAAAAATCAGAAGGGAAAGCTAAACATATGAAAAGGCAACAACACAGTCAAGTATAATTCTCTGTTCTGTCCTTCTGCATATATATATAAGAGAAAGCAGAAAATGCTTTTACTACAACCTGCTTTTAAAGCTCACAATGTCCTTTAGTTTGCAAAAGGCAGTATATGATGCATGCATATAAAATGGCATAAAAGTTTGACCTGACAGTATAATTATTAACATAGTATTCGCTATTATTGTGCTCTGCAAAGTTTAATTTCTTTTTTATTGAATTATGAAATAATGTTTAGAAAGAGTTCTTTGCAATCAATATAAAGTATGCTGTGTAGCATACTTCATAACATGCAGAATGCACTCAAAGTATTTAAAATGTTTTCTGACATTTTAAATATGCATTTAATATTAATATTGCATTTCAATGCAATGATCTTGCATTTTTAAGTTGTTGCACAAATACTACTAATTTTCAGACTTCGTAATTTTAGAATAACATCTAGCTCATTCCAAAATTCAGACTTAGACTCTAAATTTACAGCCGGCTGAAATTTCCTGTATTATTTTAGGCTTACAAAAAATTAAAGAATTTTTTCTGCTTTTAAGTAAAAAAAATGAGCACTACATATTCTATGAAACTTCAATGCTCAGCTTGTTCTTTACAGTATTCCCAAAGTTCCAAAGCTATATTCACCAGCGGGAACTTAAGGTCTCAGTATGCATGCAGTCAATACACACATCATGTGCACCCAGCTTATCCACGCTCCCATCCTGACCTTTGGAGCACAGCGAGAGTGCCAGGGTTAATTCGATGAATGCCGTCAAGAAGAACAAGCTTCCCTTCCAGAGCTGCAGTGACAAGCGGCGATGGTCTCCAAGCAGTGTCTCCATTTGGAAGAGTGTACCTTTGCTGTAGCAAATCTCTAGCCGTCATATCCTGCAAGTATCAGTCCATCAGAAGAATATATTTATGATCCATTTTCTTAATTCATGAGTACATGCTTTCTCCTTAAAAAACTGCATTCTGTTCTTCCCAAGAATATTAGGAAGATTAGCAGGAAACCTTCCATTACTTTTCCAAAGACTATTAGAAATACACACACAAATCTACTCACAAAATGTTAAATAGTCTTTGGAAGTTCTAGACTTGTCAATATCACCTCTTTGAAACAAGAACAAAAGCCTTTCTCCCCCCAGCCCCTTGAACAAAACACAAGCAACTGACAACTTGTACACAGCCCTGTGTACAGAAGAGGGCAGCAATTTACACCTGGAGCAAACAAGAATAATTTCTTTCATGTGGAAGCCACCTGAAAGAGCAAAGATTTCATCATTAATCTTGAACACAAAGCAGCATGACATTCCACCTCTCAGCTGGAAAACGCAGTGGAAGCATCAGAATAACAAACAGAGTAATAAAGAAGCCTGTAACACAGAATTTGTCAAAAGTACATAGCCTATCACAAAATAATGCTTAAGGGATAAAACAAAACCAAAGACAACATCTAGCATATCCTCCAGCACACATATTCTAGATGTTCCATTACAACAGGTAAGCACTAGAGAAACAAAGACGTAACAGTAATTTTGTGATCTGGAAGACTAAATTCCTTCCTCAGGCTGTGCTGTGAATACAACCTGAAATCAGATAAAAATATATTTTCTATTGTAATTGTAGCTTTTGCATATGTCCTTTTCACAACTATAAACCCTTTGAACTTTAACGAATAAAAATAGAATACATTACGTCATATGGCCTGAATCATTTCCTTTTTCTACATTTCCTTAAAAGCTCTAAAATAACAGGACAAAGTCTGGTTCCTTCAGTGCTACCACATTTGTCTAATTTAAAGTCTCACATTCAAATCCACAAAACCATACCGTATTTTTATTGTTGCATTTCTGTTGTTTTACTGCAGTGTTCATTCTTTCCTATTTTATTAATGACTTAGATGTGAAACATTTTTATAAAAGAGAGAGAAAAACGTGGGTTTAGGACTTGCTTAAGAACTGTGCAGTCAGCAGCTAGTAAATGCTGTAATGAATATTTAACTAACACACCTTTTGATAAGTCACCTCGAGAAAAATCAAACATACAGTATGAATTGACTGGGTATGCTATACAGCACGTCCATCTCTAATTCCAACGAGAACCATGCATTAATTTTCTGCAGATAAACTCAGAGGAGTATTTGGTGCAAAATATTTTCTAAAATACAACATGAATATAACATTGTGGTTTAAATGGTTGAATGATATTCAATTTAGGGATGATTAAATAGGAATACCATTGCTAACACCTGCACAGTTTTTGTAAGGAACTTACTTTATGGCTAAGTACCTGTCCAGGGATTTATTGGTTTTATTTATTTACTCTAACCTAATTTTTAATAAATTTTATTCAAATCACTTAATGTATGATATTAAAACTAATGTTACAATACGCCCTTTGGAGGGAGGTAACTGAAGTATAAGAACTAATTATTCCTCTTATTTTGGACAAAGCAATGGCAACAATGTATTGTCTTGTGAAACAAAAAGCTTATTTTAATTCGTAACAGTCATTATAACTTATGTGTTTTATGTTTCCTTGTTTATTTTCTAGAGCAGTTTGTATACAGGAAAAAAAAAGACGTTTAGGAGAAAAAACAAGTAGGATAACTTCTCTTCCACTCCCTTTAGCAGTTGTATCAACACAAGCCTCCAACCTAGCCATTTTTCATGCCTTGTAGTACTAATCATGTTCTTGGCAATTATGAGGTGAAGAATCTATGTTTCCTGCTCTTCATGCCAATTTGGACTCATCATTTGTTAGTATTTCTCAAATAAAAAACTGGAAGGATTTGGTAAAGAAAAATTATGAGGTCAGGCAAAAAAAAAGAGTCCTAGAAACAAAAACATCACAGTACACAAACATTAGTGATGTACTCACAAAACTGTTTTTGCCGGGGAAGAAAAGCAGCAAGTTGCTGGAAAACTTACAACATCATTTTGACTGTTACTTTTCCCCCATCTGAAACTCTGGGGGGAGAAAATATTTTATTTTAAGCAATTTGAACTAAAAGTTCCCTAGCTACAGTCCACAAAGCACAAGCTGGCTGCTGCTTCTCATCTGCTATTGTTCAACTGCATTAAGAGACAACTTAAAAACAAACCTTTCCTAATCAGGATGAGTTTCCTTTTTCAGCCATTTACCTACATGTAACTGCATTTAATGAGAAATCCGTATAATGATGTCAAATAGCACAAATGAGATAGGATCTGCTCTCTCAGCCAACTATTAGTATAAGAGATGATCTATATTCCAACAGGTTTGCTTTGGGTAAATTTGATTTTCACCTCACAACATAAAAGCTTTTACAGTTGTTTTTTCTGTGAAATCAATATAGAGAGATACAGCTTTTCACACTACTCAAGTCCTTAAATCAACTTCAGTTGAAAAGAATGATGAAGCAAATATTAAAAGACTATATATATATATGTATAAAAATCCAAGAATTCATTTCTTCAGTGAGCCTGAGGAGAAACAGTTCTATTGCTGCAAACCAAAGGTAAGTGTCCCTCTATTCATTTTTGTGCCTGCAGAAATTATCAGAAAATAAATATGAACCACAGAACAAAGAAAAGCCTCCTTAATTTTAGAAACGGATTCAGGACAGTACGATGTCTCTCTGAAAAAACCAGAAGACACTTTTTTGAACCAAAGCAGAAAAAAATGCTAGATTTACAGCATTATCAAACTTTTCATAGTCTTCACTGCTGAGTTAGTGTATGAACTTAACATTTGTTCTGTCATTAAATTTTCCTGTTACTCTGCTATGCAAAGCCCCTGATATGTTATTATATATTTTAAGAAAAACAAATGCATTCTGAAATTCTATTTACAGCTCAGCTACATTCAATAATATTTTTATACACTGCTTTTTGTAAAAACTTTTGAGTTATGTAACACATCGTACATTAAGGAAACACTTATACCTATAGATACATATGTGGATCTTACCTAGGCTTGGCTACACAGGAATTTACAGCGAACAAGCAGCTCTCAGTCATCTACTTGCTTTATTGATACTGTTTGATATCACCAAAAGCCTTTCTATAAAACCCCTTTGCTCTCTGAGCTTGATCAAACCCTAGTGAAACCAAAGGAAAGGTTCACTTCAGCGGGAAATATCTCAAATCCTTTCCTAGATTTTATTTGTATAGGAATTACAGATCCCTTTGAAAGAAAGATGTTTACTAAATAAATAGTTCCATTGTCAGCTCTGCTCATGTGCCTCCAAAAATGAAGCCTTCTGCTCATATTCATCAAAGCCATACTAATTAAAGGTAGGAAGCTGAGAAACAGTGGCCATGTTTTTAACCAAGTATCTAATTTTGCTGGTGAACACCTAATATTTTATTATGTGCAACAATACAAGGGTTAGGGTGTGCTTGCCCTTAAGCAGGTTTGTCAAGTTGCAGAAGTTATTTTTCTGGGATGAATTAAAACTATGTCTACAGTGACAAGTACAGAGAGAAGTACACAGGGTAGCTGGACACACAGCTCTGGCTCAGAAACTATATGCCTATCTTAATAGACCACTCTACAAAAGATAATAGGCACTGCTGGGAATCCAAGTGTGTTACTATGAACATGACATTACACTGATGAGGATATGTAGCCCTGTTACCCAAATCTGTTCACACTCAGCCACATTAAAGTGTAAGAAAAGGGCAGAAGTCATTTGTCTGACTCCAGTTATGCAGACAGAGTTTCAAAGTCTTCACCCGTATCAGCTGAAGCCATATAGGGGGGAAGGAAAAGCAGTGGGATCCTGTCTGGGGAGGTTCTCAACCATGCAGGAAAACATAAAATGGACTGTCTTTTCTCATCATCATCATCATCACTATCTCTCTTTTCTATTTTCCTCTCACTTTTTCAACCATTCAACCTCAGCACCCATCTCTGTCAGTGTTTCTCCCCACATGCCAGTACACTTTTAAATCAGATGCCACTGCCATTTCTTCCTTTGGAGGTCTCCATATTGTCTGGGAAAAATTTAAAGCAGAAAAGGGATCGAAGAAAGAGACCTGTATATTGCATTAAATCTGATGCTAATGTTTCCCTGCAGCATTGACAATTATCACTTACAACCATAAATCCTGTTATATTTGGTGTATTTTGACTCATAAGGTCATAGGAGACTCTTGACTTCATATTTTATTAAAGCACTTTCATCCCTCAGGTTTATGGAGAAAACCTTACACATGCGATCTCTGTGTGAAAAGCTAGCAAATTAATTAATTCTACTTTTAAATCTTGTAATTTTTCATCTTATGCCATGAGGTTAGAGTGTACTACAACCTAAGACAGACAATTCTTTCCAAACATGTACTGAGTGACCACTGGCTATGACAGTGCTGTTAAGCTTGAAAGAGCTTGGGGTTTGCAAAAACACCCAACACTTTCAGTGCTGTGAGAAATTCTCTACTTGAAATCATATTTAAAGCATGATCATGAGCAGGTAGTTTCCTTACCTGGTATAGCATGATAGGTTCTATACTGTATCCCAGTATATCAGCAAACTCCTTCGCAATAACTGTTTTGCCACAGCCCTAGAAAGTTAAAAAATATTAATTAGATTACATTCTAGAGATCATGGGGAAGAAGGGAGATCAGAAATTTAAATTCTTACTTTTCCTCCAATTAAACACATATCTTTAACCATATGGGATTGCATCATTTCTGCCAATAGCTGATTATGGCTGGAAGTCCTTATGAAAGTATCTGATCGAGAATAATGTTTTAACATTCCAGTTCCAGCTGGAACCTGTAAGAAAAAAAAAGTAAATCAAAATGCTAAATAAGCTATATTGTGATAACTCTAGGCTTTGTGTGGACTAGGTTATGCTTGTCCAAAACTACTGTAATATTTTGCTGACAACTGTCATCCATCAAACTTGAAACTGTCACAAAATTAAATCAACTAATTTCTCATAGACAAACTCCTTCACATCTCCTTCACCCACTCTTCATGAAAAAAATTAACAAAATGTGAATCAATACAATTACAGCACTGGGGTATGCAAAGAACTTCAGACTGTTCATGCAAGAGACAAATAAAAAGTCACCAATATTCACTGCTCTTTAGAGAAACATGGAAGAGATAGAGCAATTAGTATTGTGAAAATCTGAAGGAACTACTTTGACCCGAACTTCAGAGAGTTTCAATTGTTCGCCACTTTAAGGCACTTGCTCTACATTTCCACTTCCTGCTCTAGTCTGGGAATTGTTTCATCTGCAAACTTCTTATGCCCTCCTTTCCCAGAGACATTCTGCAGAAGTGCTTTCAGAAGGTATCAACTATGTGTCAAATGAAAATAAAAATTTTTGCCTCGGAAAAGAATTGAATCAAGTTCCTACAGACTCAACTTTTCCTGAAAAATTCCCATTTCCTGATGTTCCCCTCTTCACTTTGTCATGGTACAAACTCTCTGAGAATATTCCTTACCAATGTTATTATAATCTCTCTGACTCCCACTAGTTCACCTTCTTTACAGACTCTCTAGACTCTCCAAATTCAACATTAACTTCATATTCTCAGATCAGCATCTGTTTCCTGAGTAAGAACTTATTTCACCACCTAGCAGGTCATAAACTTCATTGGAAGAAACTCAAACTAATCATATTTGATGTGATTACTTTGTTCCATTTTCCCAACATCCTGTGTCGGAACATTACCAAGCACTCATTAGATTTTATTTGAAGTGTAAACAAAGACAGACTATTGTTTTTACAAAAAGAAAAAGGGAAAGCAGCATTAAGAGCATCATAAGTACTCTCTGCTATTCTAATCCAATAAAGCAAAAAAAGAAATTGAAAGGCTCTTTTTTTCATCCAAACTGTAATGATCCACATGGAGGAAACTATGAGTTTATCTAGAAATAAAATCATGCGTATCCATAAACTAATATGCCAGTATCTAAATGTGTCTCCAATAAATACCATGTGTTACTCTACCAAAAAAAAATGCTCGTGCAAAT
The DNA here is from genome assembly GCA_013397055.1 of Pachycephala philippinensis. NCBI lineage: Eukaryota > Metazoa > Chordata > Aves > Passeriformes > Pachycephala > Pachycephala philippinensis. The sequence continues at coordinate 763,473 of VWZT01015863.1, forward strand.
GACTTTTAGTATCAAGTGTGTCAAATTCTTGAAGAGGTGAAAACAAGTGAGTGATTTTTAAAAACTTATTATAGTTTGATGAATATATAAATTCATACCTGGAATGTCACTTCTTTTTCACCAATTTGGACAGTTACATCAGCCTTAAAGGGTTTGTTTCCATGTACACTTTCTGCTTTAGTAATCTTCCTGGGATACAAGTGTTTTTCTGAATCTTGAAGCTCAAAGCGCTGTAGAATTCAGGGGTGAGGACATTAATTATTAAATACAACTTTCTGGTTTTTAAAACTGTTCCTCCTAAAACAATGCCAGAAGCACGTTCATTATTAAGTGCTTATGAAGTCCTAAATCCATTTACTTTACTTCAACTTTTACTTCAGATATCTGTGTTCATATTCTTGATGGCCTATATATTTTACATTTAAAACCAAAGCAAAGAGATTGTATACCAGCTACTTAGTCAGACTGTAGTGACAGATGTAAAGTGAAAATGTCCCATGGTGACTTTACTAAGTCTTAGCCTGACAGTCCAAAATAACATCAGAAATGAACCATAGCCTCTAGCATGTGTATTAATAGACCACCTATCTCTGCAGGTCATTATAACCAATTGCAGATCTAAACATTTGACAACCAATAAAAATAACCAGCAAAACTGCATTTACTTCGCTTCATAGCTGCCTTATACAATGAAAATTGAGGACAACCTGTACAAATTAAGCCTTCAGCATGTTCTGGGTATACCAAGGACATAAAACAGGACATATGTTTTCTCAATCCTCTTTTGAGCATTATACTCTTTATTTTTGCTGTACATAGAAAGCACAAAAACCATTAAAAAATGTTGAGGAAGGAGAGTCATATTGGGGACTTTATGCACAAAAAAAGCTAATAACTGAAACTACTGAAATCATAGAGCCATTTTATTCAACAGAGTGAAACTCAAGTAAACAAGAGAAAAAGGTATACTGTCCAACTCCTTAGAATTCTTAGAAAACAGTTTTTTAAACAGAAGTCATTAATGTAAAGTAACTCTTTAAAAAGGCATATAATACTATTACTACTAGGATTCATAGCAGTGCCTATTGAAGCTTAGAAAGAAAACTGAGATGGATTTTTACAAAAGCTTTTGCCCTTCATCACTTTGCAAATTTCCATTCTGGAACAAAAGCCTACAAAAATATTATGTTTAAATACGTATTTAAGATAAATGTGCTTTAGTAAAGGGCTGCACCAAATTATATTCTTATTGTAACAGCTGAGTCTATTTCAGATACCATTAAATTCTTATACACCAAGAGAGGGCAGAAATGCCTACTGAGTACTATCTCCAAGTGCGATTCTAAGAAACACTCCAACTATGATTCTGTGAAAGCAACTACAAAATGTTCTCACTCTTATCTTCATTAGTAAATTGCAATATTCTTACTAAGTTAATGGCATTTTGGATAGAATCAAGGGTACTTATACACAAAATTGCCAACTGCTTGTACACTAAAATCCCTTACCAACAAGAGAAAATAACTGTGAGTGAGCAAGATTACCTGGACCTGCAGACCCTGGATACTGGGTAACAAGGATTTGGAGACAGGAACAGCAGAACTTGTACACAAAGGGAGTTTAACATTTCTAAGCTGTTTTTTTTGTTTGGTTGCGATTTTTTGTTTTGGTGGGTTTTGGGGTTTTTTTGTTCTTTGTTGCTGTTGAGAGCTCTGAAGCCTTTTAGACACTAAGTCAGGACAGTGAAAGAGGAATGTCTATGTGCATATTATTACTGAATTTACGCAACTTAAATTCATCTAACTGAATTTGAATTTATCACATGTAATCACATAGATGCTGCTGAACTGAATGCTTTAGTAATTAAACAACCTCACACCTCTAGTAATTACCACACTTACACCTGAACAGAAGCAGCAAACAAAACTGCCTGTGGCTTTCACAGCAAGGCAGATCTCTTTGACGCAGTTCTTCATTTAGAATTATGATAGGCAGATATGGAATCAGAGCGGCATGAAATGGATGTACAACACATTAAACACTTCTGCTGAGCCAGAAACAACCTCCTCTATAAAATGTTCAAGCTGATAGCCACAAAGGAAAAAATATTTGTGGTTTGAGAGAACAACTACCGAACACATTCAGTATCAGAAAGTTTGGGAGATACTGGAAGAGCCAGAAGCAGGCAGCCTCATTGACTCAGAGGAAAGCAAAAAGAATAGACCACACACCAAAAGCCATGGAAGTGGTTTGGCAGTTCATAATCATCAGGCCACATTCTGCATGCCTAGAAATAAGTGAGAAAAGGCGAACTGTAAAAGTTAGAAAAAAAAGGAAGAGGAATTCTGACCACTTGGAAGCATCTAATGATCAGTGATATCTCAAAGTGGAAAATGCAAAGGATACACCACTAATCCAGCTGGCCAAAGGAACAGAGAGCTTAAATGAGCCATAGCTGCAGATGACCACTCAGCTGAACCTTCAAAGCAGCCAGGCTATTCAAAAGAGGCATCCAAAAGCTGGAAGATCCTCTGCATGGGAAGGAAAAAGAATTTTCCAAAGAACAAGAGGACTGAACTGCTTCACAAGGAGCAAAATATGAACTGCAAGTACAAGATGGGATAGATTGATAGAGGAAGTCTGACAGATTCCACTACAATGGTATGTATTGGCACTAAGAGCATCTATTAATGCAAAACCCCAAAGATTATAAAATACTTTGGAAGGAATAACAGAGAAACAAATCCTTCCTTAGAACAAAATTTGCAACAGAAATATTTTAGAAGAGAAAAGAATTCTTCTGAAGAATTCTTTCTTGTCTAGACATGAAATAGAATTCCAGTCTTACAAGAGTTCCTATGGACTGTGAGGCAGGGAAACAGTTTTCAATGAGGAGGTAAAGTAAGATTAAAGTGGGTGTGCAAGTAATACAAAAATGAGTAAAGGCAACAAAAAAACCTTTTATTTGATACAAGATCAAGTCAGTACACACAGAATTAATCCAAGCATGAAAAAAATGAAGAAAAAGTCTAGGGCTTTAGAACAAAGCTAAAAAAGGATATAGGCTAAAAGTTACTTGTTCATTTATTAAGACAAATCTGTTCTGTATGTTATTTCTAAAATCTCATGGAAAAATTCTCCTGATTAGAAGGTAAAAAAATCCAAACAGTGGGTGTTTCCAACACTGTGAAAAAAAGGTATGCAAAAGGCATGTGAGGATTAGAAGAGCAAACCCAAAATATCCAATGAATCTGGAGTAAAATACTAAAAGTTTATGGGACAATGAAGAAATAAGTATAGAAAATGTGGAGCCTCTTACACGCCTAAATGAAGCCAATCAGTTTTATAAAAACCTCTCAGTTGCGTACAGAAAATTCCAATGCTGTGGGAGACACATCATACATGCTCAAGTTTATTGTTTGAGAATGTTTAGCTGGAAGCTGTTTTCCTTGAAATCAGTGATTTCTCCATATCTCAGTCTTGCAGAGAAAAACCTTAAATACTTTTTAACTTAATTTTTACAATTATATTTCATATATTCATCTGTCAGTCAAAATAATTTGTCATGCCAGTATTTCATGCAAGTACAGAATAATTTTAAAAGCCAAAATTCCAACCAACTCGTATTTTATTTTGTAAGATTTTCTCAGTTAAGGATCATCCTTAAGAATTGGAATACAAATTGATACAGTTGTCAAAGCGAAGAAACTTCAAATAAGGGTAAACAAAGGCACATCATTAGCAAGTTTATTTTGGTACTTCTGTCCTGTCTGTTGCAAGCTAGTGAACTAACAAATGCTGTGAACTTTAGCACTTGTACAAATGCTTTCGTACCTTAAGCACCTCTAAAGACCACTGCTGACGCTGATGCTGGATTAGCACACAATCCTTAACCACCTTTTTTATGCTAACTAGTTTGAAACAAGGAGTTGCATTTGTATCAAATTAAAAAGCTGGTTGATAGATGCCCTTTTTTCTTCAACATTATTCCAGGTGGAGTCTCACCAGAGACGAATAGAGGGGCAGAATTCCCTCCCTCAACCTGCTGGCCACGCTGCTTTTGATACAACCCAGGATACAGTTGGCTTTCTTGGCTCAAAGCTCACACTGCTGGGTCACGTCAAGCTTCTCATCCACAAACACTCCCAAGAAACTACCTTCACTCCCAGGGAAGGTATAAATCAATATTTCACATTATTTCATTATCGAGAACAAGAATTACAAGTAATGCCTAGATCTTGGTGTAGTCTCAGTAAGCAAGGAGGTATATACGGAAAGGATTTTCCCAGGCTGAAGATAACATTGGGGAAGACAGTGCCTTAAGAACATGATCTCTTCAGAAACATGCACAGCATCTAACAGCTGCCAAAACTACCTGTTTGGCATAACCACTGGCTACCTCACTTCTCAGCTCCAACAGCTCACTGGAAGGGAAGAGATCCTGAAATTAGGGTATGTTATCAGCTATATTACTACACCCCCATATCTGTCTCTGAGTCTGACATCTGAACTTTACATTCCATTATCTTAAATTTGGGGTGTTTTTTTTTTCTTTTAATGTTAGCTGATGTTAAGAAGTGATTGAAGACACAAATTAATCCATCAATGCCAACACAATTCCAGTTTTTTTTTTTTTCAACTCTTGTTACCACCCAGTTAAGATTAGCATTTCCTCTTACACAGAAAAAAGTATTCAGTGGCAGTTATTACCTGGACACCCTTAGGAAACCCATAGAAAAGTAGAATAAGGAATCACCTTGCTTCTGCTAGACTCCTCTCCCTCACCATTTTTATAGAATGGAAGAAATAATCTCTTATCAAAATTTATACAGTTCTGGAGCTGCTATTATTATAACATCATTATAAACAGACGCTCCTCAATACAACCAGTTATTTTCTGTATTTCTTAAGGTTCATTGCTTAACAAGATTTGTTGTGTGCAAATAGAATAAAATTCCAAATAAGATTATATGTACTTGTTGACATAATAACTTTGTGAAAGTAGTGATGAGGAAGATTAAAAAAAAAAGAGGAAAATTAACACAGAAAAATCTAATAATGAGGTATTTAAAAGTAGATTATTATTGAGAAAGAAAATTTTACGAGTCAAATCAATCTGTCTTACACAAGAAGCAAAAGCATGCACAACACAAAGAAAAGAAATGGAATATGAAGGAAGTGGATAGTACTGAACATAAGGACATTCACCATCTGTAACTGAAGGAGTAAACAAAATGACAAAGTATTTAAAATAAAGGCATATTAAGACAGAAGTGACTGTTACTGCTCTGCTAACAGACAGAAGTTTATTTGCACACATATGATGGTTTTTATGGGCAACTTCAATTAGCCCAAACTCTGGTGGAAGGGCAACACAGCATGAAACAGCATCACTGAATGGGTCAGGTTGGCAAGGACCACAGGGGGTCATCTGGTCCAACCTCCCTGCTCAAGCAGGGTCATCCCACAGCAAATGGACAGGATTGTGTCCAGATGGTTCTTGAACATCTCCAGTGAGGGAGACTCCACACCCTCTCTGGGCAATCTGTTCCAGTGCTGGGTTACCCGCACAGTAAAGAAGTCCTTCCTCATATTCAGGTGGAAGTTCCTGTGCAACAGTTGAAGGCAAGTGACAAATGACTTCAGATCCTGGACTTCAGGCCATATTGGCTTATTCAGAGAAGTGGTAGGTAGGACCCCACAGGAGTCAGCTTTGATGGTGCAGAAAAGCTAGCAAGTCATTCAGGACAACCTCCTAGTCACATGCAAGGACTGTCCATCCCCAAACAGAGGAAGACAAGCAGGAGAGCAGCCCAGTTACACAGGGAATACAGGACTGAACTCCAATGCACAAAGCAGGGGGGAGGAGGGGGAAAGAGGGTGTCAGCGGGGATGGGATGCAAACATTTCCCTGACACATAAGTTTTGTTTTAGGAAAACCAAATATTCACCAGCTACAATGTTGGTTATTTCCAAATATGAACATACAAATAACATCTAATTTTCAGGACTGAAAGAGCTGGCTAAAATGCTTTACTGCTCATTTTCAACAACATATGTAACTCCTATAACATATTAAAAAATTAAAGAAAGCTGACACTGTGTTTAAGTTTTAAAAGATAAGTCAAATAACCCACCATAATTACAGGCTTTGTAAGCTACTATTAAACATGGACAAACCGACAGATCTGACCAACAACAAGCAACAAAAAAAATAACACAGACCAAATCCAGACACTAATACAATCTATAATCATGTTACAGTGAACGTACTTTGTGCATGTGATATCTATAGTCTTTTTAGAATCTTCTCTTGAAAGTCAAATGCTAGAGGTATTTTTTAAGCATTCGACTACCTTAACCATACAAGTAATACTTTCAAATTAATTAAACACTTATTATATAATGAGGACTTCTCTGTAGTCTTTAACTGAGGTCTAAATATTCCAAAGAACCTAGAGGTTTCACCTTTCACTACAATGAAATTAACTAGCTTATGACGGCTTTCTAAAATACTGTAATGAAAGTTTTAAGCATCAGCAATAATGTAACCATTTAGTTTACCTAAGATTTCTGTTTTTATACAGAAGTAGTGAACTATCATTAGTCAGGAGAACTACTGCCATAATCCATCACTCCCTGGAATTAAAATATAAACGTGAAATACTTACTTTTAACATGTCTTTGACTGCAGTCCTGCCTTCCTTTCCAAGGAAAAGATTATAGGGGTAAAGCCGGTCAATAACATGCTGGACTGACATCATAGGAAAGGTATCCTAATTCAAATTTAAAAAAAAAATTGAAAAAATTATTGACTCATTCTGTCACCAGCCATTAACCCAAAATCCTGCACAGCTTTGAACTTAAAGGACCACTACAGTATTCGATTAGATTTGAAACAGGCATTTCTCAGGTGTAACTCATTACGACGTAAATGTCCAAAGTAGATTAGAAGAACTATGTCTTAACAATTATTTTCTTTCCTGTGTATAAATGGAAGCTACAGTGACTGGCTCAGATACCTAAAGACAAATATGGCCAAGAGAGACAAATCCCACCACAGTTAAATGAGTTTCACAGTACTACTGGAAAAAAACCAATATGACAAGAAATCTGTATTTCAATAATGATCTACACATCTACAGCAATTTATAGTATTTAATTTTGATTCTATTATATTGTACAGATTCTACTTAACAAATCCGTTCATAGAAATTTCTAAACAGTTTGATTAGAAGTGTTTTGTTTTGAAAAGAGTTACCAAGTATGCAAAACAACCTATTTTTTTTTTTACTATCTCCTTCTTAGATTTAAATACTAACTCTTTTGTCAATTGCTGCCTAAACTAGACAAAGATTTGACTACTTTGCTGCAGTAATAAAGAAAGAAAAATTTATGACTACTGAAGACACTATGCATAAAGCCTTTCCTGGTAGAAAAAAGGCGTTTCAAACTCCCTAAGTTAATTGATTGTGTGCTTCAAAAATGACTTGCAAATTTGCAAGGACTACCTGTTTGTAACACTAATGAAAAGCAGTCATTTGACTGGCTCTATCTTTTTAAGCCTTAACCAATGCAAATAAAACAATTCAAATAAAATTAACTGATTTTGAGTTGGATTTACATAAGGACACAACCGAAAGAAGAGTTCCTTGGAAATGAAGCCAGGAGACGCATATTTTATGAAATGTGTAACTCAATTTATAAGCAGTAATACTATTTATAACGTTCCACATTACAAAAAAAACCCAGTAAAAATAAAACATTTATTGCACTGTAATAAGTGTACAGCTTCAAGGATCAGGGAACCCTTTATTGCATTTTAAAAGCCCTCTATCTATATATAAAGGCATACCATGTAATTTTTCCACAATATCTCAAATTAATAATAATTACAATGGAATGTATAAAATAAGCCTCTACAGAACAGGACCCTATGAAAAAATTCTCCCTTTTGTCAGGCAAAAGTCCTCAAACCAAGAAATTATGTTTTGGGACTGTGTGAATCTGTGACAGAAGATATGAAACAACTTATCACAACACACTCTCTTCACACTTTTAAACAGTTAGGCCAACTAAACTAGAAGCAGAGTATGGCACTGACTCAGCATACAAAGGAAAAATGCTGTAGCTCAAAATCACTGAGAACAGTTTAGAAATCCAAGTGATTAAAACTAATTCTAAAAGAAACAGGTTCCATCTACCTAAAAAAGACACTGTCATACAATGGTAACACTTCACATTCTCTAATGTAAAATAAAATGCTTCCTTCACTCCATAGTTTAGATAATAGCTTAGGGCTCATTTTCTTTCTGTTACTCTGAAAGCCATCTGGCATTCATTTAAAAATAATTTTTCACTTTGGGGCTCAAAGAATAAAAAGTTGCAATTTATTTTAAAAGCCAACAAGTATTTCTTTCCTAAAGCCCTCCAAATACTACTTCATTTCACTGAACTTGAATTTTCATCACTCCTTAATATCTAATGTAGGACCACTACTAATTCAGAAAACGAATTCTGTCTGTAAGTATCTGAGGGGACTGAGCACCACAGTAACACAAGTAATCGATATGCTTTAATGTACACAATCCAATAAAATATGTAGGAAGTGATCTGCTGCGGAACAGTATCATAGGTGAAATGACTGCACATGAGACAACAGAGAACTATCCCGAGTTCCTTCTACAGACACCTGCACCTTGGAGAGAGGTCTGAGAAACTCTCCTGGTATTTTACCCTCCTGGGCTGACCATATCTTCCTGCATGCAAAAGGGCACCAAACCCTCTCTTCTTTATAAAGATCTCATGTCCCTAACTTCCTTCTGGAGGCACCTTCCATTTTGCCTTTGACTTTTCACCATGTAATTATAAAGTCCAAGAGACAAAGGACTATCCAGGAAAGCAGAAAGACTGCCACAGCTTTAGTCCTGACCTGCCTGACCTGTCACTGTGAACTCTGTACAATTCCTATTTCCCTGTGGACTGTAGCAGTCAGGAAGCACTGCACCTTCAAGCATGCACAAACTGCATATTCACGTAATCCTCTATTTCTGTTTATTCTAAATCCACCAGTCAGCCCAAAGACTAATGTAGGCTTCATCTCATGCAATTTAACTGTTTCCTATGCTCACGTTTGCTTTGGGTCCTTTAAGGTGTCAGTGGAGAGCAATAGGTGTCTTTGTAATGCAATTAATCTGATTTACATGCGTAACATTAAATCCAAAGCACTTTTAGGCTGTGGTTTTTATTTCTCTCCACTCACCACCTCAGTGCCATCAGATAAACTGTAGATGCCCTGAAGTCAGGTAAGACGATTTACCAGAGGGAGAAAAAATAAAAAAATTGAGCACTAAGATACATTTAATAACAACACAAACCTTATGTCATACTATACTTGGTCCTTCAGTATTATATGCTTAGTTGAAGTGTTATCCAGAGATATCTGACTGAGACTTTTCTCCCTCAAACTATTCTTAGTTTTTTCTTTTTTTTTTTTAATATTCCTGTTAATCTTCTTCTAACAACATGAATGAACCAGATCTAATTCTGAGAAATTTTAAACCCATACAGTTTCACAGCACGTGTATGCACATACCAAAATCTGAACTGCAGCCGATAAGCTGTCTAAAGGAAAATCTGGAAGTCCCAATGTAGAAGATTCTTGAGAACAGAGAGTTGTAGCAAAAGACAGGAGCTGAGAAATTCTGCATAGGAAAAAGCAATTACAGAGTTTTATGCATGCTATCTATATTTAAAATACTAAAGCATAAAAAGTTAAATACAGTAAAAGATGATGCAAATACTTCTGAGTGCATACAAGCAAGGTGTGACCAAAGTTCTAAAGCATTAAGGATTATATGAAGGCTGTATGCAAAAAGCTGTGAGAGCATATACTCACACATGTTAAAAATTTCTTCAGCTCTGGTCTCTATGCAGTGATAGAGACACAAAAATAGCATGGAATTCTGAAAGGACATAGCTTTTTCATTCATTCATTCAATTTTTTTTGTAATTATGAAAAATTACCTCTCTGTGGAAATGTTTGATCCAATTGAATATAATAGCTGAAGATGGTCCTGGAAATAGAACAGATCATCAGAGAGTAAATTAATTTTGGCATCTTACTGTGGGTCACAGGTCATGATATATGAAGTATTTTCTATCCTTCCCTCTAATTTAGACGTGAGGATTCTACTCACTCCTTGACACAGAATTAATTTTATTTAAGAATAAAAAAAAGATAAAATTCTTTCTTCTGGGGTTGTGTTATGGAAGTTACTTTTCTGCTGCAGCATTCCATGGCAACTCCAAGACTGCACATCAGGAATTAAATATGCAATATGAAAATATGAAAAATGCACTTTAAATAGATTTATTACTCAAGAATTCTTTTCAGAGGTGAGGTAAGTAAAACATAACATCAGAATATTATCTCTACCCAATGCAAATGATCTGGTCTTCTGCTACGACACTCACCTTAAAGGGCAGGTGATAAACATCTCTAGCTTGAAATCGAGAGCGAAGGGGTGGATCCAAAGGGTTACCAGAGTATTTAGGTACTGGCAGGCCCAAGGCTATCACTCGAAAATCTTCACTAACTCGAACAATCTTCCATGCATCTAACTCTGATTTTGTATGCTCCTAAATAAATTAAAATAAAGCAACAGGAAGAAAAAAACCCACATTGCATCATTAAAAACTTATGATGACTAAGCTCCAGCTCAACTAAAAGCCCTGGTCCTTCAGCCTAAATGTGGCAATGTTCTCAAATGTTCTCATCTTTCATGCAAAATGGATAGAAAGACTTGAACTGGTCAGATCTGTGGATGATAAAAACAAGTTTTTCCAAAATTAACACAGAAAGAATGCTTGATTAGGTACAGCTTTCAGACCTGTAGCATTCTGACCAAAAATCCCAGAGATGATGGTGCTGTTGTTATGTTACCTCACATTACATCTTATGAAAAGGTACAAATACAACACTCTTTTTACAAAGAAAACAGAATATAAACTGACCACAAAATTAATTTTATTCTAAAATATTAGAAGTGTATTACAATGAACAAGTTTTTTTCTTCTTTTTTCCTTCTCTTGTAAGTGTAAAGGTAACTAAAATCTCCATTTTAGAAGTTTGATTCACAAATTACACTTTATTTTATGAAATAATACAGAACTAGACTCCTTCTTGAGAACTTTAAATGTTGTATTATCTCATGCAAAGGATTGTTTGCATACAAAAATGCACTCTATCTGTCCACATCACAGTAAAGTTCTCCCTGAAACTATACATGAATACATCTCCTTCAGACCTAAATGCACAGTAATTATTCACCCAGAAGAAGCGAAACTGAACACTATTTTATATAATACAATAGTCACCAAACAACAAAACAACAATATGAGATTTAGTATTGTAGCAAGAGATTTATTTCATTCATATACTATTATCAATGTGCCTGAGGCACTCATTTTGAAACATTTAATCATTAGAAAAGCATCTAAAAGGAAGAAAGAATATATTTTACAGCCAAATATAAGTTTGAATTCTCATTTTCAGTCTTTAAATACAATTACATTTTAAAAGCTTATTTTTGAAATATAATAATAATGCTTCCAGTAACTGCATCTACTAATTATATATCATAAAAATATTCAAAAACTATTTTTTGAAAAGGCATGGATCAGAAGAATTTTAACCGCAGATGAAAGGCATAAGAAATAATGATATAATTTCAGAAATTCACTATGGTACTTCAGCATAGCTGGCTACTTCATACAATCGAGATCAATGACTTAAGGCTTATTGCAAATTTCCTTGCTGTGCCACATGCGTTTGAATCGTACACCTAACCACAGGTGTGACAGAAACATGAGCAAGCAGGTGTCAGACTGACAGGTATGTGACTGGAAACTACAGTATATGGAAGTAAGATGTAAAGAACTACTGAAACTGTCAAAAAAAAGTAATTTACTGAGGTCCCAAAAAGCCTGAAGAGCATTTACCCAAGCAGTGGGATTCAAAGCCCAAAGAAATGAAAATGGTTTAAGCAGTAATGACAGCAGACACTAAAATCTCATTTCCTATCAAAGGAAAAGCCTCTAACTATTTTCTATAGTTTAGATTGCTGTTTACAGATACTTTTGTAAATTAAAGGGAAAACAACACCAACAGAGTGACTGAATATAGAGATGCCCATCTTGACCTCAGTCTTTTGGTATCCTAATATTTTAAAAGCTTAGCAACAAGGCTATTTCCATCCTGAAGCATTATCTGAACTTCATGGCAACAATTTCAACTTAAATATTTTTTCACAAGTACATTTTAGTTATTCTCATATCGTGGCTTTGACATTTTAGAAACATACAGGCTTCATACAAGGTTAACATGGACTACTCTTTTTCATATGTAGACAACACGGAGATGAAAACTTCTCATTGTTGAAAACAGTATTTTGACTTCTTGCATAGCTTTCACCTGGCCTACTTCCTTCTATGAAATGCCCCAGAAAAAAATGCAGAAACCTTGGTGAGATTCCCCCCATTTAACTCCTAAGTACTCTCTCCTTCACGATAATATTCCAGCACTACCAAGAAGAGGAGGGGGGTGGGGAAAAAAGGAAAACCCAAATAGCATTTCCATACCTGCAAAAGTTTGTCATAACGATCTGCAGACATAAGAAAACGACCATCTTCAAGCTGCATTTCCCTATTCTCCAGCAAATTGTTTAACACTGGCAGGACATTCCGCTCAGCCTTCTCCAAGCCTTCCAGAACAAGGATTCTGCCTTCGGTAGCTGCGCGAACTGCACACTGTTTAAAATAAAGCCCCACAACATTTTAATAACCTTTACATATTTAATTAAATCCAGTTGAAAAAGTTTTCCAAGAACTTTCCCAAAACAACATTTATTTCTGTAAGAATCAACACGACTCTCATCAGTAGTGATCAGGAAAGGGGACAGCTGACCACCTTAACAGTGCTACACTTTCATGAGCTGGAGTTTTACTGCCTAACTATTATGGCGACTGACAAAAATAAGTTCCAGTACAAACAGAGTAAGATATAAAACCTTGCAGAACTTTAGACTAAACACAGTATATATAAATATATGTGGTATCCTTTCTTTTTGATGTCACATAATATTCTGCCTTTTTGGGTATTTTAACACCACCAAACAATTCCAGGGTAGCATTTTTAACAGAAAACATACAATCAAGGTGGTTTTACCTGTTTACAATTATATTAAGACATTTAGAAAAAAGACCAGTATTCCTTTAGATTTTTCTGAATATGCACCAGCGTAACTCATCCTCAGTACATCACTTTAGTTTGATTAGAATATAAATCTGTTGAAACCAAACATGGATGTTGAAAGCAAAATAGCGCTACAAATAACAAGATTTTTAAAAGAGTAATAAAATTAAAAGGATTTAAAATTATATTCCCTGACTGAATATGGTCATCTACAAAACCAGAATAAAAATGCAGCCATTAATTAGATAATCCTTTGGAAACTTAGAGTTAGGAAATGGTTTCTTTTCTACTTTATTGGTTGTTTATATATGGCTGCTTATTAATGTGGAGCCAAAATGTAAAACTAACCTCTGGTGCTGATGGTTTTGTGCAACTTCGTTACAATGACATTAACTCAAGTACATTAAGTACACTTGCTATCTAATATTCATAATTACTACCCAGTAAAAGACTCTAAAATACAATGCATTCTTGTCTTCTTCCAATTTCCAGAAGTTTACGCTGATAATAATAAGGCAGGTTTGGGCACAGGCAATATTTAGAGGCACCGGAGTCTTTCTTTGCATTCCTATCACATTTAAACACAATTTTAGACACAAGCACAGTTACAAAGGGAGAACAAATGAAATCTTTTCCCAGCACGTCTCCTATAAACTCCTACAGAAGAACCTGTCATATAATGCTAGATGGAAATCTCTGATGAATACAATAGATCCCAAAAAATGGGTCAGAGAGAAAGAAAGAAGGTATGAGAAAGAATAATGAAGAAGCACCAGAATACAAAAAATAACCCACCAAAAAATTACATATGAAAGCAGATGTATAAAAGACAAATGCATACGGATAAAGTAGAAACAAAGATGAGTTCAGCACAAGAAATGAATTGCTGGATGGGTTTAAACCACACAATTGACTCAGAGACCCACCTGAGGAGACACAGAAGACACTTGCCCCCCTTTTGGAGAGGGGTCAGAGCTCAGAGCCACATGGGCATGGTCAGGCTGCTGTTCTATACCACACACATCATCACACGGCTTGGCTTCAAGGGAAGCAAAGGGTGAGTACACACCAGGAGTGGGACACTGTCTCCACTCTCTCTCTGGGGAAGGTTGCCAGCATCAGCCACGTGGACCCTGCCCTCCCTCGCACCTGCCCATCCCTTCCCATCCCTCAGGAGAGTGCAGCTCTGGGTGATGAATGCAGCTGAGCCCAGTGGAACCTGGCAAAGTGGTCTGAAGTGGAGCTGACACAGAGTCAAACCTCAACAGAGACAGCGTGGCATGGTGCCAGTGCAGGAAGTGGCCATGGGGAATGAAGTGGCAGCAAAACCAGGACAAGAGGAGCTGAGCCTAAACCAAGACACAGAGGCATGAATTGGTCAAAAGCAGCGGCGCTGCGTGGAACGGAGTCCCAGCAGAGCTGTCCAGAAACAGGTGGCATGGTGCAATGTCACCTGGTTTTCAGGCGGTTGTCCATCATTGTTTTTCATTGTCTCAGAGCTAGGGATGAGAAACACTGACTGTGGGAGCACCTGCCATCTTGTCTTTGTCTGGAGAAGCCAGAACTAAGCTGAGGTGGTGAACACCTTTTGTGTGTAAAGCACCTTTTTTTTTGTATACTTTTGTTGGTAACAGTGATGCTTTTACTGTGCATTACTTATTCCATTGCTGTTTGCTTTCCGTAAATTGGTATCTCAACCCATATCTCAGACTTTGTTCCTCTCTCACCAGAGGGGGAAGGGGAGAGGCTTATTTGCAGTTTAATTTATGGCTGGTGTTATACCACCACAACACTAAACAATAAGAATAATTAAGATGCTTCTGTACGGTTTAGAAGCATAACTAACAACTGGCAAATTAGCCATAGAGCAAGCTTTTCACATCACCATTGAGATGGAAACAATTCCTAATTACTAATGTATCTAATCTGGACTCAGACAAACGTTACTGAAAAAAGACACTTGTAAATCCTGGTACAGATCTCCAGATCAAGTTCCTTTCTTAGAAAGACAACACTTTTATATCTAGCCTCATAATCAGTATCAGAGGAACCTGGAATAAGCCCATTAAACAAGTACTAAACCTCAGATTATTTCTCTTCTACTGAACCACTAATTCTTTAAAAAAAAAAACAATAACTTTTTTTCTTCATTCAGGACATCATATGTGGAGGGCTGTGAGCCCTCAACAGGCAACATAAAACGCCTCTCTCCTCCTCCCATAAAATGTGTACAAAGGACAAATTTTCTACTAACATTCTTCCCTAGGAAGGTCATTGGTCATGTCAAAAATCTGCTCCAACCTGCTTGAATAGAAAACCTGAGTCTCCACCAGACAGTCCAACACCTGGCATGAACAAAATGCTATTTTGTCTAAATGCAGCTTGGAGACATAGCCAGAATATGCTTTAACAAACAATTTATTTGCCAAGCTGGTTGGACTCTGCATATTATAAGTCTATGAAGACTTTATGACTGATTTTTACTAGCCAGAGGAAAATACACATTCTGTTCATATGGTTTCAAAATATTTTGAGTATCCATAGAATCTTGTTGACTCATGTTGAGACACACACACTATGGATGAAGGCTTGCTGAAGTAACAGGCTTCCAGTACTAACAGAAACCTCTCTCTTGAACCGGTATATGAAGAAAATCTGCTGTAAGAGTAGACAGCAAATATTAGGAAGCATGTAACAATCATTAACTTCAAGAAAGAGGATGTTCTCCATAAGCAATGCAATCCTGAGAAGAACCTTACTACATACACTCTGCTGACTGCTGATCGTCATCTTATAGGATCAAAATTTAAAAAGCACAGAGCTTGGAAACTGTTTGAAGTTTTATTCAAATTTCTATTTCTCAGGAACATAAAATTTCAAAACAAAGGCTTCAAATGATCTTTGCCTACTTATATGCACCTTTTACATTCAGGAAAGGCTGAATGCACAACCATTATCTTTTACTTCTTAATCAAAGACACCCCATAATAATAATACCACCACCTGGGCACTAATTCACTCTGATTTGCCTTCTTCCAAACTGTGTTCCTCATTTATCTTCAAAGCATATCTGAAATACTGGAAATTGTTCTCTACAATACAATGAAGTAAATGGTATTGTAACTTCAGTTACTTCTAAAGTTCTTGTGTTGAGTAGCATAAAGTCTGTTCTTAAGACCAGACCAGCTGAAATATCTCTTGCTGAATTATGCTATTTCTGCATTCTGGTTGGTAATGAATAGTAAGTTTTTCCAATAAGCTAGGCATACTACAAGGCATCCTCTGAAAACATCAGTTCTAGCTGTGTATTGATGGATTGGTATGGAAGCTAAAATGCGTTTTAAAAAATCAGACAAATGAAAGTAAGTTTGCAATCTATTGCTGAAAATAGTTTTTTAAAAATGTTTCCAAGAAACAAATCTTCATACCCTATAATGAGAGCCCAGAGAGGGTTGCATTGCCTCCCTCTCTCATTAGTTTTGTTCATTCTAAATGTCTAATATAAGCCACAAATTTGACAGGGGAGGCGGGGGAGAGTTTCTATCATGTAACCTTGTTGCTAAATCTGAGATTAAACATTAATTCTTGTTAAATGGCCAAGAAGGATTTGTTAAACGTTTACTTTCAGATTTATTGTCACTGCAGCAAGGGGACTATTTTGCTCATCAGAAGACAGCTGCTGCTGCCTCCCACCTGTGCTCCCAGAGCTCTGGAAGGATGGTAACCTGGATACCTGCTCCAGGGAATACCTGCCGCTACAACAGGGTGGGAGTAGAAACACTTCAAACAGCACTGCTCTCATCGTAATGGCTTTATGCAACAAATACATTACGCAGAATGCTTACGATGGTTTCACACCGCACCTACAAAAATATAAATTTAATCTTTAAAGGCAAAAACACCTTAGGAACAAGACAACCCCAGGCAGCCTTTCATTGGCTTTCCTGTAGCTGAACCATGGTGAGCTACTCCTCTTTAGCAGTGAAAAATACGACAAATGTAGGAAGCTGTAAACCCCAATTTTGACATAAATCACAGTGTATAAGCATATGGATGAAGTTATATAGTGTCAGAACAGGAAGAAGGACAGAAAAAAGCTTACCACAATGCACAGACTGAAATGCAAAAACATCAGAGAAAGGAAGACATTTTTATAAAGCTCACCAAAATAGTTTGTAAAGCCACAAGAATTTTAACGGTATAGTTTTCACATACCAGAACTGAAGTAGCAGTTCTTTTCTCTCAGGAAAATGCTTATTTGCATACCAGAAAATTCTGGTTGCCCTGAAATCCATTAGGAAGGTTCTTGGGGAGCCCCAAAGGGCTTTTTTCAAACCTGGGCCTCATCCAGAGTATGATGGACAGGCTACATTTCAGAACTGCTTTACAATTAAAAGATGCTAGAAATTGCTCAACAGTAATCAATAACTGTCTTTTCCAGAAGCTCCCTCAAGGTACATTTTGGGGTTTTTTACATGATGACTTGTGCCTGCTCTGAAAACTGGACCCCTGTAATGATGTCTCAAGCACAGCAACCACAAGAACATAGAAAAACAACAGTACAAGCAAGTCAGCGAACACCAGAACTAATGAGGTAAGGATTCTCTACATCTGCAGCCTACGTTTCAGATGTCCCTTCCAGTGCAGCATCTTGTTCCCACCACCCGCACAATATCCCACACAAACTCATCCACCCAATTCTTTCCATTCGTTTCTGTATCTCATAAACATCACAACAATGTAATGTCCAGATGTCACTTATGGTGAAAAGAGATCCTGAACAACCATCTGGTAAAAACAACACAAAACTTTGGCTGGTTTTGAGCTAACACAATGCTGACTGGCTGCAGCAGGCTGACAAAACTTGAACTATGAAATACATGGTATAGTCTATCTTCCAGACATGGGAGGTTTGAGTCCCTGTAACCTACCATGCTAACAAATACCACAAAACTCAGAGGAAATTGGTATCTTCTAAATTTATATGGGTCAAATACAATTAATCAAGTCTTTACAATTTAACTTGTTAAAACTACCCAACAAGTAAAAGATACCAGGAAAAGAAGTGACAGAGATGCAGAATGGAATACATTAGGAGCTTTTACTGTCTCCTACTGGGGAAACCACCTTGCTAGACTTTAAAGATATGTGCAAACAGCATGTCTAATGGTATGTCTCTACCAAAGACTCTATTTCAAGGTATTTGTTCAGCTTTAAGGCCTCTTAATTCCCTAGCTGTTGTACTCCCACAGGAGCTGAGCAAACCAGAAACTTGTTGAGCCACACTAAAATAGATGACTACTTACTGGACTGAAGTAATAGAATCCTACGATCACAAATTCGCTCTGACTTTTCTTACAGATAGGTGTCACATTTGCCAACTTCCAGTCACCTGGGGCTTCCACAGCTGACCAGGACTGCTGGTAAATGACTGAATAAAAGAACAGGCTTCCTCCAAAATAAAAGTATCAGCAAAAACTGTGGAGTAAGATAAAGGCCTACTAAAGCCACATTCAGCCACTTTAAAAGCTAAAATGTCAACTTTTTACGAAATCTTAATGTTATCTTTTTCCTCAAATATTTTTAAAATCTTGTGCTAGTTGTTTAAAATAAAATGTATTTAATAAAAAAGTTCTGAATGCATAATGTCATTCCAAGGTGAGATGACAAACAGGCCTACCATTCATCAAAAATGTGTATTCTAAGTTCTGTTACAAAATTTTTCACTTTGTAGATAATGATAAGCTATAGTTTCGCATTTTACAACTTAAGCCACAAATAGCAGAGTTACACATATTCCAAATGTGACGTTCATATTTAATTAAAATCAATGTA
This sequence comes from Pachycephala philippinensis, assembly GCA_013397055.1. Classification (NCBI taxonomy): domain Eukaryota; kingdom Metazoa; phylum Chordata; class Aves; order Passeriformes; genus Pachycephala; species Pachycephala philippinensis. The sequence goes on from VWZT01015863.1 coordinate 782,563, forward strand.
ATAGTAACTAATATGATTAGTCAAATTAAAAAGATAACTAATTCAACCTTTTTCTTTCTCTCTAATGAAGCAGGGGACTACATCTTCACTATTCAGCCTACCTCCCCACTGAGTTTTCTGGGTAGGTTTTATAGCTATTTTTTCTCCTGTGAGTTTAGCAAAAGTACAGAGCAGATACTGTTATCCACTCCCTTTTTTATTTAAAAACCCACAAAAGACAGAGAAATTGCAGTACACCAGAGTACTGTCAGCCAGGCTAGCTAGTATCCAAAGATGGAATCCAGCTGTCTGCAGTAGTTGGTGTTCCAGTGCGAATGAATGGCCTGAGCTGGTGAGCGTCTATTTCATGACGCAATGCCATGGCACAGAATGAAAAGCAGCTAAAGAAAACTCCTGAATTTACTGGAGTTTCAAATCAGAAAACTTGGCTAGAAAAATTTACCCTAGGAAGTGAATCAACATATGATAAGAACATAAATATGTAAATGTGACAAGAACTGGAACAGTCCTTCACTTCAGTCATTGATTTTTCCTTCCCCAGTCACTGATTTCATCTTCCTCCACAGAATTGTCTTTTCCATTTTTGAAGTACCACACGTCAAGTGGTTTGTTTTACTTCCATTACCCCTTACCTTAACACGACAGTCAGGTCAGTGCCTGCAAACTGTATTTACAAGAAATTATGACCCTGCCTTGGCAGGGTCTAGCTACTTTAGCTGCTTTACACCAAGTGTCTTAGTACAACAGTGCAGTTACATAGGATACGTGAAACATTCTGCCTCTTGGGCAGAAACCAGGCCCAGCAGAAAGCAAACAGAATTATTAGTGTAAATACCTACAAAGAAATAAACCTAGGGAAGGTTCATCTTCTGGACAGGAATAAGGGAGAAGGGTAATTGATATTTTTCTTCCTGATGAGTAGCAAAATAAAAAGGAAATTAAGTACTTGACAGCTATCTAAAAATTATGAAGTTAGTTATCACTCATAAATCACTTTGACTCAGAGCACCATCCATCAAGTCCATATTGCTTATGGATATTATGATCCCACGTATTACAAAGTATTATTTTGCTCCTTTTCCCATAGTAGGCAATAACAGCTGAAAAGGAAGTGGAATATACATGTAACAGACACAAACAGAAGAAAAAAAGAATCTCACACTTTTTATAAGGAATTATAAACACGTGATCCTATTACTCCTCACATGACATCAGAGACATTCATCTATATGCCCTGTACATCAAAACAAGATACCAGAATCTGAACTGCTAGCCTAATAAATCCAACTAAATGCTGACACTTTCAGAAGCATGAATAAAGTATTGCAAAACGATTAAACCAAAATCACTTCTACAAGTTAAGAGGCTATCATATAGGAGTACTTTACAAGCATTTTTCTTTTAGATAGAAGATATATTATGTCAACATCAACAAAGATTAATTTCATCCAAATACTGTTAATTTCTACCCAATATTTCCATCTTTCTCTTCAATGTTGGACAAAATAAGAAAATGAACAGGAACATTCACACTTTTGGAGCAGTGCATTACTTGTCTCTTCTATAGACTTCACTATCTCACTTCTTGTTCTAGGTACACAGACACTGCAGTGATAGTCAGTCCTTGAAGTTATACTTTGTGACAATGTAGCTGTAGCTAACTTACAGCCTTGGAGGTGACAGTGGGTTTTTGATGTGCTGTAAGTTAATAAATCACAGAATCACACAATCTCCATTCAGTGGTTAATTTTTTTTTTAAAGCCAAATCATTCTTATACATCTCTTTAGTAAGATACAGAAAGCTTTTTATCGGTATACACAAGCATAAATCCATACATATGTGTATATACACTCACAGATATTATTATCTCACTCTCCAATATGATTATAATTTCATTCAATTAATCTCATATCTTATTTTATAATTCCATTTCTAATCTGCAGTGATTAAAAGAAGCCAAATTCAAGTCTGTGTAGCACTACTCCAGGGGATTTCATGTTATGTTCATTTTACAGACAGGATAGCTTAAGCTGTCATTTCTGTCACTCTGGGTGTTTAATTGTTTATTACACGAAGTCTTTCAGGCCATGTCAGAAGATTATTCTTCTGGTATCTTGACAACCAATTTTACAATATAATTAACCCATGCAATAAATTAGAGAATAAAACCAAGAGGTTACTTAATTAGCTGAGTAACAGCAATAATGACATTTTTGAAGCTTTTAACAGTGAATTAACAGCTGAAAGACAAAATTAATGGCCCAAAGTAAAGACAAGAAAACAGAATTTTCTGCTGTCAGTACATGAATTAAAACAAATAATTCACCACTACCTCATCGTAAATTCTTTATTTTCCATTATTTTAACTGGCAGTGAATTTGACAATTCAATGTTTACCTTTATTTTAATGATCTCCTATTTCTGAGGTAAATAAACCCTTTTCTTTTTCTCCCTCATCAGATATCTCTTCTAACTACCTAACTCCAACTCTCCCACTTGATTCACTTTAGTACTAAGAAATGCTGATATACAAGAATACTTGATATGCTGGCCCTTTCAATATGGAATTTCAACAACTGCTTCCAAATCACCACCTTTTAAATATATTTTAAATAAGTGACTCCAATCATATTCTGTAACTTCATGTTAAAATATAGCAGATGTTCTGAAACCTCTGAGATAATAATTTACAGCATTTAATCTGCCACTATTAAATGCAGAGCTATAAACAACTACAACATCTTAACAATCCCTCAGAGACAACTTTGCAAACCTTTCCAGGTCTGCAAACCTGATGATCCACTAAATTAAAGTTCTTTCTGGTCACAAGATGCCAGGTTTTGTTACAGTATTATTATTCAAAGTGCAAAATAACTATATTACTGTATTATGACTTGCTTACAAAGAGCCTCATATATCTTAAACAGATAAGTTTTATTCAACTCATAGAATTCAGACACAGGATGTTCTGGAAACCGGACTTTCAAGCTCTGCTGTCTTCTCTTGGGTGTCATGAAGAGCAAGCATGAGATTCTACAGGAAAGGAAACGGTACAAAAATCTGAAAAGCAGAGTCTGCTATCTTCAGTCACATGAATTCACCTTCTCTTTGGCTCAGCTATGCCAACTGGAGCAATCCAAGCTCTTTAGGGAATATTTTATTAAGGCTTCCTACTGACACCTTTCTCAGTTCATGGTTTGTAGTTTAAAGAAGAGTAGCGGCTGGCTTCTGTAATGCTCTGAATTAGTACAGCATCTGAAAACCTCAAAACCATTAAATGAAATCATTAAAATTCAGGCACCTGCGTAATCTGCAAAACTTTATAGCTCAATATAAAATGGAATAATTAGATCTATGACGGTTCTAAACATAACTATGTACCCTATTTTATGTATCTTTAACTAAAATGTAGGATAAGAAAACTTCAGCTGGAACATCACTATCTATCAGAGTCACCTTTCATGTTTCCAGTATTTTAAAAGCGTTCATCTAAATACCAATTATTTGTTTTCTTATGTTCCATTCAGAGCTTAAATACACATTCATTATAAATACAATGGGTAAAACATGACCTCAGGAAAGACATAATTCCAACTGATTTTAGTACTTTGGTATCTTGCTAAAGGAAAGTCTTGGCCTGAAGTACTGCTGTGCTGACTCTGGAAAAAACCTTTCAGGTGAATGTTTCTAACTCACTGAGGAAGGTGGTCATCTTAGACCTTGACTTTAAAAAGCAAATCTTCCCAGAGTGTTCATACAGGAGTGAGATGACTCGAAATAGCTTGTACAAAGTGCAGCAGCCTTATACTTATACTGGGATCAAAGTCTACAGACAAATATGGCAGTAAAAGACCATCTCCCATCTTGGTGAGCTTCTCACAGTCCTCGATACAGTGGCTCTTACAAATGTTACTTAATTAAGCAACATTACTTAACATTAAGTAACTCTTACACCATGGGTAAATTACGTTGACTATCCTGTAGCAAGTCTGAGGATAAGGCTGTCCGTAACAGCAGACAGGCATGGAGCTGACATTAGTCCATGAGTTAATCCCACAACCTACACAAATGCTCTCATCTTCTGGTAAATGAGAAGCTATTTACAGCCCTAATACACAGTACAGTACTTCAAATTATCTCATATTGTGCAATCCTCACATTTCCAGGTAAGCATGAAGTAATTTGAATTCCTAGAAGTAACTGAAATAAAATATATTTAGATTAACTGTTAATTCTTCATTCTGAGGATCTTCCATTGCTCAAAGTCATTTATCGTGGTTTCAAGAAAATCTATTTAAAAGTTTTTTGAAAGTCTGGAGGCTTAAAAAGAGACCATTGGGAATTTAAAAAAAAAAAAAAAAAAGGAAAAATGTTTCTTTAAAAGAGGGAACAAAGCTTTCCGGTTTTCCCTCACAAAACACTTGTATGATGGCAATATCATTAACCTCTATAGCACCACCAACTGAAAACTCTTTTCGATAACTCATTTAAGTTCATACTACAACACAGGAACTCACCCACCCTATATATAGAAACCTAACTTCTAGAAAAACTTTAGGTATCTAGGAAAACAGACATTTTACATGAATTGTGTATTTTACCTGCATAATCAGAAAGGAAACATGCCATTGATAACTTACGAAGAGAAATTTTACCTAACCCAAGTCACTCTATGGCTGCACTAAATCAGCTACTGGTCTGGGGCAATACTGATGGCAGGAGCATTTAAACCATTATTTTATTCCAGATCAGCAGTGAGGTTTGAAATCCAGTCTCCCAATTGTCTCCCTTTATTGGGCTTGGGTTTCACAACACAGAGCAGTCGTAAAGCACATGGACTCTTTTACAATTAAACTAGGTCAGAAGACTCATTTCAGGAATACATCTAATATGCTGCAAGTTTTGAGGAAGAGACACAGCAGGGGTAGTGCTTATCCAACTTGCACAGAATGGATCTTACTCTCATCAAAAATGGTCTTTCTAAATCAACCCTGTAGTACTTTTAAGAGACAGAGTAATCTTAGATTTGGGTAAAGATAACATTTACAATAATCATGAGATCATCGTGCAAGAGACTTTCTCCTTGCATTAGAAACATGCCAATCCACATCCTGATTTTTCACCATATAAACCACGACTTCCTTCACACTGCTTGTGAATAATGACTAGCTGGTGCATAACTGCAACTTGCCTGGTCAAGATAAAAAGCACTGCCATCTCGGATCTCTCGTCGCTGTTTGAGGTCAGTTTCTGTGGTGTCCCTTGACAGTGCAATATATTCAACCTCCCGCTTTGTCAGCTCCTGTGGACAACAGTCTAAAGTTATTGCAAAATTAAGACTATAACCCGAGTAAGTGAACTTTAAGGATAGGCCTAATGGTGCAATTGTAAAAAAGAGCTCTAGGCAGCAGCACAGTGATCTGAAATAACTCTGAACAAAATCTAATATCTCTTATTTTAAAAATGTTAACAGTGTGTTCTGCCTCAAACAAAATGGTTTGAATTTCTGCTCAATAAACTTTTATTTTCCCCAAACCTATTCTAAAAACATAATAACTGGCTATATACTCTTTCCATTGAACATCTGGAGCATCCTGTAGGTTTTTCTTCTGGTTCCAGACTCTGAAAAAGAACTGGCACCTATACATCACAAATAAAAATCAGAAGTTTTCTGTAAAAGATTGAAACGTTCAACTCTCACTATTCAGTAACACTTATACTGTGATGCAGCTGTGATTATTACCTGCACATGCTCTGCCAGTACACTGATGAACTATTTTACTCTTATCCTCTCTCCCTTGGCTGTCATGAGATGCACTCTGCATTTGTAAAACTATAGACTATTTTAGAAAGGAGAACCCTCAGGTTATTGTTTTGCTTATTTTGATTCAATATGAGATATACTTAGAATTTGCTATCTTAAAGGAATAAAAATAATTCCCCCATGTATTTATAACTGATATTTCTGCTACTTCCATCTCTGGGTTATCATGCATTTTGCTTAGGAAGCAAATTCATAACGAAATGCACTTAGCCCTTACCCCTCAATTAAAGATGTCAATGATTTAACAGACCTCTCTTAACAGGGAGCTTTCAACTATAGAGGTATGAAAAAAATAAAACTAAGATGTAAAACCCAATTAAAACTATTTCCTTTCCACTTTTTCCATGCCTATTGGGTTACAAAGCCACCAATTCCTTTATGTTGCAGGTAGATAATAGTTGCGCTTTTAATTCAAAAAAAGAGCGTTTTTCAACAATAAGCCCTGTGTAGGAACACACAGTAGCTTTCACCAACAGCAAATAGAAGTTTTCCAGGCTTATATATATATTCATTAAAGGCACCACAGCATGTATCAGCTCACATGGAAAGTCCAGCCTTCATGTAATGTTTCAGCATGGCATTGAATCAGTAAGTTGCAGCCCTTCTAATAGATCTCAAGTGCATACTGTCTGTGGCATAAATAACAAGGCACATTCTATATCCTATGCCTGGATACCAGGTGTTTTTCCAAGTCCTCTTTTTAGGTTATTCCAAACTCTTCTCGTTTATTTTAAGGAATGCATCAAACTGTTGTAGCATATCTGGTTTGCTGAATTAAGAAATCTTTTCTCTCCTTTACAAAGTTCAAAATCTTGCAGCTTTCCCCTCTGTGCTTTACCTCAGAGAGCTAGTCTTTGAATTAGTATCTTTTGGTTTTTAAAGGAATCAAAGGAAGGAATGGCTGATCTTTATGACAACTGTTTATACGCCTCCATTCGTGATCCCTCTGCTCAACCAGCTTCCAGATAGAGCTCATGGCAGACCAAGTTCTACCCACATCACTTTTTGGGGCAGACATCTCCCTCCTCCTGATCGTTTAAGGGCACTGACCTTTTAAACGTGAAATTTTGTACACGGTGCTGCCATGGTTCATGCAGATGGCTGTAGGCACGTCCTTCCCACATTCCAAGAGAGGATCATACACGCATCTACTCTTTCTAATCACTCAGAATAACTGTTCCCAAATGTTACTCAGAACACTTCTCTCCCAAATCCTTTCCTTCATTTCTTTTTTTATGTAATGAAGCAAAAACGATTTGTTGTCTGTAGCAGTAGGCAGATATCTTAATCTTCTAACATACATAATGCTGAGAACAAACTGTTTCTCCATTTGTGATAGCATATGGTAACACAGTTTTCCAACTCTTTTTTTTTTCCCCTGGAGTTTAAGCAGAAAAACATGTATAAAAATGTCTGTACTTTCTGTTTGTCTATAACAAAACGTGAACTTTGGAAAGCACATTTATGAAAAAACTTATTTACTTCCTACATAGCTTGCTGTAAGATTTCCTAGGACTACCTTTTACCGTTTGTCTAGTATGAGAAGGACTGACATTAATAACTATGTCTCCAACACATTTAAACCAAGATACTCACCAGGTACTGCATGGCAATAGATCGCCGGAGAGGCCCAGGAGGCCCAATAAGAAAGACATCTTGGCCAAGAAGATCTTTCTGCATTATCCATCTTAAATGGTGGACTACAGACTGGGCCAGAGACTCTGTCACTTTGAAACACAAAGATAAGAACACATTATTAAATTTTGAAAAGTGTTAGATACCTGGCTATTCAACACTTTCTTTGCGCTTATCTTCAAAATTAAAATACAAGACACAAAGCTGTACTGCCCCAATCTGGACAGCTGAAAAGCAGAGAATTCCACACACGGTTTATATTAGATCACTTAACTTACATATAAAAGTTTATACATCTATCTTACCCATTGCTTTTTCCTCTGCACAACTTCATCCTTAAAAAAACAACCGGCATAAACCGGAAAAAAAAGTTGCAGATTTGTATTTCACATTAAATTGATCAACATAAAGACTGTTTTCTATTACTCAGTGTTGAGTGGACTCCTCAGCATCAGTTAATATAATATAAATACATTATTAATATTTTTTAGAGTATTTATCCACCCTATATCCCAATGCTTTTGTGAGTTGTGAACTTCAAAAAAAATCCCAAAAAACTCTGATTGTGCCAGGCTAAGATTAGTGTTCGGGGACAAACTTAATTTGTTACTTTTTAAAAAGACAACTGCATTCTTGTTTATATTTTGACACAATAATCCACAGAATTAAATTATAAAGGAAATGCAAACTTTGTCATGTCACTACATTGATACCATACAGCCTCCAAAATCATAATAAAAAACCAAATCAAATCAGATCTATTTACTTCTATTAAGAAATATCATATGCATTAATTCAGAAAGCAATAACCTGATGATAATTAAACCAAAACTTTTGCCACATGTATACAAATGCTGGCAGCAGTAGAAAGCATCACACAGAAACAGCACACTGAAGGAGGGGCATTGTTCTCATTGCCATATATCACCCTATTCTGAGAAAAGTCTTTCGCATACCCCCCCAGCAAAGCCTGGCTCTTTCTCAGCCACAAGCAAAAAGCACTAGTGCAGGAGGAGAAGGCAAACATAAACAAGTCAGGAGGGAGATTTATCTGCGCATGTATGTGTATGGCTGCTTTCAGAACAGTCTGACAAGACCAATGATGAGGTTTGAAGCTGGAGGCTCAAGGGCAGTGACTGGGATGCTGAAGTGCAGTAAGAAAGGAGCAAGAGGCACTAAAATGTCCAAATTAATACTTGGTTATCTACCTTTTTCCAGTGCAATTACTAGGTGCAACTGGAAGCCAACATTTAAAAATACAAGCCCCAGTATTACACCTGAGACAGGGGAACCAGTATATGCAGGGCAGAGTTAAGGACAGCAGGCAACCGTGCCACTCAGTTCTGAAGGGATTCAATTCACTGCTGAATCTTTGCAAACCAGAATTAAAATCCATTTTTGTAAGACCATAGAAACAGCATTAAATTAAATGACCATATGAGAATCAAGGAAGGCTTTTCAAGCATAAAGGGGATTAAGGAAAATTTTAACAAAAACTAACTGAAGGTTTTGGTCTTTGGTCTGGCACTCAGGGAATACATTTGAAATCATCTACTTCCAGAGAAATTTTCAATATCCTGACCACCAATGTGAACAGGAATAGCGTACATATGCAGGTGAGCAATTGGGATTATCAAATTAATTGTAAACAAACATTTCAGGTTTGCCTTATTGTCCAGTTTTGTTTTCTGAACAACTCTCATTAGTGTGCCCAGGATTAGCTTTCATATATGGTGTGGTGACATCATACGAATGTAAAATGTTTTCTTTACACTGAAGTACTGTATTCCAAAGGCAATGCACATCACACCACACACAACTGGCCAAGTGCAAATCAATCCTTACAAGGAATAACATGTTCCTTTCTACAGAGTTTTCAAGGAAATTATGGAAGTTCCTACTAGATATATTCTTTGGGAAACAAAGGGTAATACATCACACCAGAATAACTGCTCTGTCCAAACTTTCCTACTGGACAGGTATGGAAATTTGAAAAGCACCACACAAAGAAAAAGTATTACCTTAAAGGTATCATTAAAATTTTAGGACAGATCTCACATTCAATATTACTTCTACCTGGATGAAGCCAATGTGCCTCTAGTGTATTTCTATAATAGCTGTTCTCAAAAAAAGAAAAGTACTTTGCTTACAGTGGAAAAATACACTTGGAACTCTTTCATGTCAAAATTCATGCGTTAGAAGCACAGCAAAACCAGCTTTGACACAGCCTGACTGCAAATGCCTCTGGCATAATTCTCATTAATATGTGTAGCTATCTTTTTCATTTTTAGGATGGTCTCAAGACAAAACTTGGCTCACACTTAAAAACAGTACCATAAATCGCAACAGGACTTTAGAATGTTCAGCAGCATCTGCAAAAAAAACCTATCACGTAAAAGAGAATATGGGTGTACAGCATTCAAATAAATGTAAATTCTTAGAACGTGATCCCCATGAAAACCTTAAGGAATTTCAGGACACTTATATTGCCATCACTATGTTTAAACAGTCCAAATGTAGTCTAGCAATATAAAAAATTCAACTTAGTGTCTGAGAATTTCCTGCTTTTTTTGAGAAAAGGACACGAAAGACAATTCCTTATTGATGCATTTCATAGAAAAATTCCTTGCTTCCCCATTCACATCATTCTCCTCACAAACAGATTATACATCTGATATAAAGATCAATTATACAGATCAATTATAATACATGTTTTCAATCATGAAGTAGCACATTGACATCTGCAAACTCAAAGGAAGCCTGTTACAAATGATGCCAACAATTCCAAGCCAGCATTCCCTAAGGTGAACTGTCATGACAGCAGCTTCCACTTTTCAGTTCCTTCAGTTCTAACATGTAATATCTGTACATTTTTCCAGATACTAAACCTACTTCACCTTCCCAGTTATTTTTAAAGTCTTTTTAAAATCAGAAGAATGTAACATTTTCTTGTACATGCAGTCTGTGCTGCATGAACTGTTTCCAAAGAACAGTATGCTTTTCAAAAGCAACCTCAGAAGCACATACAGTGTCTTGTATATTACTTATATATATTTAGACTACTTGTACTGTGTTCTCTGCATTGCAAGGTTTTTAAGTTTTCTCTAATATGACTTGAAAAAAATTCCTCTCTATTGAAGAGCTGTATATCAACTTTACCACAAGTACCATATAATAATTTTCTATGACATTTAGAAGACAGGGCAAATTCACTGAGGAAAGCATCAGCAAGTATATTACAGCAATATTTATTAATTACCTGATGAGTCAGATAGCATCTAATGCAAACTGGGATTGCACAACCTGTTTAGTGGCACTCTGCTGATTTGCAGTAGTTAAATAGGAGGCCCTATATTCTTAATCTGCAGGATGGTGCATAGCAAGCCTCTGCAGTGTATTCTCTGACACCATCTGGCACATGCAGGAGAGTAGTTGGTGCTTCAATTTGCTACTCCTGTGTACCGAGGACAGACAGAAAAAGAAATTGCATTCTATTGATTTGTAATAAGTGATAAGTAGAACAGCAGCTAGCAGAATCTGCACAAACATTCTGTAAAGTGTGCAGCTGAAGCTGAACAGAGAAATCCCCAAATAAGAAAAGTAGAAAATGTTTTAGATAGATTTTGAAGCAAACGCAGCAGCTGCTCTTGTTTGATCCACAAATCAGCTTTTGACAAAGCCAAGACTGAAATGGCTATGCTAGCCTAGGAAATATTCCAGTTCACTCATACTTGAATTCTTGGCACACTCACTGAAGCCATAAGATTCATTGGAGATACCAGACAGTATCTGCTGGCAAGTCCTTGTGTCCCACCTACATAAGAAATCCCATAAATGAAGGAGACGTGTAACTCTTCCCACTGTTCAGACTGTTAGGTGAACTGATTCCCAAGAATATCTATTCCAGATGCGGTACAAAATACAGCAGAACTCCTGTCCCTGTATGACCCTGGTCAATCACATAATAACCAACAGGTGCTTACAACACATCAACATACATAATTTTCAGCAGAATAAAAAAAGACCTCTGCATACCCTGAACCTTGACTGCAAAGCACGCTCATTGACTGAAAATGGCTTCTTGCTTCAGGAGAGCTAAAAATTAAGGACAGGAACAAGATGTCCCTCTCATGAACACCGAGGGGTCCTTTAGCTGTCCATGGCAGTCTGCAGTACATCCAGCACCGGGAGCAGCTGCCATAAATACAGCTAAGGGAGAAAAGGACAAGGAATGAGGTCTTTGCCTAAAAACATAAATACATTTCAAAAAGGGGATTTCTCATTTTATTTTTTAAATGAGTTCACTGAGACTCATTTCACAGCTTGTTCAGTCTGGGGGACAATGAGGAAAGAGAGTGAGTTGGCCAGGACAGGGTGAAGCAGGCAGCATGGCCAAGGTGGAGAGAGAGGCACTCCTATGTGGTCTGCTTTCAGCTGCTGCCATTTAGCAAATAAAACATTGCTGCTCATCCCATTTTATGCTAATGCACAGAACCCAAAGAGTTTTCAGTCTCATAACGTGGTTACATCACAGACAGTTTTCACTGGAATACTATTTTTCTTCATAAATTTTTCCTGGAAACAGTCTTCATTCCAAAAATTTTTGGTCTTGCGGTGTTAAGGAAACAAGTTGCAAGTCTTTACAGGGGCTTAGAGAGGGGGAAGTTACTTCTTGGATGAGACCGTAAACTCATTTATCACTTCCTCTGAGTTGATTACTTCACAGAAAGGTAGTAGTTCTACACAGAGTAATCGTATTTCTCCACGTGAGTATAAATTAAAAGATAATATAAAGGAAACATGTAAAACCAAATAGCTTTCTGGAAGAAACCCTGAATGGGATTCTGAAGACTAAGTTTCTCCTAGTGACACATAAACATGCAATAAGTGAAACTATTCTTAGCTGGATGTACTACTCAGAGAAATACAGTCAGAGCAGTTATCCGCAGCTCAGACTGGAAGGACATAGTGCGTCTGCTTTTGAGCACAACCGCTCAGGCCAGCACCAAAAAGTATGAGAGAATCTAGAATAAAAAGCAAGAAAAAATTACCATAAGATATTCGAATCGAGTCTAGAAAATAAATAACCATTTTCCAATATACAAGACAGAACTACCATGAAGAAAAAAAGTTCTCTACATCAAGGTTATGCTAGATAGAATAAACCCCTGGGAAATAAAAGTATGCCCCAAAAAACCTAAACGAAGCATTCCAACAAGCTTTTGTCACAAAAGATTCATTAATTACTGGAGCAAAGTGTGCAGAGGGGTTCTGATTCCTACATCACCAGCACATTTTAAGAACAACGAGGACAAACATCTCTCAGGAGTGGTTTGGATTCAGCTGACCTTGCTTTGAAGCACAAGAAACAGCACAGACAATTCTCTGAGCTCCATCCAGACCTTCTCTGTAGGTTTCCATGTCCCCATGCATGCCTGTGCCTCACTCTCAGTACAGACAAAATGGGGATAATGACGTACAATGTCCAGAGCTCTACTGACAAAAAGCCCACAGTTTCAGATTCTGGATGAGGGGGTAACACCCAAACAGCAGAACACTTGGAAGCCTACATGAAAACTCAAACTGTTGAAATAATCATCATCTCTGACAGCAGACACCCTCCCTGAGGCTAGGAGTGAAGAAATGTAATGACTAAAATTTTTGTTAGCATGAAATTACAGTCATCCTGCAATACAACCTGTCTCTAGAAAGTGTTGCACTCTGACACTCAGATGTAAAGTTAACACAAAAAAGAACGAGCACACATTCCAGTGAAAATCTGAGCATACTTAAAGCAAAAATTGAACATACACCTGTCCTAGCTTCCATCTGTGGCACATACCATTCTGTGAGGATGTAGAGATTATTATATGCATGAACATTCTGTTTGAATTCCTCACAGTAATTACTGTTTCATATATTTCAACTGAAAAAAACTAACAGAATTCATCACTTAATCCCTTGTATACACACATGTCACTTTTGATCACACATTGGGGAGGGTGCTCAGACTGAGGACAGCTGGCACAAAACAACACAGAAATTTATCTTCCACAATTCAATGCAGTTGCATGTAATATCTCTCAAATGCACTTGCACCTTCATGGAACAGCAAAGCCCAGTTGCAAAAGAACGTCCCTTTTCCTGCCTTAATGAGGATTTGCCATCATTGAACAAAATGTCCTGGAAGAGCTCTGTTAGGAATCGTTTTGCCAAGATTAATAAATAGATAAAACGTCAAGTACATTGTCATTTTCATAACATTTCCAGAAACCATTAAAGAAAGTTGTACAGCGTCATGAACTCAAAAAAAAAAAAAAAA
>VWZT01015863.1:796375-837388 GCA_013397055.1 Pachycephala philippinensis
AAAAAAAAAAAAGAAAAGGTGCATTCTTGCAATTCAGTTTTAGATCTAAACTATCATGGAAAGTCATACAAAGTTTCTCCAAAGTATAATTAAAGAAACAATCGTGCTTTCAGACATGGTGAGACTTTAAAAATATAGGGCTTATTTTTACTGATAAAAGACCATGCAGTGCAAAAATAAGTGCCCTCTTTCTAGAATGTGTCAGACACAGTTATGACAGAAATCCCATTAATAAAATTCCCTTGTGCATGACTCACTTTTACTTGTCACTTACAAAAAGAACTCAGACTTTATGTACCTTTAATTATCATCTTCCAAGAAAAAGCCATTTGCCAACAACAGCAAAACAAATTAATATTTCACATTAACACACAAAATGGAGCATTTCATAGAGAACTTGCTAAGTACCTAGCAAAAAAACTGAAAAGCAAAGACATGGAAACACAGTGCAACCAGCAATACCTATCCTATCCATTTCTGCAAAATGTAATAAGGTACAATAAAGGAGTTAAAAATCAGTCTAATTTGGTAACACAAAGAAATAAATATTTTGGTACCTAAGTGACAAAATGACAAATGTAAAGTTTTGTAGGTACTTAAGACATTTACATTCTTTATTGTGTTGATTTTTCCAGATTTTAAGGCTATTTTTAAGCCTAGAAAATAATGCTGAGTTTAGAGCATGTTATAACATAACTAAAATTTGCTGCAAATTATAGATACGCACTTTCAACATCACCACATTTTAACATGGCTTTTATCTGGCAGAAGAACAAAAGCTGAAACATTCCACTTTACACAAATGATGAGCTAGAAAACAATACTGCAATACTAGTAAATGAGATGTAATTGCTTCAACTCCCTCCTACTAGTTCTTACTCCACTACAAACATTACAATGTCAGAGACCTTCCCAGGGATATTTCCCACTTAAGCAAATGATCTAATTACTTCTAGTCTTAGTTTAAAAGAAATCTGGTAAGTACATTTGTCATTTAAATTTAATATTAATTACTAAAATAAATCTTCAAAATATATGATGTTTTAGCTTATAAATTAGTCTAAACATGCAATTACTTCCATTTGGTTTACAACAAAACAACTTGTATCTACAGCAGTCATTCACCCAGCAAAACAACAAGTACTCTCAAAAGGAAAAAAAAAAGTTAAGTGATGCACATACACTCTCTAAATATCTCACAAGATGATAATCAACATGAAGTCAATACCATCTACTTAACTCTACTACAGGAATATGTCTTTGTTCTCCATAGTAAGATAACCAAAGAACTTAAATGCTAAGGGTTAAAAGAAAAGGGTTAAAAGAATTCCTAAGTTTAAATATACAAAGAAATTTCAATACAGTATATGAAATAGATTTTCTGCTATGAAATACATTAGTATTCTATGTTACTTAATTTTAACTCATTTGATATTTAGATTTACAACAAAGTCTTATACCTTAAGTAATCCTACTTTCAGTACATGACTACTGACGCACAACAGTATCCCAAGCATGACACAGGCTCCTTTCAGTCATGATTATTAAAAATTAAAAAGAGGGAAAAAACTAATAATATGTACGTTCTAATAAATGTTACTATTACTTGGTATCAGATTAACAATAATAATAATGTTATTATTACGTGGTATCAGATTTTAGCTAAGATCTCATTATTCTGTACAGTTCCATGTTTAATAACCCTTTTGCTACCAGTTTTCAACCACTTTTTCCTTCTTATAATCATTAACTAGAAAAGCCTCTCCTTTGATTCTACCAAATGCCTTCATAATTCTCTTACCTTGTCAGTCCAAAGAACTGAAAGAGATGCTGTTAGAGTAACTTAGAACTAACACTTAGCTTGCTGAAAAGTGCAGGTTGAACAAAATATGTAATCATGACTCGGAAAGCATTGTTAAAATTAACACATTTGGTACAGCACACAAAATCAGAAAGCAGACCAATCTACCAGAATTACAAATAAGTGAAATGGATCACATCAGTCATTAGCATAGACAACTTATGTCCTTCATAATCAAAATAAGAGAAAAAGCATGAAAATTAAAGGGTGAAAAGCAAAAATCTATTGTTTAAGGAGCTGTGAAAAGTAATATAGTGCAGCATTTCTCAACTGTTTGGCTGCATTCCCAGGGAACTCACGAGGAATGGGAAGTGTCATTATAGTCTGAAACAGAAACCCTTTCCTCAAAGGCTACCCTGTAACAGCAAGGGCTGGCACATGGCACTGGAAATTTTTGGTACTTTAGACCACCTGGTAGGAAAGTGACAGTGTGATGCCTGGTGAGTTATGAGACTTCAGCAGCCCACAACCCAGATGTAGATCAGTGATCTGGCCCACCAGACTACTGGCAGATTTCACTAGTCAAATAGTGAAAGCAAACAAAATCTTCCTCTTTATATTGCCCCCTCAGCAACTTGACCTACCTCATTGCAGCGGGGGTTGGACTAAATGACCTTTAAAGGTCCCCCTCCAACCGAAACTCTTCTATGATTCTGTATTTCTGCTACACGTCTCAAAGGGCAAATATTTCAGAAGAAATGTTGCAAGACAAAATAGAGGTAAGAAACAATAATCTAAACATGTCAATATTAACAGTCTACTATCCCAGTTATTACAAAATCAGGAATCACAGAAACACAGAATGGTTGAGGTTGGAAGGGACCTCTTGATGTCAGCTTGTCCAACCTTCCTGCTCAAGCAGGACCACCTAAAGCCTGTCTGATGAACTGCAGCACTATTGCCTTAGAAAACAGTATAAACTTTTTATATCACCAGCTGTGCAGTGGCAAGTCCATTGTTGATATTATCAATGCCATCCTTCTAAAAAAATAAACAAAACAAAAAGAACAGCGCCCTTGGAGTTTTCAAGAAAACTCAAGGAGTTTTTCAAGAAAACTCAAGGAGTTTTCTTGATTCAAAAAATGGATTTAGACATGCTCTTGGAAAGCAAATCCATTTGAAGTAAATGATTACACCCATTTTCCACCTGTAGAACTGTGCAATGACAGTCATTGGGAGTTCTCAGTGCTTGTCTCTGTGTAAACAGTAATATAAGACTTGCATATTAGAATACCATGTGTGCTTGGTTTTGGTTTGCAAATATATCTGAATGGAAAAATGAGTTGTTAGTGGATGTTTTTTAACTTGCATTCTGGATATCCAGCAGCCTACATGTGAAAGTACTGAACAAATGGCAACTGATCATTTTGGATCCTCAGAAAACATCTGGCCTGTGTACTGGGAAAACCCACAATGCAAACATGCTTCACTTCTAATTCATGGTGCAAAACGAAAAGCTCAAGAAGCATGTATTCTCTGTGAACAGTCAGGAAATAAGGATAGCTGCAAACCAGTGGCATTTGTAATAAGGTATGAAAAGATAATGTGAATCAATTTTAGGTACATATATGTGTGTTGTTGATGTGCATAACTGGCTGCATGTTTTCCATTTTGACAGCATTTTTCATGACTATGCAACTGACTTCTCACTAACTTGATGGACTGCAAAGATCTGTATGTTTGCTGACAACAATTATGTGATAATCTGGGAATACTAAATATCACAGTAGAAAAACACCATACATCTGCAAACTCCTAGGACATATAATCGTATCGCAACACAATAATTCTTAATGGCCACAGTTTTATGACCAAACGACTTGAGATTACTTTTAGAATTAATCCCTGGATAAGAACCCTTTTGAAAAAAATCATTAAACATACACAAATGATTCTCTTACTGTCCCATTGACCAATGGGACAAGTTATATTCAAAGTTAAGATTCCTATACAACCAGCTGAACCAGAGATATAGTAAAGAACTAAGCAAATACAGCCTCCCCCAAACTGCATGCTTTTTCAAAATATATTTCTTAGATCATTTCAGTAAAGTCAGTGAGGTGATTGAGTGAGTAGAAATTTTTTGAATAAAGCCTTGAAACTCCTTCAAAAGGAAAGCAGATTCTTACTGTAGTTCTGTGGAACAAGTTCTGGGTTCTTCGGTGTTTTCAGTTTAAAAGACACATCTCCAATAGTGACAGTATCACCTAAAATAAAGAAAATAAGTCTTTTAGTTCTTACATACACTTACATACACAGACACTTTTAAGTATTTAAGGTTCTTAAAATTTAAATCACAGGCCTGCTGTGGTGAGGCTGACTATGTGTTCACAAAGCAGCCTCTAATGTGTTTGTGTTTACTAATTAGGCTCTGCTGCTTTCAGTAGATCAGGTACCTGGACAATTTACATTTAATTAATATTACTTTTTCCTGTTTTTTCTTTTATTGCTGCTGTTACAACCTTAAGCTGTTGGGAGCTATGAAAATCAAGCCCAGTGTAAAACCCCATTCCAGCTAGCATTGTTGATTTACTGAAAATAAAACTTTAGCACGTTTACCCATAGAACTATCAGTGAGAAACACTTGCAGGTGTGATGATTTTCCTGAGTTTTCAAGCAGCCTGGAACAGTATCTGCTGGAGGTACAAAATGATAAATTCATGCCAGTGGGCCCTTCCTGCACTCCCTGACTATAGGGCTGCAGAACCTGGCACCTTTCCAAAGTTTGAGTGGTCTCAAACACTTCTTGCTCTGGATTTCAACAAACCTAAAGCATCTGGCCATTTTAGTTAATGGTCTCTTCACTGGGACCTGCCTGTCTTATCTATCTTTCTGCAACCATAGACTTGAATTAAATTGCAGGGCATGCCCTGTGCACTTTCTCATGGAAATCAAAAGTGAAATCTAGTTTGCAGTCAGGAAATGGGCAAGCACCAACGCAGCAGTGGTCACACTGAAAAACAGCACAACACCCAAAACCCAGGAAAATGAAGTTTAGACTAGTAACAAACCTGAAGTTTATTTTCTTTCAGGAGTCTGTGCCCCACAAATGAGTTCACAAGTATTAAGACCATGAAACTACGATGACTGTAGTAAAACAACGTTTTTCCCATTACTGTTGCTAAAGATAACACCACCTCCACTGCACTTTACTGCATGCATGAGGATGGAGAGGATTACTGGAGTAAGACTGCTGCACAGGGGTATAGTTTTGCCATAGTACTCCGATTACACCTCCTTTCCATGAACTCAGGCCAAGTTTTGGAACTGTCTCTTGTGTTTGTGATTTTCTCAGAAGTGAGATGTAGAAGTACAGAGCTCACAAACAAGACCAAACAAGGATCCAATCCTCTTGTAGATCTGCCCCTTGTCCTATTCCATCCAAGAGGACCCAATCTACAGTTGCCTATCTCCAGCATCAAGAAAGAAGTCAAACGTTTGGAAGACCAATGCTGGAACCAGAAAGGGAGATGCTGAAGAAGCAGCTTGCCCAAATTAAGAGACAACTAAAACTCCTCCCACATACGCAGTAGTCCTCCTTTCAGTCAGCCATGACTCTAGCTTTGCACTCAAATGCTGTACTCTTCCAGCACACCCAGATGTTACTCCTCATCTCACAGGACTGAGAACCCCCAGGTTCTGACTAGATTTATAACAGCCAGAGTAGAATCACCTACAGTAACAAACAGGAAGCAGTGAAGAAAGGATTATAGCTGATTTCCTCCTAAACTGAAGGGCTTGACTAGCACGCAGAGACTGGGATTCACAGCCTGACCTACATGCCTGCACATGGGTCCTTCTGTTGCTTCTGGAGTCTAGATAATCAGCCCTCCATTTTTCCCTAAAATATTGGCAAAAGGTAGTAAGCTGGTGCTTGTTCCCACACTTTATGCAGCAATACAATACATTTTATGCAACAATACAATTGGAGCAATACAGTGTTCCAACAGCTTGCCAGAAAGTGGGACATAGGCAACAGCAGTACTGCCATATACAGGGTGGACAAGGATTCATCCCTGGTTCTAATGGCAAGCAGAACCAAGCAGTTCCCACTCACCATGCTAGAGCTAAGCACCCTTCTTTGACTGTGCAAGAGCCCAGAAGTGGAATGGTTCCAAACAGAGCTGGGCTAAGCTAAGAATTAGGCAGCTGTCTAGGGCTTTAGCTCCTTTTCTGGCCCTTGCTGAATTTTCATTTCAAATGCACCATAGGGTACTGCACTCTCTCCAGCCTGAAGCATTCAAATGCAGTCCAAAACAAAGTCCTACAATAGCTTAGAGCCCTGGTCCTGACTCTGGGAGCTCTTACATAAATTAAAGTCACTGAACAACAGACACAAGCACTGCAGGGACTAAAATCTAGTCTCTGGCTATCCCAGCGTTTTGCCCATTTCTTTACGTTTTAAAGTAAGGAAAACTATTTTACTGACTAAGTATCATCTCCCTTTCCCTTTCTTCTACTGCAGTTCCAAGCTCACTCTTTCTCACTGGGGAACAGCTAATGGTGATCATGACAAGTAACCAACACTTTTGCCACCACACCTTTTAATCTGGGCCACCCACGGTGATGAGATGAGGAGAAGCCGTATGAAGAGTGGCTGAGGTCACCTGTTGTTCAGCCGGGAAGAGACTAAAAGGAGACCTCATTGCAGTCTGCAGCTTCCTCGTGAGGGGAAGGGCAGGAGCAGGAACTGATCTCTTCTCTCTGGTGAACAGGGAGGCATGAAGCTGTGTCAGGGGAGATTTAGGAAAAGGTTCTTCACCCAGAGTACGGTTGGGCACTGGAACAGGCTCCCCAGGGAAGTGGTCACAGCCTGACAGAACTCAGGAAGTGTTTGGATAATGCTCTCAAGCACATGGTGTGATTCTTGGGGCACGTTCCTGTGCAGGGCCAAGAGCTGATGATCCTTGTGGGTCCCTTCCAGCTCAGGATAGTCTATTAATCTATGGTTCTACGAAAATGCCTCCAAGTTGATGAAAACACCCTAGAAGCCCACTGCTTCCTGCAAAAGTTGACATTTCTCTCAGTAGCTCAGCCTGGAACAATTTTAACATTCAAAAAAGAGCAGGTTGTCTTACATATCCCTAAGAAATTAGTGACAGTTTATTTTCTCTGAATTCCCCAGCCAACATGCAATGAGACAAGAGTATATGATTAATTAGCCCCTAACTGAAATCACCTTAGCTCAATAGTAAATACTATTTCATACATACAAAGTCTTACAAAACCCAGTAGGGCTAAGATGCCAAAACAACAAGATGTCAGACTTTTTCAATACATTAGGATGATGATATTATCTATAGGATAGAATTCCAATTACCTAGTTTATTAGCACAGTACTGAAAAGCCTTGGTTGATTTCCTGCACTCCCTTAAAAAAAAAAATAAAAAAATCAAAACTCAGTTTGGTCTAGGTGAAAAATGGAAAATGTATCACTTCTGGTGGTATTTATGTCAGTCCATAACATGCTAACCCTTGATCAACACATCTAACCATGTTCCAAAATCCCACAAGTATTCCAGACATCAATGGACCCTTCAAGCTTTCATGAAAAATGGGCTGGGAGAGAAATATATGTAAGATCTGGTGAGAGCTGAGCACACAGTCAGGGTATTCAGCTTTTAATAGGTTTGTTGCTGCCTGGAGACAAATGTTGCCTTCACCTTGCATCTGTCCAAAAAGCAAAAATATTAGCAGTGTTTAATAGAACCTTAAGAAATAATAAACCAAGACAGCAGAGTCCATTTTCCTAGCTAAATGAGCACAGGGAGGATTAGCCCACTAATCTTATCACACACTTCCACCTGGGCTATATTTTCTCGTCTCAATTTGTTTCTCCTGTACTTGTTTAAAAACTCATGTTTGGTTACTCCATTTCCAAACCCTTTGAAAAGAGATGTCATTCTGGACAGGCTCTTTCCAGTGTTTCACCAGCTGGCAAAGAACTGATAACAGCCTGCTTGGTAAAATGGCGGTGTTCAATCAGCAAAACCCATAATTTGAGCACATGTATCCCAAACTGTTCGACTACATGGCAAATTATGGAACAGCCCACGTATACGCCAACCCATCCCACAAGCTACTACCACACTATTGTGGACAAGAGCTATACCCATAGGATTTTGTGATGGAGACTTTGTAGGCTGTATCAGGCTTGCTTGGGCAAGCAGTGAAGATGTGCTTCTGCTTTCTTTTCTCCCACAGAAAAAACCATAATCTTAGATACCACAGTCTTTGGGGGAAACAGTGGGATACAGGCAGTGCATAATGTACACAATGAAATATGGCTGCTGAAACAAAACAAGAGCCACATAAGCCAGAACCCAAAAGGTAAAGGGGACATCCCATTCACGGGGCGGACAGGATACAGACACAGGAGGTCTTTTAAGAGTCTATGCAATAGGGGTCAAAAATTGGCAGCACATAAAGATCGAAACCCAATAACAGGATCCTGAAGAGACTCTGAAAATAAAGGAGATATGAAAGCAGCCTCAATACATGCAATGAGCTCTTTCTACTGCATCTGGAAAAGACAGGTGTGAAGTACACCTCTGGCACTATGGAAATTCACACATGGACATACAGCTACCCAGTAATTGCAGAGCACTGAATTATATGCTCTCTTCTTTAGACCTACATTTTAGACAGAAACAATATTATTATCTGTATCTGCTTTTTACAGTAACTGAGAAGGGCTCTTCAGGTGAGCAGGCCTATTTCTTCCACTCAGTCTGAACATAAAGGCAGCATCTCCAGCTCCAAGCCCCTGAGCTGCAGAGGAGGCAGCTGGAGCCTGGGAAGGCACTTTGGCAGGGCACCCCTGCATGAACACCCTGTGCTTTTTTTCTGCCCCAGCATCTCCTACTCACTGTTGGCCAATATGGACTACTGGGTTTGATGGACCTTTGTTCTGACCCACTGTGGATGATGTGATGCTACAATCTCAGTTAGAAGGCTTCCCGAACATGCAGTCTTACTGTGCACTTGGCACGTCTGACTGGTCTTAAAAGCTCGCATCACACCAACTATCCCTCCTCACCTCTCCACCTCCCAATAAGAGACTATTCCCTAATCCTACTATTGTATGCTGAAAAGAAAAAGCCCCTGCTGTTTAAATTATTTACAGCAACATTGGTCACATATAAAGATAAACAGATTTCATATCAACCACACATTAAGAACTCACAAAGTAGAAAGAAGTTTTATTCTACTTGCCATTTTTATGGTAAAATAACACATTAATAAAGAAAGAATGAAATTGATACATTTTAAAATGCTATTTTAAAATAAATAAATACAGAAATCCTACTGTAAAAGAAAACAACCTGAAAAGATCTATACATGTATTTAGTTTTTTGAGTACACAACACAAACAGTTCCAATCTCATGTGTAAATCATACTTGTATTGCCTGTGTTTTTATAAGGTGACAATGAAGCTTCAGGAACATTATGTTTTTCACTTGCTGAATTTATTGCCTTTTGGCCTCTTTAGTCCTGAAAATATGTGAGATTAACACACTCTCCTCAGTATATTACACATTCACTTGTACACAGACTATCCATCTGGTTTCAAGAGCCTGCAACAGCAAGAGCATATTAAAACTGTGAAGGTGCTAAGCTCTGCTAATATTAATTTGTGTGATAAAATCACTCCTGTTACAGGAAAGTCTGAAATCTATATTATATTCAAACGTGTATTTCCAGGTCTTAATTTAATTCTAATGTGAAGGAGGGAAAAGAAATCATGCTTTGAACTGATATTTACCCAGCACATTTCCATAAAGAAACAGACAAGAGTGTCAACCCTTACTAATCCTTGAAGAGCTGACTTATTTTGAAGAAACAGAAATTACACTTTCCAGGTTTTTTCTTTTTCCTTAACTTTTCCAAATACATTATTGGGAGGGGAAAAAAGGCAGCCCTATAACTTACTTCTTTTTTACATTTCATAGCAGCTATTATTGGCTGTCCTTACAGCTGCAAATATTACATTCATTGAGCAACACTGTCACCTATTCTGCACCTCCTATCAGTGTTGGAAACCTCCCAAACACGTGAATTTGAGGGACAGAAACCTATTCCCTGCACTCACAAGGTTTAGGTTTGTTCCTTGACCACCAGTGCCTTCACATACAGATGAGGTGGAGCTCAGCTCCTGTCAACAGGCCGCTGCAGTCTGACAGCTGCTGCCGACTGAAGTGGATGGATGTCTACACAACAAAACTATCTCCAAGCTAAGCAAAAAAAATCCACTAAAGTTGTGGGTTTTTATGGGTGAAAGGAAGTCTTTGCCTCTAAAAAACCAAAATAATTGCTTCAAACATAAAATTTGAATATCAGACAATTTCTATTCAACATGCTTTTTAGACCTTCTATTCTTTTAATTTTCAGGTTTGAAGCTAATGCTAGATTTTCCAATTGTCTATTTTGGGCTGGCTAATGAGTGTCTTTACAGCTTACAGTCTGTACCACGACACAGCCCAAGGTGTCATGAACCCAAAATCTTGGTATTTACTCCAGGAAGAGAACATTTTCATTCATTTTTCTGCATTAGTAGAAAATCAATAACATGAATGCAGAATCTTATCTGACACTGATCTCAGCTCTCAGGTGACCAGTGATAAGACTCAGGGAAATAGCCTGAAGCTGTGTCAGGGGAGATTTAGACTGGATATTAGGCAAAGGCTTTTCACCCAGAGGGTGGTCGAACCCTGGAACAGGCTTGCCAGGGAAGTGGTCACAGCACCAAGGTTGGCAGAGCTCAAGAAGCATTTGGACAATGCTCTCAGGCACATGATGCGACTCTTGGGATGTCCTGCACAGTGCCAGGAATTGGACTCGATGATCTTTGGGGGTCCCTTCCAACTCAGCACGTTCTATAATTCTATGATCCAGCCATGCAGGAAGCATACAATCTTTACTTAGCAAGACCTGAACAACTTCAAGGCCAATAGTCTGAAAGTAGGGAGTCTGATAATGCTCAATTACAAAAGTCTTATGAGGTGAAAAGTCAATTTTAAATGTTTACTACCATGATGATCTTACACAGACTTGATAAATTTTAGAATCTCTCTTCATAATACACCTACCATGTGAAAGAGGTGTTAAGCTGCCCATTTCATCAAATATCAAAACACTTCAGAAACGCTAGTCTTCAACCTCAACATCAGTTTACCACCAAGATGAGATCTGATGAGCTGTGGCTCTGTCTGACTGAATCTCAAAAATCTTCAAGGATGGATGTTCCACAGACATTCTAGCCAGTCTGTTCCCCTGCTGTATTCAACCAGACATCACTGCAATCCCACGGCCTTTTCACCAAAGCTGTTACTCAGTCCCTTCCCAGCAACACTTTTGTCCACTAGCAGATCTTCATACTTCTTCTTAAACTTTCTGAGGTTTCTGTTGTCCCAGTTCTCACGTTTATCAGGGTCCTTCTGGACTAAATGTCTGTACTCTGACAAGATGGTAAGGATTTTGTCCCTATATACTAAATTGCACTCTTGCACTCCTGCTGTCTGTCCTTACTTCCACTTCTGTATGTTCCCATTTTGTGTTTTAGCTCCTTGAGAAGTTCCCTGCTTGGCCAAACAGGCCTCCTGCTACTGTGGAATGGTTCTTTCCTGAACTGCCATTAAGTTGTCTTTAAAAATTTTCAAGCTCTCCTGTGTACCTTTCATCTTCATGGTTGTTGTCCAAAGGATTCTACCTACCGATCTCCTGAATAAGTGAAAGCTTGCAGTCCTCAAGTCCAGGATCCTAATTCTGCTGCTCACCTTCCCAGCCTTCCTCCAGATGTGCAACTCAGTCATGTTCCAGTCACTGAGATCCAGGCTGCCACCTGGGACCAAACTGGTCACAGGTCCTCCTTACTTGAAAGTAGCAGAGGAAGTGAAGAGTTAACCCTGACTCTGGCATCTGTGTTACAAAAATTTTACCAACACAGCCTAGGAATTACCAAAGTGCACACGCAACACCAGGCTGCCCTGCTAGCTGATGTCTGCATGGCTGAAATACCCTGTGAGCATGAAAGCTCATGAGTGGGAGGTTACTGCCAGCTGTCTGTAAAAAGCGATATCCACCAGCTCCTCTTAGTCACACGGTAACGGATGCCCACCACATTGCCACTACTCCCTTTCCCTCTTTTCCCCTTCTGTAGCCAGTGCTACTTTGGTGAAAAATTAGCTCAGAGTGTTTTAAAGCTGTACGAAGATTTCTGAAGTACATTTTGCTCAGTGGAGAAAAAACAGACTATCTGTTCTAAACTGAGCCCAGATAACAAGTACATTAGTATAATTTCAATAATTTATTTCAACTGAAAAGAATCCACAACTGAAAATCAACAGAATTGTTTTTGAAACTTCACATTTACTGAAAAGTTATCCAAAATTGACAAAACAGCTTTAAAATTAGCTATGGCATTGCCTACAACTATCCTGAGTCCCTGAGTATACAACTTCAATCTTGTGCATTAAACTGGGCACAACTTGTAGAACACATCACCATGTATCAGGCCTGTAACAGTTGTTTAACAGAAAAAATCAAATTTCAAACAACTGGCAAATATTAAAACTCAGAAACTATTTACTGACATCCAGTCATGGACCAACAGTGAAGCCCTACAGAAGTTGACTTGTCTGACATTTCACCCCTTTGTTCCAGCTACATCAGCATGCCTACTAAAATACACTATTTTTTTACCACAAATCTTTTCTTTTCTAAATGTTAGAAATATTTTAAATAACCCAGGCATAACTCCACAAACTTTCAGACAACTGGCTTTGAAAATTCCCATCTCCATTTGCTTCCTTCTAACTTGTGCTGACGCAACAACCATACATAAGGCCTCACCATAAATCAAATCCCTGGAATCATTTCAGTCACCACAATACAGCCCCCTAAGTACAACTACGGAGGCAATGAACAATTATAGGAATGTCATGAGAAAGAAGAAAGAATGAAGTCTCTTAAATAGGTTTTGCCAACGAAAAAAAAATATTGTCAGAATCACACTCACAGCTGTCAACATGTGAACTTCAACAAAGATAATGACACAGGTAAAATTCAAAATGGCAATGTGCCAGCAAGCATTTAAACCCATCACCAACCAGTTCTTTAGTCTTTGGACAGTGACAAACCCAGAAAAAAAAACAAACCCCACAACACACAGTTAAATTCATCGTCTTCTTCCAGATTATCAATTTTTACCATAATCATTTAGATCCTGTACACTGACGATGAACACCACAGGATTCTGAAGAGTGACAGCTTTTACACGTGACTGTGTTTTACTCAGCAAATACACTTGTATGTACTACTGAGATCTTTTAGGCTTTAAGCACAAGTTTGATTAGGAACTGGAATTGACCAAAAATTTAACATATGGAAAGCAGAGGAAGTGAAACTGGACAGGCAGTGCTGCAGAAAACAGCGAATGTAGCTAGTATATATTTTGGTCTACAAGTGACATAGCGTAAGTTATTTTATGTACACTGAGCAACAAAGCACGAGAGACCTTCCTTTGCCTGTACTATCTGACTGGCAATGGTTTTTATTTTTCCAGCTCTTCAGTTTACATATAATTCAGCATTTTTTCCCTCTAACCCCTTAAAGCAACTCCAATATTGTGTATTCTGTCAGCTTTTTAAAAAATACTCACATTACGTACAGATAAAAATAATTAAATAACAATGAACTGAGTTACATAGAACTTCACGTTGTTCAGCTCATACATTTAAAATAATTCATCACAAGTAACTCTACAGTCTACAAGAACTTGATACTTTTCAGTCTTTTAGAAACATGAAACCTGCATTAAAAATGATTCTGACAGCCAGCCTTCTACAACATTTGCTACTATAAATTGTTTCCCTCGTTAATTAAGTTGTGCAAACCCAAACCCTTCCTAGATATTCCCATAACCCTTTTGTCATAGAGTCTCCTTCACTGTGCGACTTCTCTTAAGCTTTACCACTTGATAGCTTTGGTGATTCCTCCATAGCCCCCAGTGAACCAGCAAGCTATATTCACTTTGCAAAGACTCAGCTGAAAAGCACATGCAACAGCACAAAATCAGGCAACAATTTCTCCCTTACACTTAAAAGGTATCTGGACAGCCAGTAAATCCAACCTGGCAGGGATGTCACATCCAAATTACTGGGTACACAACAGTTTACTGTTTAGTCGACTCTTAACAGCTTCCAGCCTTTTACGACACATTTTGTTTATTTATGGGAGAGACATGCAACCTCAACACCACTTACAACAAGAGTTGTAATTACAGCAGCTGCACAGAAATAGCAAAAACACATATGGTACAAAAAATTTCAGATCATCCTTCGTAACTTCAGTATCCACAAAGAAATGCTCGGGTCTGCAAGAGGACATGCAAACATTTTAAAAACTAATTAAAAAAAAAAACACCCACAAAACAAAACAGGAAAAAAAAAAACCAGTATTCTTAATATCAAGGTCCCAAATTCATAGAAACACAGGAAGCACTATAAAGAGTAAGATGTCTCAGGTGTCGGGAGGGCAAATATCCCTAATATTATCTGCAAGATTCTCTAGAGCTTTGAGACTTAAATCTTTCTACCAAAGATCATTACCATCATTGACTGTAACTAGGAATACTCCTATTATTCACCTACATGCAGAGTGTATTCACGAACATTGCTGAGTTAAACTCAGTTGCATTCCATAGCACATTTAAAGTGATGAAATACTTTTAGCAATGCTGCATTTGCTACTGTTTTACGCTGCTAAATTTCTTTTTGTTTGTAAGGTTACTCTTCCCAACAAAGGGCTGAAAAGTGCAGAGCTACCTTCTTCAGGTGTTTTACTTGACTCACTTTATTGTTAACTTGTTCACTTTCACTCTAATTTGTTTGATGCTAAATAACTCTAGTCTTTTTAGTACTTTGCACAAATAAAATATTATCTATTCACAAATTCTTGAAGGAATTTTATAGCTATCAATTCCTCAAAGACTTCCTTCTTGAGTAACTTCTCAGAAACTAAACAAAGAAATGAACTGATCAACTAACAAACAGGTTAGAAAATATTAAAATGAAGAGAAATGGGATTAAAGGGGTGTAATTAAGAGCTTGAGCAAGTACTCCACCATCAGAATCACTTGCAAATCACTACTCATCACTCACTCTGTACTTCGGAGCTTTGTTGCTTTTGGCATTCATCCTGAAAAGTGTCAGTTACCACAGGCATATGTCACCCTTTCCAAACACCACTCCTCTGCACAGGCCCGTCACCTGTCTCAAAGGTCACCAGAGGATATTCCAGGGCAGTTCAGGTCACCCTTCATGCCATCTGCAGGCTCAAGGTCAACCCTCTATCTCATTACCATATGCTGCCGGCACACTCAGACACGAACCAGCCTTGGCAGCCGCTGACACACACACTGAGGCTCTGCCTCAGCAGAAAGAGGAAGCCATGTGATGCAGGAACAGAAAGCATGGGGAAGATGTGATAGATGCTCTGCAGAGCACAGTGGTTCTCACAGGCATGGGCTGCAGGGCTGCCCCTTGCTTCGCTGTGGGTGAAGCACTTGGACCAGAAGCTATCATGAACCACAGTAAGCGTCCCTGCAAGCCTGTGACTGAACTCTGCCCTTTCTCCTCATGCCAGGTTGGAGAAGACCTCTGAGATCAGTGAGTCCGACCTATGACCAAACACCACCATGTCAACTAGATCATGGCACCAAGTGCCACATCCAGTCATTCCTTAAACACCTCCAGGAATGGTGACTCCACCACCTCCCTGGGAAGTCCATTGCAATACTTAATCCCCCCTTCTGTGAAGAAATCCATCCTAAAGTCCAACCTAAACCTCCCCTGGTGCAGCTTGAGGCTATGCCCTCTTACCCTGCTTCTTGTCACCTGGGAGAAGAAACTGACCACCCTTTCGGGAAGTTGTAGAGAGTGATAAGGTCCCCCCTTGAGCCTTCTTTTCTGCAGGCTGAGCAGCCCCAGCGCCCTGAGACGCTCCTCACGGGACCTGCACTCCAGACCCTTCGCCAGCTCCGCTGCCCCTCTCCGGGCCCCCCGCACTCACGAGCAGGAGGCACAGGGGCGGCAGCACAGCCGGGACCAGCCCGCAGCCCCCAAGGCGGTACCAGCCTGCCGGCCTCCCCACGGCCCGCTGGCAGCGCTGGGGGCTGTGGCCGGGGCAGGGGCAGCCGGGGAAGGCTGCGGGGGCCGAGACACCTGGGGGCCCGGGGTGGGTTACCTGAGCTGTGCAGCGCCCTGACTTCGGAGCGGCCGCACCGCGCCGCGGCCGCGCCGCCGCCCACCACCTGCCGCAGGAGCAGGCGGACCCTGCGCGCAGCGGGACCCCCGGGCCCGCCGCCCAGGCACAGCACCCGCGACGGCATGGAGACCGCGGGGAGACAGCGAGAGCCGGAGCAGAGAGCCAGGGAGCGCCGCGGCCGGGCCGAGCGCGGGGGAAGGGAAGCGCCGCCGCACAAAGTCCCGCCGGAAACCGGGGCTGGGCGGGCCGGTGCCGCCGGGTGCGGGGACCTGCCGGAGCGGGGCCATGGCTCCACACCCCGGGGCCTTCCGTGGGAAGGGTGGGGGTCAGCTGCGAGGACAGCGTGTTTTCTTTTTATACGAGGGGGGCTGAACTGCACAGCTGGAAACGTTTGAAACAGCCCGGAGAGCCAGGCGCGGGCAGCGGTGCTGAGGTAGATCCGTGCGCCGAAGGTATTTCCTACCTCTGATCTCTCAAATGCTGCTGCGTTCATGGGCCCTCCTGCCCCAGTGCCACCCCTCGCCTGCGTTCTCGGGATTCAGTCATTTCGTACTTCAGGAGGAATTTGAGTTACTCCGGAGTGACGTTTGGCTTAGATGTGAGATTTTTGTAAAAGGTCATGTTGCAGAAATAGATTTCAAAACTGGCTTATTCCAGCTAAAGGTAATGCTCTTGGATTTATGTAAAAGCTCAGGAGTAAAATTTAGAATAATTTGTGAAAGGCTGAAGCTTTCACGATAACTAAGCTTAATTCCAAGGCAAATCTAGTTGAGACTTGGCTCTCAGCGCCAATAGAAAGATGGTGAGGGACCTTTATGGAAGTAGAAGCCAGAGTGAAGCCACCACCTTTATCAGCTATACTTCAGGTTTTGGGTGGATTTTGCTCCTGTAAATCTCCCATTTCCTGCATGTTTGCAGCGTTGAACAATTATCCCAAAGGAAAGTCATTAAAGTGGGAGCTAAGCATCGGTTTAAACACAGAGAACCTAGACTTCTAAGCCCCCATAAGATATTACGAACTATGAATATTGGTTTCATCCTAGACGTTTCTGCAGCTCAGTGTTAGGTGCATTAAACATTTATGAAAGGTGAGATTTCATGATCTTCAGCATTTCCTGTTGGCTAGAGTGTTGGTTGGGTATAATTTCTATTCTTAGTACCTAATATAGGTCTGTGAACGTGTTTTCTGGGTCTAAGGCAGGATAAACTAAATTGAAACATCCTTTTATGGATGTTGCCCTAATTTCTTGTAAGCTGAAGATCACAAATGCTGGAGGCTAAAGATAGGGTAAGTAACAACAAGGTCTGCTGGAACAGACTAGAAGGCCAGTGAGGCAAAATAACAATGGAATGGTTTACAAAAGTATTTTAGCAATCTGGGATATTAAATTAGAAGACTACATTGTTCCTCTTTGTCATAGCTATATATATATATATATATATATATATATATAAAAATAATAAATAGCAACAGATAGGCAAGCGATTAAATGTATCACCTGAATGCTGAATAGGTTTATGCTGTGCTGAAAATAAGGAGGCATTTAAGTTTTGTACAGATTCACAGTAATTTCACACTGTGAATTTACAAGGCCTCCTTTTACCTCTGTGTGTGTGTATGTACATGCACCTGTCAAGCTAAATGCTTTTCATTTCAGCCCTTTCTGAGTCATGTATCTATAAAATGTTTTGCTTTTTAAAGCATTGTCTTAAAATTCTAAATTAATCAACTTTTCCAAAACTTCAAATTCAGCCTGGAGTTCAGCCTCCAACTTTCCATCTGCAGCAAGAGGAAACTGTACTTACTGATTTTCAAACTGTTGCTGTGAAAGATATAATGGAAACATTGTTATCTCTGTGCATAATTATAGATATGGTAATTTTGTTGCATATATACATGTATACACAAACACTTAGATGCACAACTTGAATGTTGCACTGTTTTTAGGCTATACTCTCAGTCCTGACAGCACTCAAAATTTGATATAATAGCGTGGATGTATAGAATCAAGCTTTTTCTCGTATATGTGTGAAATTTTATCTGGCAGTACGATATTAAATTATTGCTTGAGTATGGCATCCGCCTCACTTGCTAATAGTAACTGATGCATGTAGTCTTTACATATCTGGTACTTGCTCAATTCTCTCTGTGGAAAGCATGATTCCGTCAGTGGTTGGGTGCTGTTATGAAGTGGAAGGATTTAGCAGTCTGCACCTGGTGTGTTTGTGAAGGCTTTCAGCAAGATTTACAGCACTGGTAACAGCGATTTCATATTTTCATTCCCTGACTTAACGGCACTCTTATTTGGAATGTCAAGTTTCTTAACAAAAATACTTTTCCTTTGGTTAAACAGAAAAGAACTTATTCCAGAAAGTGAGACCTCTAAAAGCATCCCTCTGAGTTGACAGTTTCCAGACTATTCTCTCTAGTAGCTGTCAAGTGCTTTGCTGTGTAGCTCTAGCTGCAAGACTAAATTAGACACAGGTGCAGACTGTAAAGAACAATGCATCATCTCTGCCTAGTTGTAGTCCATTCTCCTATACAAGAACAGAGAAGACAGCTGAGATGAAATCCTGGCTTCATCTGAACTTCATAGGAAATCTCCCACTGAATGCACCGAGGCCTGAATATTTCTGAAATGATCTGGCTGAACTACAGTAATAGGAGTAAGTCAGTCTTCATTTACTGTTAAAGCTTTGTCTAGAGGGTAGGTTTAACATTAAACTCCTTTGAAACTATGTCCAGAGAATGTGAAGAAACAAAAAAGGGAAGTCTCTTAGAATTCATTCAATTCCCTAGTGATGTGGGTTCCATCTGGTGATACTAGCAGAGAAAGTCAAGCCATTGATGCAGGCCTTGCATACCATTAATTTTCCTGACATCAAGCGGTTACTTCTGTATAATTTCTTTTCAGTTAGGCAAAATTAGTTTCCGTGGAATAAAACTTAGAGTTGTTTTCCCAAATTAGCTGCAGCCACTGATGTCTTGCTTTAGATAGTAGATGTAGAGAGAGGCAGACTTGTTTTCTTCTGTTATGTATCAATTTTGAACAAATATAAGTACTGATTTCCATGGAGCCACTGTAATTCACTATAATGAGTCCTTGTAACACCAGAAGGTGCTTCTCTTGTATGAAATTGATTTGTAACAATATAAATCAAATAAAAATGGAAAGGCACAGCTGTTTCTTTGTTGACTTGAATCCTAAATTTGTCCCCTAGTTCAATCCACGTTGATACAAAAAAAGAAATGGATCCACCAATAAGATACAAAAGTTCTAATGTAAACTGTCTTATCTCCTAATTCTTGCTAAACTGACTTTCATTCATTATGTCTTTCTTTGTATCTAATGGTTATTAGAATATCCTTTTTCCTCTGCACTGTTATAAAATAAGGAAGTCAGTGCTAGATTTTGTTCTACAAATGGTGTTTATAATAGATTTCCCACCCCAGAATGTATAATTAGTGCCTTTTAGTTAAGGATTGAAAGATTTTTGCGATCTGTTTATATGGCAACTTCCTTCTAGAAATTAAAATCCACTCTATTAAAATCTACTCCATTAGCTTTCTTAGTATCTGTTCAGACCCCTCTGTCTGAGTTTTTCTGTGTTGTTTGCACTGTTACACTGAACTAAAACAGTGAGTAAGGAGAAAATCATTATTGATTTTTTTAAGAAATAATGACATTGAGGTAAGGAGGTTCTTGCCACCTGATTGCTGAGTGGAAGGTTGACCTAACAGCTTCTAGCTACTTGGAAGTACATTTCTTGAAGATCAGTATTACAGCCAGAAAGCCTGAACACAGAACACAGAAGGTAAGAGAAACAAGTACTTTGCTGAGTGGTACTGCACATTTGAATATGTGTTATGGTATAAACGCTTAGAGAGTATAAAGGCCATGAGTGATGGCATCTGTAATTTCTTATGCCAAACTCCATCTGTTTTCAGTAGTTTGTTACTCCACCATTCTTTAATAATTTGGGCAGAAATTTCTCATGCTGAATTTCTGCCGCAGGCAGAACACTTCTTTTGAAAACTTGAACAAAAATAGCTTAGCCACTTTTCAAAAAAGAAATGAGAATGCTTTACTCAGGAGCAGCTATAACCCTTATGTGACTGGGAAGGCTGCATGGCTGAGCAGCCACATCACATGAAGGAAATGCTTACTACTTTCCCTGGTGTTACTGGAGAGTGGAGGGGAGAATGAGGATGATTAAAACCTCTGTTGTGCCTGATAAATCTGCATCTGGTTTTACCCACATGAAAACAGTTCTAAAATTAGGAACTTCACCATACATGAACTTTAGATCAAGGAGTAGAGTTCTGCTAGGAGATTCATTCTGGTTTCAGAAAGATGCTTTTTGATTACACCTTTGTGTTTTTTTGTTTTTTTTTTTTTAGGGGGGGCGGGGGGTGTGAATTATGAGCTTCTGAAAACTGGGGAAATATATATAACAGTTGAACAGCTAGGTCAACATATTCTGTTTATATGAAGGGTGACCTACAATAAGACTGCATTGGTTGAGCCAGACTTTCCCCTCTCATTTCTCCTTCATGGCCAGAGGAGCACTACAAAGACACTCTCTGATGTACTTTCAGTGCTTCTTCAGAGCAGAGGGATTAGGAGCCAAGCCTAAAGGGACAGTTAGAAAATGGTGAATTAAGCACAAGGAACCTGAAGGGGAAGGGGTCAGGGGAGCATGAAAGCATTAAATGGATGTAGGGTGAGAGTAAAAAATTATCACAGAATCACAAAATAAGCTAAGTTGGAAAGGACATGCAAGGATCGTCAAGTTCAACTACCTGCCCTGCACAGGACACCCCAAGAGTCACACCCTGTGCCTGAGAGTGTTGTCCAAACGCTTCTTGGTCTCTGTCAGGTTTGGTGCTGTGACCACTGCTCT
Organism: Pachycephala philippinensis; assembly: GCA_013397055.1. NCBI lineage: Eukaryota > Metazoa > Chordata > Aves > Passeriformes > Pachycephala > Pachycephala philippinensis. The sequence goes on from VWZT01015863.1 coordinate 817,408, forward strand.
GGAGAGCCTGTTCCAGTGCCCAAACACCCTCTGGGTGAAGAACCTTTTCCTGGTTTCCAACCTAAACCTCCCCTGACACAGCTTCAGGCCATTCCCTCGGGTCCTGTCACTGGTCACCACAGAGAAGAGATCAGTGCCTGCCCCTCCTCTTCCCCTCACGAGGAAGTTGTAACTGCAATGACGTCTCCTCTCAGTCTGCTCTCCTCCAGGCTGAACAGACCAAGTGACCTCAGCTGCTCCTCACACACCTTCCCCTCCAGACTCTTCACCATTGTCATTGCCCTCCTTAGGACACTCTCTAACAGCTCCATGTCTTTCTTATATTGTGGCACCCAAAACTGCCCCCAGCACTCGAGGTGAGGCTGCCCCAGTGCGGAGCAGAGTGGGACAATCCCCTCCCTTGCCCGGCTGGCGATGCTGTGCCTGATGCCCCCCAGGACAGGGTTGGCCCTCCTGGCTGCCAGGGCACTGCTGACTCATGTTCAACTTGCCATTGACCAGGACGCCCAGGGCTCTTTCTGCAGTGCTGCTTTCCAGCCTCTCGTTCCCCAATCTGTCCATACATCCGGGGTTGCCCCATCCCAGGTGCAGAATCTGGCACTGTCCCTTGTTGAACTTCATATGGTTGGTGATTGCCCAGTTCCCTAATTTGTCTAGGTCTCTATGCAGGGTCTCTCCTCAAGGGAGTCAACAGCTCTTCACAGTTTTGTATCATCTATGAACTTGGTTAGTATCCCTTCCAGTCCTGCATCCAAGTCATTGACGAAGATGTTGAAGAGCACAGGGCTGAGGATGGAGCCCTGTGGAACCCCGCTAATGACAGGTCACCACTCTGAGGTCACCCCCTTCACTCCAACCCTTTGTGCCCAACCTGTGAGCCAGCTGCTCACCCATCACATGATGTGTTTATCCAGCTGTGTGCTGGATATTTTATCCAGCAGGATCCTGTAAGAGACAGTATTAAAAGCTTTACTGAAATCCAGAAAGATTACATCAGCTGGCTTCCCTTGATCAACCAGGTGAGTTACCTTGTCATAAAAGGAAATTAGGTCTGATAAATGGGACTTTCCTCTCATGAAGCCATGCTGGCTGTGGCCAATGACTGCATTGTCTTTCAGGTGTTTTTCAATAGTAACGATGGATGAGGTTAAGACAGAGGCTGAAAGGACTATGACCACTATGTTTTACATCTCCTGAGCACAACTGGAACCCCCAGTATTCTTCTGCTGACAAAAATAGTTGTGAAATCCACTGAAAATATACTGAACTGGTTCACTCATGCTGTTTTTCTGAGTGATGGGGGCATCTCTGCTGTCCTGATGATGCATTACTTGGACTTTGACACAGGAGGGTTGTTTTTATTTGATTTCTGTTATTGCTATTTCTTTTAACTCTAGAAAAATTAAAAATGCTACAGTAAGCTAATATAGCAGTTTAGTGATTTCAGAACTTCAGCATGAAGTCAAATGTTCAGGAATTAAATGCCAAAATGGTATTGTTCTGTGCAATATAACAATACTGTTGATATATAACAGTATGTATGAAATATAACTATGTTGTTATCGTTGTTATTGATACGAAATTTTCTTACAGAATTAGTAAGATGACCAGACACTGGGATTTCATTGGCTTCACAGATATTCATAGATTGATAAAGCCTAGCATGCATTGACAATGCCCATGTATGAGCTAGTGGATTTGGGGAATATGTAGCACAGTGTTAACACTTCAGGTGTTAACACTTCAGCAAAGACAACGACCCCTTCAAGAAGAGAGAGACAGAAAATCAACACATGGAGATCCTGCTGCTGTCTCACCTGCTGAAGTCACAATCACCTGGACAGTGACTACTTCAATCTGAGGAACTCAGGGATGTGTGTTTTAGAATTATAGACTAATTTAGGTTGGAAAAGACCTTTAAGATCATCGAGTCTGTTAACCCAGCACTGCCAAGTCCAGCATTAAACCGTGTCCCTAAGCACCACACCTACATGTCTTTTGAATAACTCTACCTCCCTGGACAGGTTGTTCCAATGCTTGACAGCTCTTTATGGAAGAAATTTTTTCTAATATCCGAACTAAACCTCCTATGGCACAACCTGAGGCTACTTCCTCTTGTCCAGTCACTGGTTACTTGGGAGAAGAGTCCAACCCCCACCTGGCTACAGCCTCCTCTCAGGCAGTTGTAGAGAGTGATAAGGTCTCTCCTGAGCTTCCTTTTCTCTGGGCTGAACAACCCTATATTCCTCAGCTGCTCCTCATAAGACTTGTGCTCCAGACCCTTCACCAGCTTTGCTGCCCTTCTGTGGACATGGTCCAGCACCTTAATGTCCTTCTTGTAGTGAGATGCCCAAAGCTGAGCACAGGGTTCAAGGTGCAGCCTCACCAGTGCCAAATACAAGGGACAATCACTGCCCTGGTACTGCTGGCCACACTATAGCTGATACACATTAATCATCAATTTAGGGTATCAGCTCACTTGTGTCTTACTTGATTTATCTGTACTTGCATCAAACATATGTTCACTGGCACTGGTGTCAGTCCTGTGTCTTTCATTGCTGTTGTGATCCTCTAAAACAAATCTGATATCCTCTTCACCCACCTCAACACTGATGTAAAATATTTGCCAAATAAATGACACTGGTTTGTATTTAGTGTTTTACTTTGTAACTGGAGTGTTATACAGCTGCACACGAAGCTGGTTAGTAGAATGGACAGGTAGTGTCTAGGTAAAACACACTAGTTCCATCCTAGTCTTATGTGCCTGTATTCTAAAGCTTTTCCGGATGCAGCTCACAGCTCAAAGGCTGCCACAAAATGTTAGTAGAGCTGTTAGTACATTAACAGCTAAGGAAAATCTGGTCAAAGATTACCTGAAATCTTTATGCCTTTTCATGTTGAAATGGTAGGTTTCCTTTTTCCTTAAGTTATAAACAACTTGGCTTTTCCTAATGATTATGTGTCCATGGACTGCCTTTTGCTGTCTACAGAAGATTGCCCAGAATAACCTCTAAAGTGTCACTAGTGGCAGGTGCTGTTGACCCAACATCATCAGTAAAATGCCAGATTTCCTGAAGACAGGATTAATGTTGCTCCCCTATAATTCAGTGTCATCCCTGTGAAGCACAGGCTAATTCCATGTATCACAAAGGTTATTTAAGTTTCAGTAAACTGTGAGGCAAACTCACAAGCTCATGTTTGCTGTTAGTGAATACAGCTTTACCATACTCTAGCTGCAGAACTTACAACGTTAGTGCAGTAGAGCCTGAGGCCTTTTATATGGTTTACACATTCCCAAAAGGTGAAAATACTTACTGCCTCATTCCTGAACCTTTGACCTCTCTGTAGGCATTACTTTTATGTAAAATTGTCAACACATCTGGCTGGCCACAGGGTAGAGCTGTGAGTGACACACAGTGAAAAATTTAGCTCAGAACGAAAGCTGAGGTGAGCACTCAACTGTTCCATTTAGGCATTAATACCCTAAGTCCTTGCTTAAGGGAGCTGCCAGTGAATTCCCTGCTGGCATATGTTCTGGGTCCATCTTAACAGGAGAGTTCACAGTCAGCAGCCTGACCCCTCGACCTTGTCAGTGTAAATAAAATACACGAAATTGTGCCTTCTGTGCCGTCATCTGTGGGAAGAGGCGTTGTGGCCCACATGTCACGACTGCATTAGCATTACATGAACACTGAATGAAAACCTTTGCAGGCTATACATGCACGAAAACGCAGGTTTAAAATAGCTCTAAATTACCTGGTCTGAGATTTGAAATCCCACAGAGTTGTATTAATATAATCTCTTGTGTTTAATATAAATTAGAATGAATGAGATTACTTTTTTTCTGGGAATTTTAAACTGAAAATTGATTAAATCTGTTTTTAAACAATGGCCTAAAAAATTTATAAGAAATTAAAACAAAGAAAAAAGCCAAGCCAGCTGTCATGAGGCCATGATAGAATTTTCTTTCTAAAAGAAAAGACCTTGAAAATGTTTGTCATTCACCTCTCATAAAGTCCACCTCTAAAGTGAAGTATGATCTTTACTTTCTCAGGACAAGACTATTTAACACAGGTCCTCCAGGGAAACTCCAACTTCACTAGAATTCTCTTAGTGTTTTCAATACAACAGCATTGTCTTTTACAAAATAGGCAAAGACAAACTTATACAATGATTGTTGTTTCAGCTCCTTGTTTTATTTCTCCATTACATTCAGATGAAACAGTTCAAATTGAAAATTAGAAACATTAACTGCATGACCCAAGGATAGATTCCTAAAGAAGAGACAGGATACAAAAACCTCTTTCTTTTTAGGTCAGCCAGAATTTCAGTGTGTGTGAGTATGAAGCTTAGTTTCACATGTTCTCTTTGATGTACTGTAGCTGGCTATATAATTTTATCAGACAGTCTGTCTGGGAAGATCCAATTTTATGACAAGTGAAAGAAATGTGAAAATGGTAATTATGAGGAGATTAAACTAATGCACTACCTGTTAGCTCATACATTAGGAGGTGGATTTTTTTCCTTTCTTTTACAAGTGGCTGTATGGTAAAATAAACACTTTTAAAGTCCACAATGGAGACTCTTAAATAAGAAAAGATCTCAAATTCCCCTGAATGTATTTTCAGAATTGAAATAAGATGTCTGAGTTGGATAGAGTAACCCAACCCATCTCGACTTTCACTTGCTGTCCTCAGCAATGGTCCTTTGCTGTTCTAATATCTTAAATGGATTAATGTTCTAAGAATGGTTAAATGGGATTGTGGAGGTTTTGTTTACACTAGGGACAATATTCCTCTTCATTGACAAATTTTCTCTCAGAGTTCATTGTTGGTTTTGTCTGAAGATTAGTTGAAGGATGTCTTAAAAGACTTGCCTCCATTTCTACTTTTATTTCCTTACTTCATAGTATGCTGAAGTAGTTCAAGAGCAATGCAAAGCATGTCAGATGCAGTTTTGTCTTCAAAAGCTCAGAATTTAAGGGCTTAACCCAGTTTACATGCAACTAGTCAGTCATACTTCGATTTCAAAGAGTGAGTACAGTTATTCAAGTGAGTAGGCGTTAGCAGAATCGGTCCAAGCAGAACAGTATACAAGTCCATCGGAGAGAGGATTTTTTTTGTTAAAGCTTGAGAGTGCTTTGACTGTGTTTTCTATTGCACAAAGAGTGGCTGACAATCTACTTACCATTGTGTTGCGTGCTATGGAAGCAGGTAGTACAGTAGGTAAGGAAGGGAAGGTACTAATGCCCTCTTATGCAATTTGTCAATCTAGATCAATCCCTGAAATCCCTTCCCAAGCAGACATAAAAAGGGGAGTGTGGATGGATATGAGGTCCTCTCTCCACTCTCTAAGCTGGTGCAAGATGAATCAGCTCACTACCACGTGAGGGAACAGGCCCAAGTAAAAGTGTGGTGGTTTAGTATCTCAGTATGCAGGAACTTGACAGTAAGATTTATTACTGTTATTCTTAATTATTATTCCCATAAATATTAGAAAGGATTTGAAGAAGAGAAGCTGTCAGTCCAGTGAGCAGGGAACAAATAAACCTGGGAGTAACTTCACAAGCAGTTATGGAGTGCAGCTCACACCACTTACCAGACTTCAGATTTAATTGTACAGCAAATTGCTTAACTACAACAGAATCCATTTTATGTCCTACTTGAACAGCAGTGCTATCTGGGATGAGCACAAAAGGCAAAAAAATCAACAGTATAACTTGAATGTATTCACAGGAAAAAACTTCTGCTCTGGAAGAGTTGTGCCCCTTTAGACATAGCAGTACCAGTGCTCATGAGATTTTCCATCTTCAGATCCACATTTGTAAACCTGCAACCTTTTCTTTGCCTATAAAATACAGCAGTCACCAAGATGTTTGGCAGCCTGTGCTAATACTAATAATATTCAGCAACAGTTCAGCTATCAGTTCTTACTGCCTTCTTCCATTCCCACCTTCTCTTTGATGAGTCCACTTCTTTAGCTGCCCTGCCTTTTGTAGTGTAAGATCTTTGCAGCAGGAAATAAGCCTTTTTGCTGTGGTTTATAGGTGTTAAACACACAAGGGCTCTGATCCGTCACAGAAACACTAAGATCATAATGCAGATGATACAAATAAGCCCAAGACAGATTCTATGTTTGTTATAATTAAATATATTCTTCCCCAAATGACATATGGATCCTTTGAAAAATAAGACTAGGCCACATTATCTTATATTCATCAAACAATAGAATATATCTATGTTGCTGAAAGATGATACTTGCTGGAGGCTTAGACAAGGCATTCCATATTTGTGACATGATTTAACTGTGCCTAGCTTTATTTTGTTTCACCAGGTCCTAATTTAGACTACTTAAAAGGCTGCTTTACATAGGCCTCTACTGATCCAGTCCCTGAACTCATCTAGAAGATGGAAGAATGACCAAAAAGCAATACAGTATAATTGTATTTTTTTAGATGAGAAGAGGTTTGAGAATACTTTGCATGAATTGTAGCCCAGACAGCTGATACCTGGGGCAATAGAAACAAATATAAGCGGAAAAGATGAAGTCATCAGGAATGAAATAGAGTAATTGCTGTGTATAGATTATTCAATTATAATAATAACATTGTAGCCACGCAATACCAGTGATGGAAAAATTAAAAATTGAAAATAAAATACCTGCTGACACACAAAAGGGGTTATCCACTAGAGGGAGACAAACTGAAGAAACTCTTGCACTTGAAATCACAAAAAAAAATAAGTGGAAAGAGTAGGAAAAGTGTTTAGATAACTAAATATAGTGAAGGTTTCTTTGTGCGTGTGTATGTAAGTAAATCAGCATTCTTACTTCTCTTACCTTCTTATCAGTTTCAGGAAATGTAGAATTTAATTTTAGTTTCTTGCTAAGTGTGTTAGTTCAGGTAAAAGGTTGCCACTAAAAATATGACATCTGTATTTCACAAACCCTACTGCTGGGTTCTGTAAAGATTTCTCAGTATTAACAAGTCCATGGGAAAGAGTCATCATTTAGATTCTTTCTGTTTCTTGATGGAAGAAACATATAGTGCAAAATATGTTTAATGATAGCAGTATTTCAGACTGCTTTTATAGCTCCCAGGGTTTGTAAACAATTACTTAGCAATCTTTTAATTCCACAGGTTGATCAACATACAAAGTCCTCCTGACAGGTAGGTGAAATAAAGGATTTTAGTACAAGACTGACCAACACATAAAGTTGGTCAGTCCAACTTTAAGTGGTGGATTGACCTTGGCTAAGTGCCAATACCTACACAGATACTTGTTTATTCCCTTTTTCATGTGAGAGGGGAATAAGTGAGTGGCTGTGTGGGTGTTCAGGTGCTGGCTGGGGTTCACGTATTACAGTCCTCCACCAGACCCAGTACAAAAGTCTTCCTCATCTCAACAAGGTATTGATGCTTTATGTGGTGACAGTGCATATCCTGGGTTGCCTAGTACTGCTCTAACCCGAGCAAATAGAAACATCACCAAAGTTTGAGCAGCCAACAGAAGGTTCACCTTAGAGAAAAAAAAATAGACAGCCTGAAAGGACACTTGCTCTTAACCTAAGGCAGGTATCTGTTCAGATGAATTTTTACTTTGAAACATCTGTTTCCTTCCAATGGGAACTTTGCCTCACCAGCTCAGGTCAAATGGGTTGCTTTAGACACCCAAAGGCAGGTGAGGCGAAGCTAACTAACTACTTACATCTTTGTCTGATTTGAATTGTTCTTCTTTGTATGCCTTTGGAAACCTCTTCAGTTGTGACAATTAATTATTTAATTAATTAAAGATTATCCCCTACTTTTGCTTTTATATTCTCAGATGTTTTTTTTGTGTTCTGATGCTATTTTTAATAATACATACCCCTTTTTTCAGTAGCAGTTGTTATGTATATTAGTTGTAGCCTGTACTGGTTAAGCTGTAGGCTGAGTAGGCCCAGCAAAAGAAAAAAAAGCTGAAAATTCATCTGTGACCTGAGCTAAATTTTCTCGTGCTTCTATACTTACTTCCCCATCTCATAGTTAATCACCATATGTAGCTCAAAGTATTTACACTCGTCTCTCTTTGCTGAAGGAAAGGATATTTTTTGTTGAGGAGCAGAAGGAAAATTTTTCCTTACCTGTTTGTCTGGACAAGATACAGACGTTGTCCCACTTCTGCCCAAAGAAATCTGATAGAAATGTGTCTCATTGTTTGTAACTTTTAGAGCATTTATTTTCATTGGGGTTTTTTGGCACAACTGGAAGCCCTAAAGTTTTGAAGAAATGGAACTTTGCTCAGGAGGAGTTCAGCAACACCATTGCGTGGCAAAATATGCCCTCCTATATTTTATATCCATCCTTCTCTCCTTCCTTCCTTCTCTCTCTACCGCTTCTCTCCTTTGTCTAACTGTCCTCCCTTTCCTTCTTTCTTCCTTCCCTCTTCCCTTCTTCCTTTTACTGCCACTCTTCGAAGCCTTTTAATCTGCCAACTGTTTTTTGTTTCCCATATAATCACACAACTTCTTAACATTCTTCTACTTTTCTTTTTACTATCTCTGTTTCTTCTGCTGGACTCCATCTGCTACTCATGCATTACACATTAGAAATCCCACATCCAAGTCTAGCCAATGAGGTTGGATTCAAAATTTTGATTGAGGGCAGGGCTCCATCTCATCTTACTGAAAACAGCAGACTTTACTCTGCCTAAGACAATCCAACCCTAACCTGCATTTAAGACTCACATTAGAGCACTGAAGTAGGTTCTGCAACTTTTAACCTGAAAGGCAGGAAGTTACTGGAAAACAAGCTCCTGTTTTGCAGTCCTAGAGGATAACACCCACTTGGATGAAGTTGCCATCTGTTGTTTTCTTGGATTATGTCAGAATATGTGAAATAACCTGGAAGAGAGAGAAGCAAAACGACAGACAAATACAAGAGAGAACTAATGTCTGGAAAATTACTGTTGACATTCTCCAAAGCAAGTGAAGGACACAAAATATTCTGGTCTAGGTCTGGAAAAGACCTGCTGGAGCAATAAATGTAGTTGCACCAATCACCAAATCGTGGCTGGAGAATAGATAAATCTTCCTGGCTGCTGTAGATCCGGCATTGTTATTCTTTATTTCTTTTTCATACAGTTTCATATATGGACTGAATGCTGTCAGTGGAAAGTGGGACCAGAATCATCCTTTAGCCCATGGCAAGAAGGACAAAGTAGAGGAGCAGTTACAGTAAATAGCATATGGACCTAAAGATGGGAGCCAGAAGTGTGACATTCCCATTAGCTTCCTCCATCCAGCAAAACTGAATTGTAATAAAGAATCCAGCCTGTATCTTATAGCCTGTCTCCAGTTACAAGACAGGAAAAGGGAATAATTTGAGGTATAGTGTTACTATCAGAAGTTTCATCAGTTTGGTGACACCACATACTTTTCAATTTAAATAAATTTAAATATTAAATAAAGTGGCTTAGGATTCAAAACCAAATAACATGATGTCTGCTGGTGAAAATGAAGTAATATTGTTTATCCGGTAAAACAGAAGCTTTCTTTTGTTTGTTTTTTTTTTTCTCCCCCCAGCTATCAAGGAATACACACCCATAATAGACAAAGAACATACATATATATATAATGTGCAGTATTGCACAACACCCAAAATTGCTGTATTGTACAGAACATACATGTCCTGAAAATATTTTCAGAAATGTTTAATAGCAAATGTTTCATCAAACTGTTATATCATGTTATATATGGAAAGAAAAAGACTAACACAGAGGTAGTTCATCTATTAGCTTCTGAATTTAAGCAAACACTTAATATACCACTAATATTTATTGTTTTTATAAATGTTAGGCATGTCTCTAAGTGGTATTTAAATCTGATTCTCTTAAGCTGAAACAGTTTTACTGACTCAATGATACAAGCATTTCCTGAAAAAGAAGGACATATTTCCTGTATTTTGTTAATATTTGACAGCACTGATCCTAAACTAGTAGCAATATGACACTGATTTGCAAGACAGACTTTAAAGCACAGTTGAAATTCTGTATTATTGTATCCCACGTAAACTCATTTACCGAGCAATAATTACATAATAAATTACATTTAAAACCAAAAATAGATCCTGTTGTCCTTATTTCAGTAATAGAATTAAGTAAGTTAAAAAGGAGAGAGGATCCTGCAAATGAGCTCTCAGCTGACAATACTTTGTGTCCGTGCACTGAGGTTTCCTCAGTTTCAGAGCAGACAATCTGCAGAAGTCAGGTCCATGCTTTGGGTTCCTCAGAGTAGGAGAGTTTTGCCCTCCGTGCTTGGTTTGAAAATAAAACCCCCAAAACCCCAAGAAAACTTCTGAACTAATCTCCAAAGAAGGGCCAAGGGTATCTTGGAGGTATTGCAAGCTTTTTAATGTTAATACCAGTATTTACAATGGCATTCTAGTTTCTACAGAGAGAGAGTGGGACGGTTGGGATCAAACTTTGACAGTTTCTTGGTGATACTGAGCAGGAACATCTTGTCTCTGAATCTGCAGTGCATCAAGTCAAATTTGTGCACAAACCTTCACAGGATAATCCTTAGTCTTGAGGTCATGTGTCTGAGAGCACACACACTATAATAATTGGATTAATAAAAGTGGAAAGAAACACATAAGCACTCTTTTCAGCAACAGGCCCCACCTTTTTGTCACAGCTTTCCTCTTCACCAGGGACACGAGGAGATCCTTTTGAATTAACTGTAGCCAAAGCACAAATATCAGAAAAGAACCCCTTGGCCCTTCTATCTCCCAGAAGAAAAAAAACCCCAAACATATAGCAAGAGCCTATATTTGTCAAGAGAATAAAAAACAGGCATTGCAGTAAAATAATAACACAATGTGCTCAATCTTCCTGAAGGGTTGACTAACAAAAAGTTTGATTTATCTTGATCACAATTCCTAATTCCCATTACATTACTATTACATGGAATAGTGATTTAGTCGGAGAGGAGTCTTTCTTCCTACACAGAAAGATGCAAGGAATTCCAATGATCAGAAATTCAGGCTAACTTTGATGGTGGAACAATTCATTCTGATGGTTTTGTAGCCGTTTGATTCTTTTTTTTTGTGACTCTAGTGGACATCCACATTGTTCAGGCCAGTGTCAATGCTGGCTGCTCTATTATAGTGACCATGGTACCAATGTCAGAGATGATACAGTTTCCTATTATACAGTAAAGATTGTGTCCAGCCTTACTAAAGGGATCAGGCTGAGAGCATATATTCAGTCTGTAGCTTCCATGACCTCAGATGCTTTCCTTCTTTCTTGAAAATATTGTTTTGCACATGACTACCCTAAAACTTTCATACTTAGCTTATCAAATAATTGAGAGGTCTCAGTCACCTGTATTCTGCAGTATTTGCCATTCCTGCAAAACTTGTATCATCTGGAAACAATTATAACACAATATGCTTGCTTGCTTTGGAATTACTGATGATAGTGGAGAATAACAGCAAATCCCTTTAGGACCTAAAGCAACCCTTTAAAGATAAGGCACCTTTCAATCTGTGGGGTTTTAGACCACTGATTATTATCTTAATTTTTCTTTGTTCTAAATTCTCAGTTACCTTGCCAAGAGGTACGAGATCAGATCCCTTATAGAATGTGCACACGTGTCCACACTTGCTCTGTGAGCTTTTAGTTTAAAGACTGCATCCCACACTATTTGTAGTTATTGTCTTGTTTCCCATTCTAGTTTCCTTAGAAGTGTGGGAGAGTGTTGGAGACTTGGATTCATACTGACCTAGCTCTTCCTAGCATCACACCCCTGTGCCCTAGTGGTGAAAGGCTCTCTACAGTGCAAGGTAAAAAACAGTTTCCCATGGACTTTACTGCTGTAAAAGAGTTTTTAAAAAGTAAATTCAGACTTTGTGGACTGGAGACAAAACAGAATGAAAAACAATAATACAATTGTATCCCTAATCCTTGTGACTTTGATAATATTCAAGTAAATAGATAATGTATATCCAGTTTCTTTGAATCAGAGAGTCACTATTATAAGGTTGAAAACCCCCAAGTTTTACTCTAGTGCTATCCAGTAGTTTTAAAATAAATACTATGTATTTTCACAACAGTAAGCTGTGTCCCAGATAACCAATCTAGACTTTCTCAGGTTGAAAGCTTCCCTACTGCCAGAAGAGGATAATGTCTGCATGTTTTGTTTTGTACAAAATATTCCCCTTATCCTCTATATAACTTGAATCTGGCATTTTCAGTAAAATTCAATAGGTAAGGGCTTTGAAACTCTCTTGGCACCTCTTTAAATGCCACTTTATACTGTTATGTTGTAAGAATCGAGTCCTTTTTCTTGTACTGATGAAAAACTAAAACTACTTGCCTGCTCATGATCCTAGGCATTATTCCTTTTCTATTCAAATTATCTCCCTCCTTCCTGTTTCCTTTTTTTAATCTCTTCCCAATATTTCATTTACAGCCAAGGTGAAGTTGTTGATCAGTTGCCCAGGTAACCAGAGCCCATATTGCTACATCAGTCATGGAAGGACAAAGTTCCATGAGAGTCTTTTGCCTACTGCTTTCTGGAGTAGATTGTAAAATAATCAGTTCAGATAATAATCTAATTTAAACTTCCAAATTCAGTTCCATATTACTGTGTGGGTTTTCTTTAAATCCTTGTTGTAAAGATTTGCAAACTCATTCTTCAGGTTATTAAAATAGAAACTTCTCTTTCTATCAGTGCCTATGAAATAAAAACTTGGAAATCACATTTTATATGTATATTTATATAAAAATATACAAATTTTAGTGAAGATTAGTCAGTCCCGTCCTGGACTGCTTCTATTGTTTTGAAATCTGGATTTGTTTTGCAGGAAAGTAAAAAGTGAAATCACTTTGTGTGTAGACACCATGCCAAGGACAGGGATCGCTTTTAAAAGTGTGGTGATAGACGAGTAGTGATGCAAGATAATGCCAAATTGCACCACCTACATCGTACCACTTGACACATGGAAGATATTTTTGTAACATCCTGGTGAATAATAGCTTGCAGTCTCTTCCCTTCTTTTCTCCCTCGAGATCCACAACTTCTTGTGGAGGATATTTCAGTTCTAGCCAAAAATGCGAACAAAGAGACAAAACTTCAGTCATGCAGCAGTGTTCTTATACTTCTGATTGAGAAGAGCACTTTTTCTCTTAAAAATATTCTCTCTTCAGTCTGCTTCTATGCCAAACAACCTGACCTGATATAAAACATAAGTTGTAAATTCAGCAAGTCAAGAGGGGAGTTGTGTGGGTGTCTTAGCAGTAGCGTTATTCTAAAAAAGAAATCATGCCCACATGAAGTGATGAAAAGCAACCATACTACTTGTGGGAGCAATATTAAAGACCACTAATTCTGTTTAGTTTTGGTCTTTAATAAGATGGGACACTCTTTATTGACAACAGGTTGGCTTGAATTTCTTCAAAATTGGAATGAAATTCAAGTTTCTCTGAAAAAAAGGGAGAAAATATGCTTTGTATCAAAAGAAACATGCAGATGGGGAAGAATAAAAAATAATTTAGTATGTTAGGACTGATCAAGTGCAAGAGGTTTCTTCAGAATTTTTCCAAACAGTATGTCAATTAAAATCTCACAGGCACTATCTTCTAAAGGGAAAACTCAGCAAGGCAAAGCAACAAAGGGTACAAAATAGTTTATGTGGAATTTTTCTTCTAGGTGAACTGGTGACAATACAGTACTGTGTTGCATCAGGGAATGTTTTATTGTGTAGCATGAAGATGATGAGTTTTGACAAGTTAACATATTACAACGGAATAAAGGTGTTGCATTCATTTAATGGAAGGAGATGTATGTTAGTCTCCATATTCCCCTCAGTCTACAGAGGCACTACCAGGAGCTCTGAGAGAAGGCATCACAAAAAGAAATTAGAATAGACATTTGAAATTACCTGTTGTCTTTATTTATCATTTGCCAAATATTTTAAAATCACATTTGACAACCTATAATGGCAAGGGAAGCACCTTAGGACTACTGCTGTTTGTGCTCCCCTTTCCTCCTGTACCTGGGAGAGATTGCAATATGCATACTTAAATTAATGGCTGAAATTCAAGGATATGAATGTGTCATGCAGGTCATTTATTTATAGCAAGCCAGCCAACAAACATGGCTCGGAGGGGATGAAAATGCATTCTACATGCGTGAAAGGCAGCAGATGGATTTATTGACTTCAGATGCAGTCAGAGGACACAAAGTGACATTTATTCCTTAAGAACCAGACACCACAGAATTTACTAGTCTGTGTATCTACACTAACGCAACAGATTGTGACTGAAAGGTTTAGCCTCCTTACATACTTGTGTTTAATTTAAATCTGTTATTATTGTGCTTAATGTTTATGTTTCTATCCTGCTAATCCAATTTTTTTCTTTTTTTTGTTGTTGTTTTGATTACTTTGTATGAAACAACCTGAATTTGAAGTCTGTTTCATATTAAAGATTACTGACTTCCAATTGTCTTCCACCCCAATGAACTTTTTTATACCTTCAGGAAGAAGATCTAAGAACTGAGTCCACATAGGTGTGACGTATGGCAAAATCTCACAGATGGATGTCAGAAATAAGCTAAGAAAGCACACAAGATAGCAAGTTTGGTTTGTCCATTATCTATCAGAAAGTTGTCTGGCATGATGTCTCTTCTGCCTTTCATGTGTCTCTAATTTTTTCCTGTCTTAAACAAATAAAAGTGGATAAAATAACTTTACTTGTTAATCCTGTACTGCCTGGGCTTGCACAATTCTACTGTATTTTTCTAAACTATTTTTCCAGCTTTCTTCAAATGGAGGTACTTTTAAACTTTCATTTTATCACTGTGCAGCTCTTTTCCACCCATTTTTCAAAATAATTCCCTCATTTGTATTAAAATTTTCAATCAGATATTTCCTTGAGCTTTCAGAATAACCATGATCTAATAGAAATGAACAAACAAAGCACCTCACCCTTAGGACTGTGCATAAACTATTTACACTGCATTTTATGGATGCCTAAAAATCACTACGCAATACTGCAATCCATGCATGAAGAAGTAATTTCAGCTTCGTTGCCTTCTATGGAGCTGCAGAAATGATACATTTAGTCTGATGATCCTAAGAGTGTGAAAGAGTGTGTCTTTCTTACTTTCTCATTTATTTTGGTCTTCTTGTACTCACTTGCTTACTTGAGGTGGAAAGGAATGATATGGTTGAGTGAATTAGAAAGCTGTATGTGAAAAAGAAACCTATATACTCTTTTCAATTCTTTGCTGATGGGAAGGCTATGCCGAGGCACAGAGCACAACACCACAGCACTCTCTCTGCTGAATACATACGCTCCTCCTCTGTTCAGTCCTGTCTTCCCTTCCCTTTAACTAGCCTTCAGTAGATTCCCATTTGCATTTTCCCTCCTTTGAAATGTCATCTCCTTCCTGCTGCTCAGTTCCGCCAACATACCTCTCCTCATTACTTCCACTTCCCTTCCCATCAGGATAAATATAGCTGAATAACTGCATGCCTCGGCCACTTTTACATTGTAGTCCCAGTCCCCTGTGATAACTCTCAGCAGCTCAGTCATACACTGTGCTCTGGAGAATTCAAAAGCACCAGCTATGTGGAAGCAGGAGGAAGTGTGAAAGGAGATGCCACTCTGCCTGAGTACAGAAGGTGAAGAGTGCTAAGTCTTGCCTTTTTATGGCAAAACAAGGGTTGCAGTGATGGGACCGATCTTCCCATGCACACCTACGGCGTGAATCAGCTTTGAATGGATGACTGAGGTCTTGGACTTCTCCCTCCTTCTACACCCAGCAGGAGAGTTGATTAGAAAATAAAAAAGAAGCCTGATGCACCCTTGAGGGGAAGTTACCTGCTAAAATCAGTAATGAAGTACCTCTCTTTTGCTGTTTGTCCTCATTTCATTTGCTAAGTGAGAATTTTCCTGGGTCTGTGTGGTGTCTTAATTTAAAAATGTTCCCGTTTTTTTGGCAGCTGCAGCTTCCTCAGCTTCAGCGATTCAACGTGTAAAATTGCTATCAGCACTAGGCAGGCTCTGCGTGCTTTTACCCCGTCTTTTCGGAGGGAGAATTATCAGGCGTCTTATCCCTGTAGCTGCAGATTACTCAGGCTCCTGAAGGAAGTGGAGGCTACAGACACATGTGGATAACCTTTGTAAACCGGTTCGCTTCAAAGGAGTCATATCTGAGATAGTATGATACAAATAAGCAACATGTTTGATCTCACAGTAAACAACCAGCTTATGAAAATATTGGCGGGGGGAGGGAAACCATCTTACAGCTTGTGCACAGCCCTGTTTGAAGACCCATTCGATATCATTAGGTAGAAAACACCAGCTCAGGGCAAAGCTGGCAGCTCTCCTTCCATCCTCCAAAAAGCCTCCTCTGTCTCAAAGACACTGGACTTAAAATAGGCTGGTAGGGCTCGTCTTCTTCACACCCCCACAGAAGATGTGTGAAAGGGCAACTTCACCCCTTCAGAGGCCAAACAGAAAGACTGCAACAACCAGAGCAGAGTGTCTGAGGCTGCTCAAAGCTATGGTGCTATTTTTTTTGCCATTAGCCTAGCGGGTTTAGGGGAGGGGGGAGTGGGGAGAGATGTTTTGCCTATTTTAATGCTAAGGGAGGTTCTGCAAAGTTCTGCATGTCAGTGCCTTATTTGTCCCTGAATCTGTTGTAACCCAATGCAAAATAGGTTATTTATGTGGCTTAGGAAGATGTCAAATCATACGAATTCTATTTATATGCCTAGATGAGTTGATGAAAAGGGTTAACTGTATCCCAAATACTTGAAATCATTAATCGTTGCATCGTTAATAGCAGCAGCACCGCTTTGCACCCATTTAGACATCTGTTTTTCCATTGATTTCTCAAACAGAATGTCTTTTATGCCCTGTTCAAAGGGTTTGGGTGTTGGGGTGTTTTTCTGCAGCCTGGTACTGATAGTTGCTGGCTCATAGGAAAAACACAGACCTGGTATTTAGAAGAAAGTCTGCTTCTCCCTGGAACCCATGCTATAGGATTCAGCTGTCTGAAGCCAAGAAGGATGATGGAAGGAGGGATATTCACTGAAGAGCTTTGGTGCATTGAGAAGCAGGATTTTATGCTTCAACCAAGAAAATAACTCCACCTGGTAGTTTAAGGTGTATGGCTCAAGAACAGATATTGCTGATGTAAGGATCAAGTTTTCCTTCCTATGACAGTTGTGAAGGGAATCCTATGTGAGGCAGAAAAACAACTGGTAGCATCTGTAGGCTTGGGTTGCATAATGCTCTCCCCTGTTAGGGATACCTTGTTGTTCGAAGGGAGGTGTTTAAAAACACAGCAGGGAAATTCCTTAAAGTGTAGATGGTCTGAATACAGCTTTACCACACCTGAGAGGGAAGGCATGCAAAATTTTGTTTGTCAAGTGAGCTGTGTTCATGCTGACTGACTTCTCTATTTTTGGACAGTGAGCATAAGGTAATGTGTCAAGCCACTAAGAAGAGTTACTACAAATGATGAATATCAAGAAATATTGAGTGGCTTCCCATCCACTGAATAGCTGGACATACCTGTGGCTGGAATGAATCAGGAGGAAAAAACATGTGATGAGAGACTGGCTCAGACTAGGCCTTTGCACAACAGGACCATATTGAGTTTGCACAGACTGCCTTAATTTTGGCATTGCCTACCTCTATGACTGCTTCCTTTCGTAGCCTCAACATTCTTTTAAAGCAATTATTCCACCGTATGCAGTGCACAGCTCATACTAGGAACTTATGCAGCTTATTTATGGAGGCACAGTCTGTCACGGGAAATGCTGAATACCATGTGGGTTAAGGAACATTAAAGAAGAGTCTCTTGAGGGACACATGGGTGGTATTCCCTGGAAAGCATCCTGAAGTATTTTTAGCTATGTATTTTCTCAATGTGGGATGAAAATAAGCCAAAAAAAATAGGCAAGATTTATTCTATGTACTGTATGAGTGTATGAGAGACTGCATTCTGAAACTACAAGAGGAGCTCAAGGGAGCTCTTGAATCTCCTAGTAAAAGAAGAAAAAGACCATCAGACTTCCTGCATATTTTTATTAAGTGGTGCTTTTGGGGGTCTTCAGAGATTACCTAGTAGCACTGAATTTTGTGCTTTTAGGAGCTGGCATGCTACTGTTCTATCTGCCTGGAAGTTAATGTCTCTTCATAAAAGCATCAACATTTGAGGGTTAATGTCTCTTCATAAAGACATCAACATAATAAAAGATGTGTGAAATTCAGCAGATCAGGGCTGACGCTCTCCTTTCTGGACTATTTCATGCCCTGAAACAGGTTTTTAAAATTTATTTTCAAAATGTAGAGCAATGATATAGAACCTGATCTGGCTATCATGGAGATATGTTCATCCACCTCCATCAAGATAAGTGGTCTCATTCCAGAATTACACCACAAAGATTGTGTTCACGATCTGTCCAGTCTTTTTGGAGTCCTTGTTTCTCATGTTTCCTACATTGTAAATCCTGATATTGTAATCCCAGATTGGCCAAGGCATTCTTCATTAAAAATCAGTCCACCAAAATCCATTCCTACACTCACCACACTGATGCTTCTATTGCCTGGGTTTTAGGGAACACTCCCTCCCAAGCTAATTTCAAAGCAAGTCTTTGTCACCATGGCTTCTTTTGGCTTTGAATAATATAATCATTGTGACCCAACCTCCAACCAACTCATCTTCATGATTTCTAAAATTGTTCAGCCAGCTGACAAAGAAGTTATTCGTTCTTTTACATCATTCATTTACTAAGACTACTACCATCCTTAGAAATAATTGGTGTGCCCGGCTCACACTGCACCCTCCCAAACCACAGAACTCAATGTAGGTCAAACTGGAGGGAGCTTAACCTCCTCCAAATAAGGCGCTACATCTAAAGACACACAACTTGACTTTGAAAGAACAAGTTCAAAGTAAACCATCCTGACTTCCAGGTCTTTTCCTGAAAGTGTTCTGTTATGGCTGAAGACTTTCCTTTTTTTTTCTTTTTAGAAATCACTGGCAAATTCAAAGGTAACCCAGGGCTTGGCATTTGTGGTTGGAGAGCAGGCACAATGAGATTACTCTTTGGTGTCTCTGTTTATACTCTCAGTTCAATCTGGCTCTCAAGATGTGGTTTAACAACACAGTGAATCCATTTCTTTGGGAACTTAGTGTCAAATCTCAAAGCCACTGTAGTCATAAGAATGCATTATATGGGTGCAGAGTCATTCCACCAATTTGTTAACAATAAATTGAAGAGAGAATTTTTTTCCTAGCAGATTAATGTAGACTTAATGTAGAGCAAGTATTCTCTGTCTAGGCAACTCTAACTTCATGCTGTCTTCCTGAAGCCAGCATAAAATCAACAGAAAATTGTAAAATGAATGTAAACACTGTGCTGTGTGCTCTGGCTAAACCAACTGAAATGCAATCATATGCTCTTGCCTGATTTTTATCAAATTTGTACTGCTAAATGATGTACAACTGCGTAGAGCTGGTATTTAATGATCACAGAACCACTGTCTGAGTAGTCTACCAAAAAATCAACTCTGTGGTTAGAGAACTAAAGACATTTCATCTTAACATCTGCTCTTCACTGAGAATTACAAACATCCTCATCAGTGTCATATCTAATAAAAAGACAGCTTCAATCATTGCTATCTAGGATATCATGGGGAGAATAAGATGGAAGATGCAGAAAACGTGCACCAGCTGTAGAATTCTTAGTGCTCTGGCTTTTATAGTGACCCAGACCTCCTTTAATGACAAAATATATTGCTTTTGTGACAGGATAAGGATATTTGTATGCCCTTATTTGCTCTAATAAAATAGGGGGTTTTTCCTAACCTACAGAAGATATATCATATTTCCATGATTATAAACTCAAAAAATTCCCTGATGATTATCTGGTCAGAAAAGATTATACACAATATATGCTGCAGGAGATTTTACTTGCTGT